>JAKGUB010000557.1:23827500-24177500 GCA_026261675.1 Hippocampus mohnikei
GTGGTGGACCCCAAAAAGCAGGCACGAGAGAGGAGCAGGTTATACTTGAAGAATTGTATTAAAACAGAGAAAACTAAATCCTAAACAAAGTCCAAAGTATCAAACAAAACACATGACTGAAGATAAGACATAACAATGACCAAAACCTGACTGAAACAAACATGACAATAGCATACGAACAGCCACAAACAAACATGACAGTAGCAAAGAGCAGCAAACAATGACCTGACAATGAGTGCTCGGGCTGGGAGTCCTTTTAAAACACTAATTACATAACGACCAACAGGTGTGCAAGTGCAGGGAGAGCCCTACAGTGCCACCTGTTGGTCCCAAACAGAATCATGACAACATACAAACACACACCCATACACACACACAAATCTCTAATCCACTTACCTTCATGAGGGTCGCGGGTGTGCTGGAGACCCCAGCTGTCTTCAGGCAGTAGGCGGGGTACACCTTTAAGTGGTTGCCAGCCAATCGATCAAAAACCGATTTGGTCGAGAACAGAGACGTTCGAAAACCGAGGTTTGACTGAATGTATATATATATATAAATGTGTGTGTGCGTGTGTGTGTGTGTTTTCAGGGAATTGAGAATTAGTGCGTCAGAGAATGGTCGTATTCAACATGGGTGTATGTCCCCGGCCTGGCCTAAGGGCATTGTTTTGCTTGTGATGGGCACTGGCATCCACGATGCCCTCTTCATTTTACATTGTGCCTCATCAAATGACAAATCCTGCTTGCCCCCAAAATAAATTAATAAATAAAAACACAACCAATTATATTATTTATGCATGACAAGCAGCTTGCTCTCTCTCTCTCTCTCTCTCTCTCTCTCTCTCTCTCTCTCTCTCTCTCTCTCTCGCTCCCTCTCTATATCCCTCGGGAAAACATTTATGACTAAAACCCCATTCTGCCTACTTGTCAAGTTCATGTGCGGCTTAGATTCCCCAGACTGAGGGGTTTGGTGGATGCCTCCCTGCATGCTCTTGGTGTAAAACACATGGCTGGCACAAGCAGTGCCATGGGGAGGCTGAAGCACAGCTGGTTTGATTGTGCTCTGGCCTTAATCGTTGAAGTCTCTGCCATCAGTGTTCAAGGAGCAGTCACACATGTTAACCAGGCCCATACAAGGGAAACTGATTGGACCTTTCCATATTTGTTTCCAATCAAACCCTAATTTACAGTCAGGCAGGAAAAAATGCTCTTGCTGCTTGGTGAGCTGGGTAGAAAACAAAGGCTTGGTTTCAGCATTCAACGAGCCACTCGGGCTTGATTTGCTTTAGGTGTGCGCGTGTGTAGGCAGGCGCAAACTTGATAATGGGGTGAAAAAAAGTTGAGTTCAGTTGATTTAAGTTGAGCTCATTTTGTGCGTGTGGTGCTCTCTCCAATATTCCATGGCAAAAATGTACCAAACCCCCGAAAGCACCACACCATCTTTTAAAAACCACAGCAACTACCAACCACTTTGTGAGTGAGTGAGAACATTCTTTTTGGGATCTTAGTAAAATATTGTGATCTTCAATAATGTGCAACACACACACACACACACACACACACACACACACACACACACACACACACACACACCGATGGCATATGCAATCTGTTAGCACTAAACCACAATTTAGCACCTGCACTTTGGCATCTTGGTACCGGTAAATCAAGCCCTCTGGGTTTTGGGCAATCAAAGCGGTCAATTTTAACAGGTTTGATTGTTGGGTGCAGCGTGGTTGGGCCCGGTCCTTGCACACTTATCAATAGATGTAGAATTGCATTCATCACACGCAGGATTTTAGTCCTAAACATGGTTGCAAAAGGCAGAGGCGAAAAACAAAGTTGGAAGGTGGAATTTGAGCCCCTCTACAGGGAGCAGAGTACACAGCTCATCAAAACAGAACAGCTTCTCTGTAAGTTGTGAAACACGAGCTAAGTGTTACTTCAAGTCAAGTCACAGGAAGATACGACAGGAATATCCTGAAGTGCAGACAGTTTGGTCATGCTTAACATAATTTGTCCAAATCACGTTTGCCCTGACCATAAGAAACACTCAATAACAACATGAATCTCATGTAATTTTAAATACACCTGATGCTCTGTTCTCCCAATCAGAGTGAGAACAGCAGCAGTAAAGTGGGTGAATGTTGCAAATAAGCATTCATTCATTCATTCATTCATTCATTCATTCATTCATTTTCCGATCCGCTTTATCCTCACAAGGGTCGCGGGGGTGCTGGAGCCGATCCCAGCCGTCTTCGGGCAGTAGGCGGGGGACACCCTGAGCCGGTTGCCAGCCAATCAGAAACGAACAACCTTCCACGTCCACACTCACACTTAGGGACAATTTTTAGCGTTCAGCCTGCCATGCATGTTTTTGGAATGTGGGAGGAAAATGGAGTACCCGGATGAAACCCACGCAGGCCCCGGGAGAACATGCAAACTCCACACAGGGAGGCCGGAGCGGGGATTGAACCCAAGAGGTCCCAAGAGGTCGACGCTGTTGCTAATAAGCATAACAGTAAGATAGCATCCAAGCATTTTGAATGAGGGTATTACTTGAAAAATGATGTGATCTCTTTTGTAGCCTTGTGCTCCTTCGAGGGATTGATCTCTCTCTCTCTCTCTCTCTCTCTCTCTCTCTCTCTCTCTCTCTCTCTCTCTCTCTCTCTCTCTCTCTCTCTCGCTCTCTCCCTCCGTCCCTCACTCTCTCTGCTGTCTCTCTCCTTGTATGTCTACCATCCATCCAATGTGACTATGACTCAACGATAAAAGCAAATGGGCCAGTGGGTTATGCAGTGCCACAAATCCACTTTAGAAGTTGGCAGCTTGGCAAACAAGGGATGCAAAGCAAGACCATCCAAGCTTGAAGCTTTAAGACCTCAGAGTTGAGATAGAACTTTAGAAGCACTATTATGCACAACACTTACTGTATTTGAAAGTCTGTGAACTGTTCCACAGTAGCCATATTTGATTTGTGGACAGTTTCTTCTTGAATTAAAAAAAAAATCTTTGCTGAGCTTTTACTGCACACTACTTACCTTGATGTTTTTTATTCTACATACATGAATTACAACCATTTTTAAAAAACAAAACAAAGCAGTTTCAAGGAAAAAAAACTTTTTTCTTCTAAATAACAATCCTGCTTTGAAAATGAATGAAAGCTAACACAATTAAAAAAAAACAACAACAACAACAATCAAAAGGAAATAAAAAGGAACAACATTGAAAATTCCACAAATAAAGCAACCCACACCGCCATGAGTTGCCAATCCGGGAAGCACCATGCTGTTTGCCAACAATGTCATTTGGCCTTCTTCAATGACATCAATTTGACTCTACATAAATTTAGAAGATCCTCTTCTGTGTATTCTGTGTAGGTTTATTTTTCTCAAGGGGACCTCATTACAGTCTTGACCTGGCTTAGAAAAGAGACTTTACAATGCACGCAATGCACACGCTCAAAACAAACATCCCCAAGACAGTAGATGAGCCGCTTTCTGTGTCGAATTGAAAGCATCTGCATTGCCAGTTGTCGCCTGCCATGTAGGCGTTCGGCCGGCATAAGTGCCGGACGTTTGTCTCAGAGTGGCTCGCGTAACACTTGGCCTGCTCCCTCGTCACTGCCTGGATCAGAGAGGCCCACTGCTATCATCCTTGCACTGGCAGTAGCGGGCAAGGCTTAGAGTGACAAATGGGTCCGAGGGAGTGAGTGACGAGACCGGGCCAAGAAATTTACTTTGAAGAGAGAAATGCATTCCGGCTTGTGACGAAAATGCCACATTATATGGTCAAGTTTACATCTTTGTCTCTCGCCATGTGCGTGTAGTTATATCCCAAATACATTTAAACAAAGCGAGACTTGTTCATCAATACAAAGCCAAAATATGTATCTTGGAAAGTCACCCAGAAACATTAATGGATTAGAGAGATTTTCAGCTTGAAGTGTCTTTCCTTGTGATGTTGGGTTAAAAAAAATGAACAAAACAGAATGTTTGACCAGTGTTTAGAATAGTGTTTTGTATATATATATAGTACAATGGAATATAATGTGTCTTTACCTTGAGGGCAATGTCTCGCCTGATACGCAATTCCCTAGTTTGTCTCTGACAAACAAACCTCTCTTATAAAAATGTGCAACCCTGCTTACAAAAACAATATTAAACTTCCTTGACATATTTCAGATTATGAAGCCACATGGTATTGAATCCTATTCTTGTTAATCCACTGCAATATTGCACTTGTCAAAACAATCCATGGCAGCAGAGGCTCTTCAGAATTAAAGTGAAGAGAGAGAGGAAAAAAAAGAACAAACTAAATCTCCAGTTCACGCTGACTGGTGATCCTCTGGCAAGTGTGTGATGTTGAAGAATTAGGCATCGGTCCTTTTATGAAGAAAACAATCCTACTCATATTGTGAGGCAAGAAAAAAATGTTCCCCAAACCAGCATACATAAACTGGAAACATATTCTAGAAATTGCACATACATTAAGAAAAATTGTCAAAAAACAAGCTCCCAAATACTGTTTATTTTATTGCCTAGACTTCTAGCACAAAAGGGTGATCGCTGTTCATTTAATGTTTAACCACTGAATCTTGAATTAGTTCAAATGGTTACTATTTGTACCCCCCCCCCCCACACACACACACAAAAGGAAACATAAAATGTGATTGTAAATTTAAATTGAGTGCACTTATACAGCACTTTATCAACACCTTATTTTGTCCAAGGTGCTTTTATGAGGTTCATATTCATATTGTCGACCACATAACACTTTGATCATTATGAAAAACAAGAACAAAACAATGTTCAGTACAAATGTTATTTTTGAATGAGTCTTTTTCTTTCACTTTCCTCTTCACCCATTTGGTTAAGGTTTTTGTTACAATACCAATAAAAAAATATCATATGTGTTCTAAAAATTGTGGTTAATCTTTTCTGAGAAAAATATTGAAAATTTACTTTATGCAATTTTGCTATGTGGCTGAATATACTTTATTCCTTTTTTCAGACTTGATCTTAGTTTTGACTGTTTTGTGCTTTCTACTGTTTTCCTTATTAATTTATTGTTCTATTGTTTATTGTTGTATATATGATATTTGCTCCATGTACAGCATTTTGTATACATCAGTGGCTGTTTTAAAGGGCCTTATGAATACAGTTGAGTTGAGTTTTTGAAAAGATCGCATACACGGATCGATGTGCTGACTGCAATACAACTGCACCATGTTAATTTACTTAATCTCCAAGACTTCTTGCCATACATTGGCCAGGCTGGCCTTCCAACCATCCATGAATTTTCTGATCCAGTTACTGTATTGTTTTGGACCAATTTTAAAACCATCTATCTTTGTCGTCCTATTTGTTTAGTTTGCACTAAACTAACCTGGGTATTTGCATCCCTGCCACGACCGGTGTGGAAATACATCGTCCGTTGAGGAAAATTATTTTGTTTTGCCCTGGTTGTCACCAGTGATGCCTCATCATCTGATTCAAGTCAGCAATTTATGATTCCACTGCTTTGCTTTTTCTCTCCCCCAACACACAAACACACACACACACACACACACACACACACACACACACGCATGCACGCACGCACGCACACACACACACACACACGCCCATACCCTCTCAGGATTTCCACACAAATAGAATAACTGTTTATCATACGTTTGTGTTCACATTGTGTTAAGAAAGTTTGTTTGAAACTCAGTAGCCATATAAGTTGTAATTGCATTGTTTATCCAGAGGGTTGTTGGCAGGTTGGTCAAAGGCAAGCTCCCATGTGACTCCAGAACTCCCTCTCATGTAAATTAGACCCTCTTTCCCTGCCAAAAAAAATCATCGCATCGAACTGATGCAGCGCAAGGTCTACGAACAAGAGACAAGACACTGTTACCCACTCAAAATCCTTCTCTTCACAAACTCAGCAGCCGTGCCAGTTGGTTTCACTAGAATTTGATTTGAAGTGGTAGTGTATTTTGTTTGTCAATACTGCTTTGCAAATTAGGCCCACCCTGGCAACGTTTCAAAGTGTCTGTGCTCTCTGCGCAGCTTCACTTAGGCACTGGTTTTCTGAACCACCATCATCGTGTATGCAGATGCACGGTGCCTGACTCCGCTCATATTCAAGATAAACATATGAGGCAGGAAGGAAGATGGAAGGCAGTCTGCACACGTCTTGTCAGCCTGTCTGTATGCTGTCCTTGTGTTCTTTAGCTTGACTGACATGGTCTATCAATAACATGTCAGGTAGACAGTATGAAGGCCTTGTTGGTTTTTATCCATTAAAATGATATTCAGTCATTTTTGAGGGGCTTTTTCTGCCTGTAAGCAGGCATTATAATGATCCAAGGTTCCGTTACCATTCACGTTGAAATTTGGTGCTGCTTGCAGCCACATCAAAATAATTGTTTTGATACCTCTCATTTTCATCCTGGCAACGACATTAATTGGGGGTGATGGTACACTGTGGATGAAGGCCATTTTTTTTTGAGGGACAGTTTGCGCCACAGAGCCCCTGGCTCATTATAATACGATTTCAGACTGGGCATCGTGAAAATGACATTATGTGGCATAATGGCATGGAAAGGATAATGTGTATATGTAGCAATACAGATATTGAATAACACAAACATGTAATATACATTTCATTTGTATGGCACTTTTTTTGTTTTACTCTGATGCGCAAAGCACTGTTCAGTCTCATCTGTTTCATTTCACTCGTTACATTCTGCACTGTCAAGAGCTCCTCTCACCCTGGATTTAGTGCTATGTGCCACCAATTTAGAAAAAAGAAAAAAAAACCATCACATGATCAAGGGCATTTGATAATCCTTGAACTACATTGCTCCTTGAAACCCAGTGTGAGTGCATTTCAATGGGAGGGCAGGACTGTGTTACAAACAGAAAGTAAGGCTCTATACAGTATATACGCTGTATATAGCTGCTGCAAATGACGTAGCCTGGAATATTTTAGTGATGACAACAATATATATGACAACACAACACACACAGGCTTTCCTGTGGGTGGAGGTTGAGTTGATGGAGCTTGAAACACAAATGAGAGCTTCTCGTTTATGTTTGTGAGGCTTGTTGGAGAGGTTGGCATGTTGATATGAATGGGGTGACAATTCATACTTGCATGTAGATTCAAGTTGTTTCATTATGGTAAAACCCACTGTGATATTTTAAGTATTTTCTGTCTTGATAAATATAGAACGCATGATATTTTTCTAGCATATAACACAACAGCTGAATATATTAATGTAAAAAAAAGCACGTTTCCAAGAATTCAGACAAAAATGATCATATTTCATTCATCTTTGTGTTCTCGCAGCAGCTATTCCAGACCTCATCAAATTACAAAAAATATAATAATAATATATAGTGTGGATGGTTGTTCGTCTCTGTGTGCCCTGCGATTGACTGGCAACCGACTCAGGGTGTCCCCCGCCTACTGCCCGGAGACAGCTGGGATAGGCTCCAGCACCCCCCGTGACCCTAGTGAGGATCAAGCGGTTTGGAAGATGAATGAATGAATGAATAATAAAATAATGTTCGCACAAAGACCAATATGTGGTGTAATCCGAGACTCTGTATAGCAAGTATCGTCAAACAAATTTCTATGCAAAGAGAAAATGTGACTCTTTGTCCTCTTGACCGTTATCTTCTCTTTATTTGTGTCCTAAAATTATAAACTTATTTGAAAAACGTGCACTACAGCAGTATCAATGCAAATATCACAAAACAGAAGACAATACACAGTTTTATAATACGATGTTGATGTCATTAGCACTTGGTTTGAAGTTTCCATTTGGCTCTTTGCTGTGTGTGAACTGAATGAGTAAGAATCAGGACTGTTTGGGGAACTCCTTTTTACTTATAAACACGTTATCTTCTGTCGTATTTGCAGTCTTAGATTAAAATGGCTGTTGACGGTCGGATACCCACACTTTTGTTTTCCTTTAATTTAGATTTTTAAATAAATGTCATGGGGCACTGTGTAAGGTAAATTCGGTGTGAATTACAGCATGTAATTTAAAGTAAACAAAATTACTGGACGTCAGCATTTTTTTCTTTTTGAGGTGCTGTGAGTAGATGTGTTGGAGTTAAGATTAGTTAATGCCACACAGTCATAAGTGTTTATATCTGTTTTAAAAGACAGGTTAAGAAAGTGATGTGTCGATATTTGGGCAAATTAAATCAGTGTATTACAGTGAGTTGTTTAAAACTATTCTGAAGGCATCCCCATTCAGTTTGTGATGACTAATTACATTTTCAGCCACTCGGGCTAGTACAGATCGGCATCTGCGTTTAAACCATGCAACCCACAGAGAGGCAAATGTTTGGGAGTGTTCATGAACATAGCAAATGTTGCGTTTTCATCAGGTTTCAAGATCGGAAAGGTTCACCAAATGTTTTCCAACAGTTTTAATGTTGGTTCTTGTCGCAAGGGAATTTTGAGCATGTTCAGAATTTCCTTGCAACAAGAAAAAAAACATTCCAACTGTTGGCGAGGGTTTGGAGATCGTTTGACGAGAAAGCAACATTTGCTACCTTCGCAAACAATCACAAACGTGATGATATAGTCTAAAGATATGACCATTTTCGTGATTGCAAGCCACCATACTTTTTGTTTTGTTTTTAAGGTATGATTACTACAAAGTGTTACTTTCAGCTTTGTTCATTGTTTGTGGTCACATTGTCCTGTTAGCAGTTCATTAAAAGGTGACAAGGCTAATGAGAAGGACAATCTTTTATCCCTGCAGGCTTAGCAGCTCGAGTCTGACTTCTTTTGTGCCCATGTAATGTTCATGTCGGCTGGCAAAGAGCTTTTGTGAGCTGGAACATTAGGATCATAGTGTTTTATACGCAGGTGGGTGGTCCAGGTGATTGTGACACTGGGAAAAGTCATTTGGCTTGCTGCAAAAGATTTTGCTCTTCCAACTTGATCAGTAAGATATGGCTTGGAATGAAGGTCATTGGTGGAAATTGCTCTGTCTAGATGAACGGATGCATATGTGTGTTTGTGTGCACTCCAACAAAGCAGCCATTTCTTGCATGTATCCCCCAAGACAACAACTCATGTTTATTTGTCACATCAATTAGATGGTATCATGGTTACATAGCCAACTCAATCTGCAGGGAAAATTTTGTCGACTAAATTCATTGTCCCAGCTAGGCCCGTTTATTCATTTATATTTCATGAATGTGGTGTTTATGCTGCAGTAAAAGCCTGGCTGTTTTTTTTTCTTTCTTTTTCAATCCTCACTTGGTTAGGCTGGCCAGGGAAGTGATTTCCTTCCATACAATTAAATATAGATGCTGAGAGTCTAAAGTTGAGTGTCACATCTGTCCTGGTGATATCGTACGGGGCACAATTAAACGTGCCCGAACTGCATGTTTGGATATGAGGGTATAATTGAAAACACCTGCTTAGCAAACAACAGGGCTTATGACACGGCTCCCAGCTCCTCGGTAGATCTTTCACTCAGCTATCACTTTTCTGCTGCTTTCTCCTCATACATGTGTGCGTTTTATCCCTCACCAAAGTCAGCTCAAGATACTTGACTGTTTCCGTTTGTTTTTGTTTTTTTGGGGGTTGTTTTTTTGTTTTGTTTTTTACACCATGGAATTGTGAGTATGCAAATAATGTGGATCTTTGCATAATCACAAGCAGTGCGACCATCTGTTGTTGGCTTGTTGACATACCTCGTGTCTGCTTGTTAATGGGGTTTTCTTGTATGTAAGCAATGTATTTGTATCTTAACAATGTGATCGTCATTTAACCCTAAAAAAAGAGTTCCAGCAAAGAGACATATGTTTTGGGGAATCTTACTACGAATGATTTATAATCTTTGTAGGGGGACTGAAATAATGGTTTGGACTAGAAATCAGAACAAGACCATCACGTGATGTTTGATAGATATGAGCACGATGAAGATTTAATATGACTCTTAACAAAAGCCATAGTAGGTCTTGGATTAGTGGTCAGCTGGCACATGTTTGTTTATTCACTTGCTGAAACCCACTAAAATATTTCCCAAAGTGTTCCTACAGAGAGGAGATAAGCTACAACTGCTGTCAAAGAGGAGTTACAGGAGATGACCTCCAATCAAACATGACCCTGATAATGTGTTTTTCTTGTAGGATGCGATCCAAACGCCAGAGAAGTCTTTTATCTCGCCACCACCCATTTGTCCTCATAAGGTAAGCTCCGCCTTGCTTTCAGCTATTGGATTTAAGGAAATACCATTCAGTCTATATCAGGCTTTAAACCATGTTTGATGATCAAGTGGATGTTCAACATTGACCCAAATATCTCAGTATGTTGCAGTCCAAATCAGCATTACCTTTATTGGCCAAGTATATAAAACACACAAGGAATTTGTTTCCAGTAGTATAGGCTACACTAGTATTGCAATAACAAGCAATTATGATAAACAAAGAAATGACATATAAATATTGAAAGGCTTTCCTTACACATAAAACTAACTTGACAGGGGTAAGGCTTTTTGCCCTCGAAAATTGTTGGATTTATTTAAGTAAAGTACTTCATAAACTTGATGTTGCAATGTGCTTCAAGTGTGACAGGCTGGAGCAACTTGTGGATATTTATTCAATGCTAATTATACAAATTCATGCAGGGTCCGAGTCTTCACCACACACTAATGACGTCAAGTCTTTTGAAGTAACTTTCCACTTCTGCTTCTGAGCCATTCCCCAATGTGATGATGTGTTATGCAGTGAAATTCACACAATCTCAGTTCACTTAGCAGCTGATGTGTCATAATTGACTGTGTGTCCATTTTTCGGGTGGATGAGTGGCGGTGGTGGCACAGCGAGAAGCGAACGACCTCAATATAAAAGCTCAATGGAGGGAACCTGTCCGGCAGCCTGTCATCAACTGGTCAAAGCCATGTCCTCTTCGGTAGAGCTAACGTACAGCCCGCTGTCAAGAAATGACGTTGGCAAGTGAAGATGTGGGAGGACAGAAAATAAGAATAAAATATGACAAACTTCCTTTATTTTTGTCATGGAGAAATCACGCAAAGAGGCTATCAAGATGTGATCAGAAGGCAAGATGTCCTTCACGCAAGTATGGAGCAATTCTTCACAAGGTTATTACTGTAGACGTACAGTGAAATATTACATTTATCCTATCTCATCGTGTGATAACATGATGACAGTCTAGAGATGTTCCTTTTCCTGAACTCCATCCTGTTTCTGTGCACCCATTTGCTCATGTATGGGAAAACAGTTGTTTGGTGTGATGGTTCTGTACATTTTAGCTGTTAGTGGCAGAACATAACCTCCGTCTCGTCAGCTCCCATTAGTCTTCGTGATCTGCTCCGACCCAAAATGCGCTGCCATCGCAATGGGCCAGTTGGGGTAATTTAATACGTCAGTCATCTCGGGGGCCTGTTAAGTGAGCGAGCAAATGACTGGATATGATTCGTATGAAAAAGAATATTCACATTTATAATGGGTGTCTCTGTCCTTCTGCGCATCTCGTCATCCTCTGAATTGTCTGCACCCCCCTCCGCCCTCTACTCAAGATAGTGTAATGACGGAGAAGGCTTTTAAACGTGCTGCTCTATGATTATATTAAGAGAGTGTGAGAGTGGGGGATAGGAAAGGGGAGGGAAGAAATCGGGTATATATAATTGCTTCTTGACACGTTGGCCAAATTCTGCAGTGCCAGGATCTGAGCGAAGATGATTAACGGTTGTCCGAGTGGGTGGGCACCGCAGGTCGTTGGGGTCCTTTGGTTTCCATAGTGACTTTAGTCTAAAGGCCATATACTGCATAGTGAAAATCCCAAAGGACCACATATCGCTAAACTACAATTATACTCACATTGAATGCATTGTCTGCCCACCGCCAACTATCTCATTCACTCAGTAAGCAACTTGCCGCCTTCAATTTTTTTTTTCTCTCTCGCTCTCCACTCTTGCTGCTTTTATTTTCTCTGCTGGTTTTCTTAAATGGTAAACTGGCAAGAAGATAAAGAGTGAAAATCTAGGATTCTGTGAATAATTGATGAGTGGGCTCACCTCAGAGCATCATTACAGTACAGCAGTCCGGATAAAGGGTGATGCTAAGATCATAACTCTGACACCAGGCTTCAGGCGGTAGAGAATTGTGTCAGTTTTTCACAAGGCTGCAGCATGAAGAAGTGCCTCTCATTAAACCACAAGTACTGCACAATAATGTGCATGTACATAGATTTTTAATTATCTTTTTTCCTGCATATAAACAACAATGTCACACTCATGTCACGCTGGATACTTCTAAAATAAAACAAATGGGATTTATGCAAGTAGTAAATGGTGGTTGTTTTTATGTTACCTTGTGCAGCTAAATAATGTGTTTGTGCGATTATTGTATACAGGTACACATGAGTGCATACAGTACATACCCGCATGTGCCGTATCGCAGTATAATCCAGTTAGGTGACAGATGGTGAGGGTAAGGGTTGGGGGTGGGGTTTGAGCACCTCAGATAGTATGATTTTGTGCCAGCTCAGAAATATTGAAGACAAATTACAGCTGTGCATCAAGATGTCCTTTCGCCGGTGTGTTTGCCCCACAAAACAAACTCATCCCTTGTAAAAAATCATCCAACAATAGCAAAGTTGAATAATGAGCCTTGTACATACCCCCACCTCTTCGAGTGCAACCCATACAAATGCTTAAAAAAACCAGCGTGCAGCAGCATTTTAAAGTCAAGAAATGGTCACTGAATAAGCCCACCCTAATGACGATTCATTCTGCATAATAAAAGGAAATCCCCCTGGTTCCAAGCAAGAGCGTCGTCATGCAGCAATTAAGTTTATATTAAAGGCATCAAACTCCAGAGGCGTGGTTTGTGAGGCATCGCTGGTATTCTAGCATGCACATGTATCTACCCAACGTGTCTTGAATAGGCCACGACAATTAATGTAAGGGTGTCTAAATAGATAACTGGCATAAACGCGCTATTGGTGGTCATCGTCAAACAAATGAAGTTTATTACTGGGTACAAAAAGACAAGCAGAAAGGTCATTTATGGCCTCTGGGAGCAGTGCTATGTGGCATCTGTCACTACCAACAACCGCATGTCTCGATCAAATGAGGAAACGTATGCGGTGCAACCAGGCTGCCGTGTAATAAAGGCAGTCAGCCACTCTCACTGTCATATTAACAGGCCACTCCAGTGTCTTTCTGGATCAAAAGGACATGCAACATAGGTACTGTATGGTGTAGGTTTAAAAAGTCACTGTTGCAAAATGGCGGAAACTTTCCATTCGCCATATGTTTGTTATAATTGGTAAGTGGAGAAAATGAATTGATTTTCTGTCATGAATAAACATTCAGCATATCTTCTTTTCATTCCAGTATTATCCCCTTTTGAGGTTGCCGTCATCCTCAATAGATAGAACAATGCCAACCGCGCCATGACAGATGTTATTCCTCTCGCACAATTTCCGCAACAAGGGCTAATGGCATAAACGATTCAGGAGGAATAGATGAAGGAATATTTAATGTGTGTTTCCGTCTTGGCCAAATTGCCATGCTCATATATCTATATTGGACCACACCTCCACAGACACACAATCAATGATATTTCATTACCAAGCAAATTCTTCTTTTGGACTGGTGAAATCCAATCTTCATGGTGAAACAAACAAATTGGATATTGTGGCAGGTGTATCGGGGAAATAAAAACAGCAAACACGCGACTTGTAATGTCACCAAATCATTACTGACTTACAGAAAGAACAACGTGTCTTGCAGCATGCCATTCGAAATCTCTCAAAGTAGGATTCAAGCACAGTTGAGAATCTAGTTTCCCCACACCTCCTGCTCTGTATTTGCTCCCTTGCTCCTGATGGCTGCCCATTCCTTGCACATGCCACACAATATCTCCCCTCCAGATCCACCTAAACCTATCAGGGATTTGAAGACCTCCCTTCCAATCAATTACCACACAAATCAGTGCGCAGGCCTTTGATGGAGAATCATTTGTCAAATCAGCCCAGATGGCTGGGGGCATGTATCTCAGTGCAACAGGCCATATCCACATGGAAATCTCTGCCCAGACCGGGCTCTCCTGTCACTTCCAACCTATTAATGGGAAGTCATTGTGCACTCCAGATCCACAGTCCAACTGTTCTGGTAAGTTAAATTGAAAATGTAGCAGCATTTTATCCTGATTTCTGGTTAATATTTAGTACCATTATATATGTAGATCTTTTTGAGGGTTTGCTAAACAACAATTTGACAGGCCGTACAGCAGATGTTATCAATAGCACACCGTCAAATGAATGCATCACATGAGACGTAATGTAACTTGACACATGGAAACAGCGCAGGAAAAAAAAAAAAACGGTCCATGCAGTTTTCCCATTAACATATATCATGACGACAGGATTCTGTGAAATAATTAATCATGTTGGTTGAATGTTTTGACAAGACTGGACGATGAAGTTGGGATATTATAGAATGTACTCCTAACGTTCAAAAACAGTTGCTCATAAAATTTGTTTGTGTGTATGTATATGTGTATATATATATATATATATATATATATATATATATATATATATATATATATATATATATATATATATATATATATATATATATATATATATATATATATATATATATACTGTATAGTATACCTCCAGTATATATATATATATATATATATATATATATATATATATATATATATATATATATACTGTATACACACACACACACACAATAATAAAAATGTTTAAAGATATTTCAGCACAATTAAAAAAGTTTTCCCCTAAATTTCCACTTTTCGCTTTGACAAGTAATTCCCCTGGTAGAGTTGCTACCAAGCAACTGTTTGCCATTGGAGAAAAGCTTTAGGTTCGAGTCTCGTAGTTAATGACGCTAAGAAAGCAAGAAAGGGTTCATTAGTTGATATGGTGGTCCAGCCCAAGCTAAATTTCTTTAGAAATACGTCTGCAGTTTGCAGTTAACATAAATTGGGCCCCCTCCAGATCTTTCCTGTCAATACACATTAACTAGAATGGCACTCAGTGGAGCACGGATCTCCACCAAGGACGAGCAATCCTAATTTGTATCAGCACCAAATTTTACACCTCCATAGACACCAGTCTCCTGCTTATTACATTAAGATTCCGGCGGCATCCACTTGGAAATGAACCAAATTTTAATGGGTCCTCCCTTGGTCTGAGCTCCATCCCTTCAAAATGTTCGAAGGAAAATGCTCAAGGATTTTTTTTTTGTTTTTGCTAACAAATAAACCACACTTGAAACAACCTTGGTTACAAAGAAAATAAAAAGAACGAAAGAAGGAAATAAACATAAAAATTGAGAGTCTAAAAATGTTTAATTTATTGATTCACAGATTAAAGTTTAATTATAACTTGCTGAAGATTCACAGTCATGGTTTAAGTTATTTAAGAGGTTCTTTTAATCTATTTATTCATGAAGTATTATTCAAAGTCTTCACGTCTCAGTGATGTATCCTGGCCTCTATCTCTTCCTGTGAAATGTATTTTCAGTTCTTCGTGCAAGAATCGCCAATGTAAGGACTTGACACCTACAGTATCTTAAACACCCTGTAAAGTCATTTGTGTCTTTTTTTTCCAAGCACTTGTGATATTTGACGATAAGTGCTGAAAACATGCAAAGAGTGAGAACAATTTGGGATGTGAATTGTTGCGATATACAGTAGCCACACTCTCCATTGGGAATTTTGGTAGATTCCCCAATGTCCGCTCCATTTCTTTTTATTAAACACACTGGCACACCTTTTTTCAGCCTGCAGCAGTTTACGGACACTTGAGCACTTTCAGTACGAACAAACGTATTTGATTGGCAAGTGAAGGTCGACCAGGCTATGTTTCCACTGCCTTCCATGGACACAATCACACTGTCTTACTGCTAATGTTGGACCTTTATTTGATGTATTTGTCTTTTTTTTTTCATTCATTCAAATTTGCCAGGCTTGTCAAGGATACTCTTCTTCTCTGACGTGTGTCGAATTTAGAAGACATTTTTTGTTCATTCATAGATAGGGTCATTAAAAAAAAAACAACAACAAATGACACGAAGAAATAGACCTTTAAATACAACCATACCCGATTCCTAAAAAAAAAACTAAAACAAAAAAAACCCACACTGTTATATGTTAACAGGATATCTACAGAATTGTTTTCAATGAGTTGTCATGGAACAAAAAAGTCTGTTCGTTTAAAGCAACACTTGGATTGAGGATGGAAATCAAACAGTTTTTCTGATTTATGTTAATATAACAGGTATTTTGCTGCTTTTCATGAACAGCTTGTTAAAAGAATCGCAAACATCGAAAAGTTGAGGAAATTAAACAGAAAACCAAAATGGTCACTGTTGCTGCGGAATGCTCTAAAAAGTTTGAATTTTAATGTCAAAGGAGGACACTCTTTGCCTCGTCGCCGGCCCTGTGAGTTGACAGCCTGTTACAAAAGCTCCGCTAACTTTTGTACTGATGCTTTTTTTTACTGTTTTGTAGTCATTTTCCATCGTGCTCAACGTTTTTGAACTATTTACAGTGATTTAGCCATGATATTTTTAGGCGGATATTATTGGCACTTCTTGTTGTGTGGACTTGTGAATTTGCAGCCCATCTCACAAGCTCTCTTAACTTTCTCCTTTATTTGTACTTTGCACCCTTTGATATTTGAAGCACGCTTAACTGTTTGCCGTATTAGAGCATTTTAACAGTTTAGTTGGGCTGTGCGATGGTGGAAAAAAAAATAATCACTACAAATGCATTTTGGAGGAAAGATGGAAAGGGACAAGAGCCTGCACTAAAATGAAGTGAAGCAAGAGAGTGGACTAAATGGGACAGGATATCTCAGCCATTCTTGCCAGTCATTACGGGGAATGTGATTACTTCGAAAGCTGCAGTTGTTTGTTTACATTTCAAACTTCAGTTGTCACAATTACAATTTCAGCATCTCAATGGCATACTTATACATACCGTAAATTCCGGACTATAAGCCGCTACTTTTTTCCCAAACTTTCAACCCTGCGGCTTATACAGTGATGCGGCCAATTTGTGTAATTTTTCTAACGGCCGCCAGGGGCGCTCAAGTAGAAAAGGTAAGATTAAGACCGGTGGAATATATGCGTCGAGGAAGACTGCAACTTCTTGTCCTGTGCATAAATTAAATTAGCGTGAACATACCCTCATCATGGAAAATGCAAAAAGAAAGGCATATGACGCATTGCTATTTTGTTGCTAACGTGTTGTTACCGTGTTGCTACCGTTTTACTGCCGCGTCACAGGCACCGTTTGGGAAGAAAGTCATATTATTATTATTATTGATAAGTTATATTATTAAAACTTGGAAAACTCTCTCTGTGTACCGTCTTTCTTTGTAAATATGTTTACATGTTTTAATGTGGGCACATGCGGCTTATATACAGGTGCGGCTTGTGTATGTACAAAATTGGTTTTCCTCTAAAAATGTAGTGGGTGCGGCTTATAATCAGGTGCGCTCTATAGTGCGGAAATTACGGTACTGTACATCCCCATTCTGGTCAATGGAAACTTCAATCGCGTTCTTCTCCGTCATCGACAAACGACTTCACACAACATCTGGGTAGATTGTGCAACAGGAGGTAATTGAGTTGAGCTCAGTTTCATCCCATGACACAAATTCCATGATTAGTAAATGCCTTGCCAATGGCATTGGGGAAAAATTAAATGCCAGACAATGAAAAGCAAATAGAACTCGAACAGGAATTAACCATTTGTAAATGACTCCCTTTGTGTAACCTCGCGAGGCGGGAACATGCTCACCTCACCTCAAAACGTTGCATATTTCACACTTTAGAGATGTAACCCATAGTGAGAGAAGTTGACTCTGCATGCTAAGAAGGCATATATATTGAAGAAAAAAACCCCACAAAACAACACATTAACAGCTGATGACCTTATTATGCTCACTGTCTATGATGCAGTGGCGATTTTGCCTTTATTTGTCATTATTACCACCCGCCATTAGTGTGAGGGAAGGAATATCAATATGATAAAGAGGCCCTCAGACTAAAATGTTAAGGAGCCCCCCCGTCATGTGGGACACATCCCCACTGTTTTGAGCAGGCCTATATATGAATGTGTTTTAATACTCATGGATATTCAGCGGAAGAGTGCTGGGCGCATCTTGCTGTAATAAGCATTTACTGATGCAGCGTAGCACCATGCACTGTGAGAACATATGTTCTCACAGTGCATAATGCACTTGGCTATGGCCAGGGAAACAGCATGATTTGGTGGGCCTCCTGCAGCACACATTCGCCTTCGACAGTGATATTTATATGATTTGTGCTCAGATTGTGGAAACTAGTTTGGTCATGAGAAGTTTGTTTCATTGAAGGAATCACCCGGGTGAGGGCTTCTCTTTCCTCTTCCCACTTTCAACTCTATTCAACTTTTGCCGGAAAAATGCAATGATGTTTTCCAGCAACATAATATTTGAGGAAGATCTGCACAGAGCAAACCGGGATACTGCGAGAATTGTTTCTGTGTTTGATCCATTTTTTACCACCACTGTGTCGCTGCACGCACAAGGCGGGTTCTCTGTTCTTTCTCCGGAGCGAGACTGTATATTGCAGGGGGTGAGGCGTTGAGGGCGGGTGCTCTGTTGGTCAAAGGGTCTCAATGCCCCATGTCACATACAATTTAAAATTTTTGGAATTTTTGCTACTTGTTCAATATAATTTTCACGTATCTTGTTTAATTTCTGTGTTTTGGTTTAGAGATTTGTGATGGATTGTCGATGGATGACAGTCCAATTTGTTCTTTTGACTAGGGATGGCTACTGAGCCCTGCTACTAAACTAGGCCAGGGACTAAACTATTAAAGATCATAGCATTGTTTAAGCCTCACCCTTAACAGTTCTGTTAACAGTCTTGGAGAAATGACTTAGATGAACAAAAATTTTGCAAAGGTGTATCACACTCAAGTGGAGAAATACAGCATTTTTGACTGCCTAACCTAAAGTTAGAGTCAGTGAAAGATCAACTATCACTGACTCGTCTTCCAGCAGTTCAAACAGCACTGTTGTTGTTTGTGCTAAATAATTCTTTTTATAATACCGCATTTAAAATTATAACAGTGATTGTATTCATTCTTTTTCTGTAAATCATTGTTATTGTTAATTTAGTTTCTATTCATGTAGTTGCAGTTGCGAGAGAATGTATTTTAAAAACAAAGCAGTGTTCATTTTTAAATTATATTTGATTGTCTTTCTCAACAAAAACAAGTAATAATCTAAATGTGGCATTCAGATCAGTGTTGCATTTGGAGAATATGAATTAGGCAGCAAAATATATCCATTTTTATCTATCGCAGGGGGCAGCTATTTTGACACTTGTCGTCACCTGAAAATGACATTCAAATTTCTCAGGGCTTCGGTAACAATCACGCCTCATCTTACAAACGTCACATGACCAAACTCAGAAAACAGGTATATGGCATGTGGGACGCAGTCAGATGTCTGAGGCTAGCGTGCACTACTGTGAGTTTGTTTGCCGTTGTATGGCCAGTAAGTCATATTAATTTAATTGGAGTGCATTCAAACATATTGTTAGGATGAGCCATTGTCTGTTTTCACCACAATGTTTTAATTGCGTGCTTTGTTATTGACCGTGCCTGTTGCTGAGTGGCGATCATGATGGTGGCGCCGGTCCACTAAGTAGTGCACCAGAAGTGGTGTTAATTAGTTTCCAATCCGAGCACTAACAGGAAGTGCCATGTTAGCTGACTGTTGCACGGTAAGCCGTTTTACATTCATACAATGATAAAGATACATCAACATTAAAACATTGTGAACTGAAGTGGGGTGGTCGAAGCCATTAAACTCCAGGGCTGAAACTCCGGCCCTTCACGCATGGTGTGTGTGTGTGTGTGTGTGTGTGTGTGTGTGTGTGTGTGTGTGTGTGTGTGTGTGTGTGTGTGTGTGTGTCAGCGTGTAGCTGTGCATCAAAAATGCAATAAATATAATCCACGGAGTGCCCCAATAAAATGACACAAACAGTCTACCTCATAAAAAGGTATAATTACATGGAGCTCACATTCAAGTCAGTCTTTATGTGGACTTTGCAGACAAATGTGACCAACAAAGACAGTGGACATGCCAAAAGATTACAACTAGTATGTTGGATAGTGGTTTTAATGATGCATGCATGGATGTAATAGCAAGACAATCCTCCTTCCATATGACTAAGAGGTTTAGACCTTTTTTTTTTTAAACCCTAAAATATACCAGGATTTAAATCAGTCTGGGCTGATTGTTCTGTCGCCTGTTTGGAATTTAATTGAAAAGTTTCCCATGTGAACGTAATAATTGAAAAAGGGGCACATAATGACTTTTTTTTTACACCAACTCTGTCAGAGAAAGGGTTCCAGTGAGATTAGATTTCTGTCCAATATGTTCCAATAAGAACTTTTATTGATTAAAAATCATTTTTCAAAGAGAATTCCATCTTATTATTCCTCACTGTTTCCATCGTATTATTTGTCGTCTTATTTGTAATGTATTATCATATCTTGATCATGCTAGTGAGGAAAGACACTAGATGGGTGGCTGTATCTGGACTGTTGTCTATGTCCTTATTGTACATGGTAGGTGGCTGACCGAATTCAAAACCAGGTCACCCTGAGAGTAAAAACTTCCCTCCACAGGAAAGCTGAGGTCCACCTCATAAAATTGACAATGAGTATATTGACACTCTTGTAAAGGCTTACAATTCAGTCAGTCAGAGACCTCCAGCTGAAATATTCCACCACTTCTTGGCTCCTCAGGAGAGTCACTGTGACATTTGGAATTTGCATAGTCGTAAAGATCAATGTAACTCTCGGTGGCTGGTGCGACGCTTATTCAAATCAGCTCACACCCTCTTTTCACATTATTTTTTTTTTCCCTTTGCGTAGTTCGAAAGCAGAATGGGGTGGGCAGGCAGCAAGGGATGTGGGTAAAGAAAGCCAGAAGCAGAAGTCAGCCTCAAAGAACATTTTGTCATCCATCTTCGCTTAGTAAAGTAGCTTCACCCCACCGCACATCAGTACTGAATCAAGATTTCTTGCTTCTTGATGCTGTTTGAAGTCACGTGAGTTATGAAGTGAGGAGTACAGGGGTAAAAGCATGTCTCTAAAACTGGCATGGCCTTTTTTTTGTCTTTTCAGGCCCCGCCTTTTGAGCATGTTAATGTTTTTTTTTTTAGTGATAGATAATTATTGAGTTTGCTGCATTAGGAATGGTGTCCTTCAAGCCGCGCCTGATTTCAAGGGACAGCTTGACAAAAATCACTTTGAATTTGGTTGAAAGCATGTCTAATTGAATTTTGATACATAATTAAATCAAGCAATAAATCAGCCCAGATCCCACTGCAACCCACAATTCAACACTCTTGAGTACTAAAAGCTAATTATGATGAAGTTATTATCTCAGCCAAAGGGAGTACTCTGAATGGCTCCTTCTGCATCATGGAGTCTTTCGTTGGTGAAGATGTGCTCAACCTTGAAGAAAGGTCATCTCATTCATAAGTGATCTAGTTGTCACTCAATGGGCTCATGATAAAATGTGACACTTTAGAGCAGGTAATCACCGAGATCAGCTATTTGCGATGATATACACGACATCAACATTACGACATCATCTGCTGATAATGCTGTTCATGTTGCTATAATACTACAAAGGCAAACTTAGTGTTAACTTCGACTTGCATACCCCTCCATCCATTCTCTGTTTTTTAGGGTTACAGGTTTGCAGCATATCACAGATAATTTAATTCGAGAGGCAGGCTATACCCCGGACTGGTCACCATCCATTCACAGGACACATATGAACAAACAACAAGTCACACTCAAGTTCACACCTATGGACGAGTTGGAGTTTTGAATTGACCTAACATTGATGTTTTTTGGGGATGAGGGAGGGAAATGGAGTACCCGGAGAAAACCCTTGCACGTATAGGGAGAACATGCCAACTACATACAGATTTGAACCCTCAACCTTAGAACTGTGAGGTAGATGTGCTAACCACTTGTACAACTTCCCACCATTCACATAATGCACTTAGAACAATGTCTTAAGAATACATACTTTAAAATAAATACACACATAAACATTAGAAACATGAGGTTGGCTGGAATAAAAACGTGATTGTTGGTTAGGAGAGAATTCCAGCGGTGCGGTCAGAGCAGCTGAAAAGCAGCTCTAGTGTAGATGTTAGAAGAACGATGTTAGAGATGAGCAAATACAGCTGTTGGTAATTTTGGGCCACTAATCCCTGGTTGTTTAGGAAGGGGCTGGGTTGATTTAACATGGATTTAGAGCATCATCCTCATCATCTGCTAGCCGGTCTCATATACTTAATCAATTACATCCCCTGTGATTAAAGTATGCTTTGGAAGCCATGCACCGCACATGTAATTTCCTGACATAAGGTATTAAATGAATGCTAATTATAACTTTGCAGCTATGTGTCTTATCATATTCTTTTAATACCTTCTCTGAGAAGACAAATTGGTGTGTCGGTGTAAGGGCGTACAGCATTTTAAATCGGTCAACGTGTCACTTTGGTGTGACTGTGATCCATGTTCACTGAAATAAAACTATTTCAACAACAACAAAAAAGTAAATAATGCATATTTAATGCCAAATCTATTTTGAAGATTGGAGCGTTCTTCCAAAGGCCCAAACAGTTATATGAGATATAGCCAGTCTGTTTTGTTTTGCCTTGAGCCAATGCATATGATTTCAGTCAGGATTACCTGGAGTGGGAATGGATGTCTCTTTATAGGGAGCTGCGTTCCAACAGCTGTACAGTCATCTCTTGCCATATTGCATTTTCTTTCTCTGTACTGTATTGCACATTTTTAAATAATCATCTAATTCAATATTGTGGCTTTTTCAAAATTGGAGGATTTTGTGGGGATCATTTTTTCCATATGGACAGTAAATGCAGACTTGCGTAGCAATCCATGCAAGCCAGTAGAAAAGTAAAAGAGAGAGAATGGTCAAAGTTTAGGATCATTTCACGCTAAATAAAAGAAGGTGAAGTGCACTGTGTAAAGCAGAATTGGATTACGAAATTGCACTTCTATAATAAACATTGTTAGCTAATTTAATATTGCCTAGTCCCGCAAGTGAAAATGATTAGTAATGATGTCACATGTGGTCGGGGATAGACACAGGTGCCCTTTCTATTTCTTTTTTGAACAAAATGGTAAGAACACCAAAACATTCAGCCTGAGCTGCTGATGGCCACAACTTACCGGTACCCTGAATAACTCAATGCACAGATGGGCTAAAGGTTAGCCAGTTAACAGCCAGCGCCATGGTGAGCCAACATGGCCAACTCATTCACTGACTCCATTCACACTCAACAGGCCAGGCCCCGCCTTTGAAAGCAACGATCATTCAAGGTGAAAGATGGTGTAATGTGATTTCAATTGATTTCAAGTTGACAAAAATAATACCTGCACTGCACATGCGTATTTCATATGGGTATTCTGAATAAAGATTTAAAGCTGCAGTGCATAGATTCTGTTGCCAACCCAGCTGAAATTCTGCATTTGAACAACAGAGTAGTCACTTTGGCATGACGTAGGCTATGCCGAGACCCCGCCTCCCCACCGTTTGACTGTAGAACTCTTCTATTCTGTTTTGCGAGACATCCGGTAGGGAAAAAGTGTGGATTCTTTGGGAGAGGTACCGGTAGTTATGATTATTTTCTGCCACAGAAACGCAAACTATTATTTATTTTTGGCTTTTTATGAATGGGAGACAAGGACTGGCCATTGCTAAGCAATATATGTCATTTCTGGGATGTGATGTTGTTTTGTGGCAAAGCTTGATGCGAAATGTAAGAGATAAAATACTGAAAAATAAATGTGTGTTTGTGGGGGGGTTGGGGTAGCACATTCTCTTGTGAATGACTAAAATGTTCTTACACACGCAACTTTAATTCTATCATACTTTACGTCGCAAAAACGTGCACATGGGTGAAGTACACAGGATTTAGTCTTGATCAGTTGGTGTGGTTTGCTGAGAGGGTTACCTTTTATCGAATGCCACTAAGTAGGCTTCATCAATACACTGCGGGGAGCTGAACAACAATACACAGGCAAATCGGGATTCCATTTATCTAAGTCTACACTTAGTGTATTGAGGACTTTATTGGCCCGCTTTTGATGGAGGTGTTTTGTTTGCAAGAATTTCACCCCACTGACAAAGGTGCCTTAGTCACATACGTGAAACAACAATGTAAACTTGAATCCTGCTTGTTGTTTCTTGGCTGAGACGTTTGAGCCTCCACAAAAATGAGCAGATGGCATGCTTGTCCAAGTTTTCCCTCTGTGACGAAGTGTATAATTCAGAAGTTAATTAGCTCTCTTTTCAACTTGCACTTATTCAACTTTCCACAACACATATGCAGCGTAAGGGTAAAGTCACAACTTGTTATGGAATATGAAGAAAAAAAAATCATAGCAATTATTTAACGAGTACGGAAAGTTTGCTACATTATGGTAATCCCATCGACTACAAGGAATTGTGGCTATTTCTTCAGTTTATATTATTTGTATTTTTGTTTGAATGTACAGTGTGTTACTTCAAGTTACATATAGTTAATATGAGATCGAAGCCTAAGTGGCCTTTCAATGTGTAAGTGAACATCATGTCGGTCACAGTGATCAGCATCCTGTTTTAGGTACAAATAATACTCTCTGTTACTGCTTGACATGCTTTAAATATACAAACCTTGACTGGACTTTTGCCTTTAACTCCAGCAGTGTTCAACCTTGTCCTGACCTGTCCAGTTCATCTCACCCAATACCATAGAACTGCCAGTTTTGTGAGCTGTCTTTGTATGGAAATGATATCGTACAATGTGGACTCCCAAAAAAATGGAGTCAAAGTCACACATGACGTTTATTTTCCCTCATACATTTTCTGAACAATGTGGAACAATATCATTCCACTCACACTATATAACATATTGGTTGTAGAAACCGACGACTTGCATTCAAGATGCATACAAATGCAGCCAACGTTGTTTAGTGAGCTGGCTGTTTTAAAGTGCTATTTATTGTAATGAGATCAAACACATTTCCACTCACACAGATACAACGGTACTTCAACTTATTAGTTTAATTTGATCCGTGACCAAGCTCGCAACTAAAATGAATAAGTATTTCAAATCAACATTCCCCATTGTGATGAATTGAAAAGTCTTCAATCCATTCCATCCCTTTCAAAAAAACATCATGGTTATTTTCTTACGTTTTAAATAAAGCATTGTGTAAAAAACGAAAAAAAAACACAATGAAAGACAATGTAAAGACAATGTGGTGTTTTTTTTCTGACTTCCGGGTTGAGTGAACGCTGGCGCATTTGGCTGCCGCTGCTCAACCCGTATTGTTTTGTGTTTTTTGTTATTGTAAAGTGTCCTTGGGTGTCTTGAAAGGAGCTTATAAATAAAATATATTATTATTATTATAAAGAGACAAACTATTTTTCTAAAGTGTAAGTACCGTACATTGGGACGAGCTATGTCACAAAAACAACAGATGTGCCTTTAAGGAGCGGGGCATAGTGATGCGACACAGGAATGATCGTCTCCATGTGAGCTTCTGGATGTGAGATTTGGCTTTCTGTACCTCTTGGTGAGTGCTCTCATTTTGTAATTGTATGTTTTTACTGTTTGATCAATGGTTTCAAGTGCATCTGCAACTGTAACCCTCTTATTTTTATCACTTCGCCAGAGTGGAAGCTCACATCACAAAGTAGAAAAAGTAACATAAACAAAAATAACATAAATAAAAATGACAGCTCTTGACCGAAACAACTCATGAGTTGGAGCACTCTTAAGTCAAGGTACCACTGTCGACTAGTAAGTGGTTTTGGATGACTCACACTTTTGAGTAAAATCAAATTCTGCTTAATAACAATATCCTTCAATATGGATGCCTTCCGTGGGTGGGTTTAAGCTTGCATTTACGTCACATTGCAGCTGAGAGTGATGCGATTCATGTCCAAACAATAAATTCAACCAGGAATAACCAGGAACTTGCCGTATGTGCTTTTCCCTTTATTGAAACAGTTGTGACCGTAGCCAGAGGCTTCACCCCGTATCGCACTTGACCATCCTTTTGACAGACTGCAGTGGGACCATTTGAATAGAACTTTAGCACTCCACAGCAAGCCTCAACAAAGGACACAGAATTAGAACAAATGTGAAGTATTAAAGGGCAAGCTGTGGCAGTTCCAACGAATTTGCTGGCTGAATATGCTTTCTTGTGCTTTTTGACACCTTCAAAGGTATTTACACCATGAAATAAATTGCAATGTGGGAGGCTGGAAGCATCATAACTCATTAGTGTTAAACTATGGGAACCCCAGGAGGAGGGCTTGTCAGGTCTTTCATGGGTCTTCAAGTTATCACACCAAAACCCTCAATTTTCTTGCAAAAAAAAACATAGAAACAAGGACAAGGCAGATTATGGCATGCTTTGTTTTATTTTATTGTTTAGGATTGTCAACGTACAGACGAACACGCAAAATTATCCAGATAAAGGCAAAATTGTTGGTACCCTTCTGTGAAAAAAAGAAAATCTCACAATGGTAACTGGAATAACCTGCGAACTAACAAACAGATGAGACTGGAATTTACCAAAATGCACACTGACTAACTACAAAGCTTTGTGGAATATGTTTTATTGGAAGGATGACACAAAATTGGAGCTTTTTGGTAAATCACGTCAAAAATACAACACTGTTACTCTGAGACATGGTGTAGGACCGGTTATGTTCTGAGGCTGATTTACAATTTCAGGTTCATGGTTTCTTGAATGTCTGCCAGGCAAGGTGAAATGAAATGTAAATGAAATGATGGAATCTCAAGACTATCAAGGCTTTGTGGAGTAAAATGCTGTCTAGTGTAAAGGCCTGTAAATACTCGCGTGGGTGATGCCACATGCAGTTTGCCTTTATACTTGCGTGCGACCCACACCCACATTGTTTTACAAATGTGCTGTAGTTTCACTCCAAGACGGGGGCGTCCCTACAGCTGGTATTGGCTAGGACACCACAGGCTGGAGTTTCCTCTGCATCTTATGGCCAATTCCTGTTGTTGTTTTTACTTTACAAGGAACAAAGCAACAACAATGAAGACGGCAGAACATTGCCTACTCGAACAAATGGAACGAGATGACCAGATGATGCATTTAATTGTATTGCGAAATCGATCAAGGCGGCGGCGGATGTGGTATGCACAGCCGCAAAATGAAAGTCATACCGAGCCGGCGAATGCTGAGTACGTCATCACATGTGCCTAAACAGACCATTCACGAGAGATGACTTGAAGCTGCAAGCATGCAAAATTGTGCACTGCTCTCACCCTCTCAGCGCAAAGCAGATCTATATAACGCCTCCCCCACCCCCCACCCCAAAGCAAAAAAGTAAAACTGAGCTGTAGTGGTGTGCTGCATTTTCATATTCACCCCAAGGAGAGAAACTAAAAGGTTTACCTAGCACATGTGATTGATGAAGTGGGAAGAAAAATGTGTCCCAAAAAAAGACAAAATTGTGAAAGTATGGGAGCATTTCCGACTGAAATCGTTCACACGGACCATGCTCTGCGCTCAGGAACCCCACTTGATTAGCTTTATTTCGTCTCGGGTCCTGTCCGCAGCTTCTTTACAGTGATATATCCTTGCTGTTCCCAGCACTGCACATTTCTGGACTGAGATGTCCGATGTCGTTCCCGGGATCTGTTGCAACCACTCATCTAGTTTGGAGGTCACTGCCCCGAATGCTCCGACCACCACAGGCACGACTGTCACCTTTACCTTCCAGGCTCTCTCCAGCTCCTCTCTGAGCCCTTGGTATTTCTCGAGTTTCTCGTGTTCCTTCTTTCTGATGTTTCCATCACTTGGGACCGCTACATCCACTACAAAGGCTTTCCTCTGCCCTTTATCTATGATCACGATATCCGGTTGGTTCGCCATTACCATCTTGTCAGTCTGGATCTGGAAGTCCCACAGGATCTACGCTTGGTCATTCTCCACCACCTTCGGAGGTGTTTCCCATTTTGACCTTGGGGTTTCCAGTCCATACTCGGCACAGATGTTTCGGTAGACTATGCCAGCCACCTGGTTATGGCGTTCCATGTAGGCTTTCCCTGCCAGCATCTTACACCCTGCAGTTATGTGTTGGATCGTCTCGGGTGCCTCTTTGCACAACCTACACCTTGGGTCTTGTCTGGTGTGGTATATCTGGGCCTCAATGGCTCTGGTGCTCAGGGCCTGCTCCTGAGCAGCCAGGATGAGTGCCTCTGTGCTGTCCTTCAGGCCATTATATATATATATATATATTAGAGCTGTCAAACGATTAAAATATTTAATCTAATTAAAAACTCAACTGTCATAATTAACTCAAATTAACTAAAAATTAATCATGATTACTCACGCATTTTTTATCGTTTCTGAATTTCCTTTTATATTTTTTGTCCTATTTTCCCCCCATTTTAATGCTCTCATCAACATGGAATCATGAATCAGTTTTCTATGTGCAAAATGCAAATATTTACTGAAATAATGTCGATTTTCAATTTTACATGACATTTTTCACTTGGAGCAGTTATTCACACATTATCTCTCACACAATATTACTGTCCATCAACAACAGTGAAAACAATATTTTGTCACACAACAGCTGCTTGAACAGCTCTTTTTAGGGAATCAAAACAGCGCAATATAACATTATAAAGTGCACATCTAAGGTAAACTAGTACTCAGCCTATAATGGATTTAAGCCATGGTTGCATACTTCGTTTTTCTCAAATTTGCTTTGAATACAGCAGTCAGGCTATGCTGATTCTGTTGGTCCTTCTTGCTCGGAAGTCTCTCTACGGTTTTGTGTCGACATCATTTCGGATTCTTGTAATGGAGGCTCTCGCTGGCAATCAGTAATGGTTGTTCAGTTAGGGATTGTCGGTCAGCATGGAAGGATCTCTCGTTCTGTACTTTTTGGATCATTTATTGGAGCACTTTGCAGCAGAAGTAGGAGTAGTAGTAGTTGTAACAGAAGTATCAGAAGCAGGTAATAACCTAAACTACACATAAATGCAGTAAAAAATTAATATATCTATCTTTCTGCATCGCAATGTAAATATGTATATAATTGACATTAATGAATACCTTTATCTAACAATACGTTTAATAAATAATTAATCAACCCTGATTTCACTATGTATCATTATCATCATCATTATTCATTGTTTTAAATGTAAGAAACCATTCAACACAAACATAAAGTCGAATCGAATAAAAGAACTACAAGTCCCAATACTCAATCCCGGAAGTGGAGCGCCGGCATGAACATATCAAGTCGAATCGAACAAAAGAATTACAAGTCCCAAAGGTCCAACCCGGAAGTGGAGCGCCGGCTGCAACGCAATTTACTTCTTTAAACGTCAGATTGCAGACGGACAAACATGACAACTATGCACAAATGAGCTAAATAAAGACACCCCTGTTCTAGCAACATTTTAGCCCACGCTGTTTAAATTGCCGATTGCTTCAGCAACTTTGTTCTTTGTCGTGTCATCCATTTTCTTCGCTTTGAAATGATCCATAGCCGTCTGTCTGAGACGAGGGGGGCGGACTCCTCACGTCAGAGGTGTGCTTGACCATTAATTAAGTGGTATTTCAGACTCGACGTGCTATGATGATAGCTCAGTTTACGACTGCAAAACATCCAGGTCACTTTGGTCTTGTCAGTGGAACAATCTGGCAACTTTTTAAAAGTAAACTTTCCATTCATAAACTATTTAAGTATCCGTTTTCGGTGTCTCGCGCTGTCGTGGCTGGCAAAACAAACGTGCGTGTGCATGTCTGTTGTACAACAGAGCAACGTCACATCCGCTGTGACGTCTGCCGCGTTAATCTCGCGAGAACATTTTTGATCCCGATAAAATTCATTTAAATTAATGTCGATAAAAACGCGCTAAACTGACAGCTCTATATATATATATATATATATATATATATATATATATATATATATATATATATATATATATATATGTGTGTGTGTGTGTGTGTGTGTGTGTGTGTGTGTGTGTGTGTGTGTGTGTGCAATGTGTTTGGCAACTTGGCAGTTAACGATACAGCGTTGCCCAGCGGCACTATATTCACAGCAAAAGCATTGATTGTTTTTTTTTTGTTTTCCCTTGTGGCGGCAGCACTTCGCCAAAGTGCCTAATTTGGCATGTTGTCACAAGACAAAACACAAGATAATCAGATGATGAAATTGCTTTCAAGTGTCCCCTTGAACAATGTTATAGGTGCAGAACTGCCGATCGTGATTGTAGCTATATATTATCCTTTAGAAAGCAGAAATATAAATGCAGCTCTTATATTGGATCTCATTAGAGGCCCTATACCTAATGGAATGTTTGATGAGTATATATGTGTTAAATATTTAAATATACATTTAATGATAGTATAGTAACTTCCGCCTTGCCTGCTTCACCTTACCCATAATTGGAAAAAATTAGGCACTTCGCCAAAGTGCCTAATTTGGCATGTTGTCACAAGACAAAACACAAGACAATCAGATGATGAAATTGCTTTCAAGTGTCCCCTTGAACAATGTTATAGGTGCAGAACTGCCAATCGTGATTGTAGCCAAATATTATCTTTTAGAAAGCAGAAATATAAATGCAGCTCTTATATTGGATCTCATTAGAGGCCCTATACCTAATGGAATGTTTGATGAGTGTATATGTGTTAAATATTTAAATATACATTTAATGATAGTACAGTAACTTCCGCCTTGCCTGCTTCACCTTACCCATAACTGGAAAAAAAATGGGCTACAGACGCAGAGCACAATGAAGTCTGGTGGTTTAATCAATTATTTATCAAATATTTTAATGATCAGAGTGCCTGGAGTGATCAAAGCTGGAGTGGCTTTGCCGGCGAAGACATCCACACTACTTTGATGTGCTTCCCCAACAAAAGCACTTATCAGAAGCCGAACTCTATCAAACTCTGAAGCTATTTATCTGAGAGCCGTTACATACAGAAAGGTCGGTGCCCAGTGCAAAAGAATAAAGGACAAAGTCAACCCTGGTCTGGAGCAATCCAGCGTATTACTTAAACCTATACTGTATACTTCCAACTCCGATTTTGAAAGTTGAGGTCACCTCCTCGGATCCCTTGTGTACATTAGCATATATTTAATTGGACGGCGAGGTCTCCAACATGACGTGGGTGTCACGAGATATTGAATAAAACATTGCTCGGAGAAGAAACAACTGCCTTAAATAAAATCCTGAATTAAGATGACCAGTCAGTGGATGCAAATTAGCCACTTGTCAAAAAAAGACCAGACAAACGTTAGCAAGCTCAGAAATGTAAATGCATACTCATACGCCATCGCTATGACATATCCGACTTTAATTATGCTCATCAAGTCATCTGATTGTACGCTGCATTTGAAATCCTGATGCGTACAGTACCAAATACAAGCCACAAGGTTAGAACACATTCTGTAATTTGACAGCAACTACAGTACATGTCTCCGGTATGCAAATACCCTTTTTGGTTTACAGCCATTTTTGTTGCCTTACAAGGATGTAAGATGGAAATTTACATTGGCATACAAGGTGCTCAAATGCAAAAAGTGAGAAGAGAGTTATGCTGCGTGTGGGAGTGGGTAGCTTTCCATTGCCATAACTTGGATCTTTTTTTCCCCAATAGATAGTGGGTCAAATTAAGCCAGAATTGAATGTTCACTGTCACATTTCTGTCCTGCGCAGTCTCGTCTTTCTTAGACTGAAGGAGTGGCTTCCATGTGCAAGATGAGGGTGAAGAAAAGCAAAGTTTCTGTGTAGAAAAGTGGCTCTTCCTCTCTATATTTCTATTTTCTTTACAAATCAAGTCATGCGCTCAGATTATTCTACACTGTACAAAGACAACAAAATTGCTGATGAAAAATGTAATAGTTATCTCTGTGTGAGTTATCTCAGTCCTCGGGGAGATGATGCTTTTCTTTTTTTTTTTTTTTGCAGGCTTGCGGGTGTCTTTTGTTCCCAATTTAGAAGCTTGTCTGTGTGAATTTTTCATTTTTGATGTCTTGTTTGATATTCCGCTCACTTTCTTCTTTGACATGTCGAGAAAACATCTTCATCAAAGTGTCAGATGTATGGCTAGTGTCAGGACGTTGGGTTTTGGCCTCCCTCCCTTTCATTGCATTTCAGCGGGAGATTGTGTACTCAGTGAGGTAGCTTGCAAGGCTCACAAAATGTGCTTTGCACCCGTAATGAGAAGTCAATATGTATCCCAAAACTTAATTCCACCTAAAAAAAGACGCTGTTTTAAATCTATGAGGTTGTCAGTGGTTGAACTGGGTCACTTTAGGGACGCCGGAAAGTTCCTGACACAGGTTCCTTTGTTGGCTCTAGGTATTCATTTACATTGTAAATTCTCTGTCAGACACGGTGAGATGGTGATCTAAAGTGACTCCTCTTCTGTCCTTGCAGGAGGCCTGTCAACGTGGGAAGATAACATCTGTGAATGTAAGTCATGCACTCATATGCTCCTTGCTGTGCTCTTCCTTGTGCACCCTCCTTTAAAAGCATGGCTAAAGCGTGATACTTGATATCGTGGAATGTGGTGTAGTCCCTCATTGTTCGTTCAATCTGCACCTTAACTTGAAATTCAGCATTCAAGTCCTATGATTAATTAAAACACCCCAAAACCGACTTTCGTTTGTGCTTGAAAAGCGATGTTTATGTGACTAGTGTGAATAAAAACACTCTACACGGCGTATATGACGAGGCAAACATCCTTTCACATGCTGGCCTTCAAATGATAAAGTAAATGATTTTCACGGTTGTGTATTGACAAAGACTGTTCACAGATATGTTGACAGGAAAATCAAACACATCCAAAGAGACGGAAAACATGATATTGGCAAGTAAATAAGAAAGTTGCGGTCGATTCAGTGGTTCTTTCCCTGGTTTAACAACTTCTTATTGTTATTTGAATTTTTTCCTTCACATTTTAACGCTTATGTTACAATTTCTACATTTTTTTGTAGATTTTTGCGTGTTGTCATCATCAAGACAAAGCATAAAAATTGTGTGATATGAAATATTCATATCACAATTCATATATATATATATATATATATATATATATATATATATATATATATATATATATATATATATATATATATATATATATATATATAAATACCCCTTATGTGAAACAAATCTTCATGCATTAACACAATTCCCATTCTCCTGCCCCCCATACGACGAAACCCCCTGTTGCGTTATATGAAGTAATTTTCTCTGAAGCGAAGGCATACACTACAACGAAGTCTTATCCAACAGCGACCTCTACTGGTTCGTTTGTAAACGGCAACAGCAACCACCACACTGGTTTACATAGTGAACAATGTTTATTTCGGTCACAGCTGCGAGTTTCCTGGACTCAACATACACATAGCTGCTCTGCCATTGCCTTACCGAGCATCATCCTGGCCTCTGATTGGCCAAGAGGGACCTCACTGTCTATGTGTGTACATACTGAAGCTACATCCGTAGCATCCGATTGGCTGCTCAGAGTGAATTGCTTATGGCTCGACGGAGATTCAAATAAACGAACGTTTCCTCGAATGCTTTACTTGTTATCATGCTAAAAACAGACACGGGACGCTTCGTAGTCCTCGATGGCCTAGTTAGCTCTCGAAGGCTAAAAACCTTACGCTAACTGGAGCACTTCTCTCTCATTAGTGCTCCAGTTAGCGTAAGGTTTTTAGCCTTCGAGAGCTAACTGTGGCCATCGAGGACTACGAAGCGTCTCGTGGCTGGCTTAAAAGTTAATTGCATGACATCAGCTGAGCAACGCTGTCTTGGGTGGCGATCAAGGGGAGGTCGAGGTAGAGACAGTGAGATGGTGGAAAGAAAAGCTACCAGGTCCAGAAGTATTTGTTATTGTTAGATTCAGACGAACGTGGACCTTATAATGCTAAAATGGCTCCAAAACGGACCTTTGGATGTCAAGCAGCTAAGACAAGAAGAGCTCTGATGCTGGAAGAGAGGGTAAAAGTGATTACAATGAAAGACGGAGCAAGCAAAATAACAGACATTATCCAAGAAATTGATGTAAGTGAAAGTGAATGCTGATCATAAATTTCGCAATTTATTTCCCTTTTTTTTGCACTGTATCTGAATCTGCCCTTGATTTAAGTAACAGGGAGATGAAAGAGAGGACAGGGTCACCAATTTTGTTCACATTCTGAAGAACTGTTGACCGTAAATAAAGATAGAGAAGAGTGGTTTAGTTTCACCTTTTTTCCCCTTTTTGTTAATACTTTGATTCATTCATTCATTTTCCGAACCGCTTCATCCTCACTAGGGACACGGGGGGTGCTGGAGCCTATCCCAGCTGTCTTTGGGCAGTAGGCGGGGGACACCCTGAACCGGTTGCCAGCCAATCGCAGGGCACACAGAAACGAACAACCATTCGCACTCACACCTAGGGACTAGTGATGGGAATTCCAGCTCCTTTTAGAGAGACGGTTCTTTTGGCTCGACTCACTAAAAGATTCTTTCGGCTCCCAAATGGCTCCTCAGTTTTTTTGTTGCTTAAATTAATTTACTACCAAAAATCATGTAAAATTATGTGTAAAATGAATTACTAATGTAAAAAATATACAGTATATCAAATATTTATTATTTATATGGCTTTATTTGTATTCTTCTGAACATACTCAACATGGAGTACAACATGGAGTGCTACAAAAAATAAATTACAAAGTACAAAAACCCATATCAACCCATATCAAAACAAGGTCAACAAAAAGTTCCAAACTCAGATTGTATATATTTATAAGCTTTTAATTATTTTCAGTAAAACAACATAAGTAAGCTTTGATTACCACACAACAAATTATAAATTAAAATTTGATATTGGATATTTTATGTACAGAGGAGGGACAGTGGATATATTGGTAGGAGAATGTTAGAGATGGAGCTACCAGGTAGGAGACAGTGAGGAAGGCCAAAGAGGAGATTCATGGATGCCGTGAGGGAAGACATGCAGGTAGTTGGAGTCAGAGTGGAGGATGCAGAGAACAGGGAAAGATGGAAATTAATGACTCGCTGTGGCAACCCCTGAAAAGGGACAAGCCGAAAGGAGAAGAAGAAGATATTCGATATTTTAACCTTGCACAGTCTACACGCTGCTGTTGAACTATCAACTAAGTTGAAATGAGTCCAAATTTCACTGCGCTTCCTATCCATTTTCTCACCTTTCCGCCGTGTTGTTTTTTCTCTGTAGCGCTATCAGCTCTCTCTCGTCTCCCTGTCTCTCCTGTTTGTGTGCTGCTCACAGTGTGCTGCTGTGTGTGTCTCTAACTCCTCCCCCTTCTCTTCGCTGCAGCGTGTGTGTGTGTGTGTGTGTGTGTGTGTGTGTGTGTGTGTGTGTGTGTGTGTAACCCCCCCCTGCCTCTTCTACCACGGATCTTGACCAATCACGTGCGGCCTTATCCGAATGGGGGGAAAAAACAGGAGAAAAAAAATGCCAGCTCCCATTAGGAGCGGCTCCCTATTAGTAGCCGGCTCCCGTCGTTCACTTCAAAGAGCCGGCTCTAAGAGCCGGTTCATTCATGAACGACACATCACTACTAGGAACAATTTGTAGTATTCAATCAGCTTGCCATGCATGTTTTTGGAATGTGGGAGGAAACCGGAGGACCCAGAGAAAACCCACGCAAGCACGAGGAGAACATGCAAATTCCACACAGGAAGGCCGGAGCTGGAATTGAACCCGGTACCTCTGCACTGTGAAGTCAATGTGCTAACCACGCCACTACCAGGCCGCCCTTTTTAAATACTTGAATCCCTTTTTGTGGATGATCCCAGACACAACCATCTCCAATGCCCCCCATATACATTGAGGTTGAGGGCCCCGGCACATTAAAAGTTGTATATTCTCATTTTGTGTCCAAATAGTGCAGTATCTTCAAACAATTCAGGTGTTTGAGTTCTATTTACTGTAGACTTCAATATGTGTTGTTTCCAAGTCAAAATGCTGATACAGTTTCACAGCGGAGCTCACAATAATGACATGACTCAGCTAATTTGATAAATAATTCATCGGTTTTGTCATACCATCTCGCACTAATCCCTGGACCCACTCGCCAGCATCACCTCCTCTTTGCGTGTTCTTGTTAAATCGTCCATTTCACACACGGGTACCAACATATCACCCAACGCCTTTTGAAAAGCAAAAAGTAAAGGCTTTACAGACAAAACTGCAAAAATGTTTTCAGCAGTGGAGCGGGTCAGGGGGCATGGCGTCTTTTGGAAAATGTCTTACCGTAGTTTTGCAGTGTGAGTGTTTCTGCATAGATAAATTACCTTAGTGGGCATACAGAAGCTGGCGCTCATGAGGTAAACTACATCTGTTATATCCCTTTTTGGTGAATCCCACATATGGCTGTTTGCCACTCATGGAAGGACGGGAGGAAATAAGAGTGTGGTGGAATGTACAAAGTCGTCTTTAAAAAGTATATTTAACAATAGTACAGAGGCTATGCCCTGATAACGACGCAAGCGGATACTACTTGGTCAATCGCTAAGTATGACGGACCTCTAATCCGGTAACCCACAAATCCAGACCCATCTGCATTTCGCCTGGACGGTTACTGGAGGGAATGTTTTGGATTGGCCTGCTTGTTCTGTGGCAGAATTTGGCACACACACCCTCCTGTTCAGTTTATCTCTGTGTACATACTTCTCAAGGCGCTGTTTTATCTGGCTGAACAGGCTTTGTTTGGTCTTGATATCTCTTACCACAGCTTGTCTTTGCTTTATGGATTTCTGGCAGCTTCTTTAAATAAGTGATAGCGCTTAGTAAAACACTCACCTTGACTTCTCTGTCAATGTTTTTATGTTTGTGTGTTTTGTTTATAATGCTTGTCATTTTGAATTAACATATGATTCACCCCAATAGCAAAAAGTAATTACCTAAGAACCATTAATAGAATTACATTGTAATTAATATGCAATTAAATGAAATTATTTTTCTATCATCTGGTACCATCTTAAATAGGTTTGAAGAAACAGCATTTTATAGTGGGAGACACTCCATTATGCAAAATGATTATGGCCTAATTGTCAAGGACAGCTGTTGGTTCTAATAGATTCTGGATGCCTTTGCCGAAACACGTTTCCAATAATTAGAATCATGTGGAGAGGAAGAATGCTTTTTTTGTAGAGCTGCCAAGCCTCCGTAAGTGGGCTCTATCTTAAGCCGGAACTTGGGGTCTGTGTCTACGTACACACTCCACTCGTTTGAGAAACACCTGTCAAAGCTGTTTGAGAATGATATATATTTCGGCGCCTTGAAAGCCTTGGTATGCATGGTACACACACCGATAGGATTTAGCCAACAAGATGTTGCAATAGTTCTTCTGGCTCTGAAAGCCTGAGAGAGAGAGAGAGAGAGAGAGAGAGAGAGAGAGAGAGAGAGAGAGAGAGAGAGAATAATTTCAGCCGGAATCCCACATGTTGACAGACATTCTTTTTCATCACAAGTCATTGCACTGTGTTGTTCGTCATTTTTCTAAGACACAAACAAACAATTAATCTGTGAGTATATACCTCTGCTAAGCCGAACCACTTCAGGCCCGATTTTTGTTTTCAGGCGCAAGTCGAGTGCTAAGCGTATTCTAACTGTGCGCATGGGTGGAGTTGTCTCTGTTTTGATATTTTGCTCAACTTTGTGCGAGTTTAAAGTTAGGTGTAAGGGGGTGTTTGTACCTGTGTGAGTCATTGTGGGATGGAACATACTGAGTGTTTTCCCGGCAAATCTAAGCAGCATTTGCATCAAAATCAGGGTGGTATGGACATTACGGAAAAACAAATTACACTCTGTAGTTCGTGCATGACATTGGCCCGTAAACAGCAATGTCTCCCCTTTCGGATGATGTAGTCGGCCGTGTGTGTGGTGTGCAATTGAAAACCGCCTTTCACCTCCCCATCGTGCATCTGTGTGTGAGACACCCAGCACCCCAAATCAGAACGGGGTGCTATTAAAATATTTTTAAAATGATAATGATGATAATTCATTCAATGAATTTATTCCTACGATGATTAAGAGGGATTGTCCCACACTTGTATCATATTTAGGAATGAATTTCAGAAAATTATGTTTCAAACTTATCTGAGCGGACTGAAGAGTTTGATGAAAAGGACGTATGTTGGACCATACATGTACGAGCCAGATGCTCAGGATGCAGAAAATGTTTTGCCCGAACTGCCGGACATGGAGTGTGACAAGAGACCCATCAAGATGCGATGCAAAACTGCTTATTTTGAGCGTACGTCGCTCCGCTGAAAGTCTTTACTATTGTTTGCAACATTAAACAAACCCTGATGAAAAACAACATTATATATATATATATATATATATATATATATATATATATATATATATATATATATATATATATATATATATATATATATATATATATATATATATATATATATATATATATATATATATATATATATATATATATATATATATATATATATATATATATATATATATATATATATATATATATATATATATATATATATATATATATATATATATCTCAGGCTGGATAGCTCAGTTGGTAAGGCATCGGTTTGGCATACGGGAGACGGTGGTTCGAATCCCGCTTGGGGCAAAAATGAGCACATAACACCATCCAGTGTGGGTCCTTGGGCAAGATCCTTCACGCTAATGCCTACCTCATACAATGATGAGAGACAATAAAATGAATGACATGCCGGCTCAGACGTCGCCCGGCCAAACAAGGTCTGCGTCAGGTGCTGGGGAACCAGAGCACCTTGATGAAAAATGGGCTACTGGAACAAAGCGGAGATGGGCGAGATGCGATAACATGACTCTGTTGGAATGCTACTACTCAAGCAACCCTAGTCAGAGGGGTTACATGCAGAGAATGCAGGCTGAATGGTTACTTCGAAACCCACAGTCACGGTTGACCACGAAACAACTAGTAACTCAGTGTTCCAACATCCACAAACGGCAATTGCTGTCACAACTTGAGATTGATGAGGTACAACGCAGGTTCCATGGTGAAGGGCCCCAGGCTGCCAGATCAGAGGAGGAGGTCATACCAGAGATTGGGAGGCAAGCCCCAATGAATGCAGATGATGAGATTGGGAGGCCAGCCCCAATGAATGAAATGCTGAGCAAGGCAGCAACTGACCTGAAAGCTAAGATCATGGCGAGGATGAAAGCTGGGCAACCTAGAAACCGATTACAACGGCTATGTGAAGTACCACCTGAAAGTCTCATGGAAAGTGTGAATGCAGCACTGAGGGCGATTCCTACCACAACGATCACCGAAACCAATGAGCTGATATACGCTTCAGCATCAGTGATCCTAGAAATCCTTGGCTATCGGAGCAACTATGAGACACGTTACCCACCATGGAAAAGACGGTTGGAGGCTAAGATCAAGGCGGCTCGGAAAGATGTGAGTCAATTGACGGAGGCCCAGAGAGGTGTGATGAAAAGGCCGATACCTGAGAGGTACACCCAGATGACCATACCTGAAGCACTCGAAACTGCCAAACAAAGGCTCCAAGCCTTGTCCAGTCGCCTAAAGAGGTACACGAAAGAGAATGAGGCCAGGCGAATAAACAGGCTGTTCGCAACACAACCTGCGAAAGTGTACGCTCAGTGGCAGGGTCCTAACAGCAGAGCTGACCCACCAAGACTGGAAACTGAAAGGTACTGGAAAGGAATATGGGAGAGGGAGGTTGCACATAACAGCAGTGCACAATGGCTGGTGACCCTGAGAGAGGAGCACAGCAACCTCCTGAGCAGAACCCAGTTACCATAACAGTGGCAGACATACAGGAAAGAGTCTCAGATATGAAAACTGGACAGCACCAGGCCCGGACATGGTACACACCTACTGGCTAAAGAAACTCAAAGCACTCCATGAGCGCCTAGCAACACAAATGAACCAGTTGCTGAAGGATGGGATTCACCCAGGATGGCTAACTGAAGGGCTTAACGATCCTGATCATGAAGGATCCCTCAAAGGGTACAGTCCCATCCAACTATCGGCCAATAACCTGTCTCTCCACAACATGGAAGCTCATGTCAGGCATCATTGCGGCTAAGATAAGTGGACACATGGATCAATACATGAGCGAAGCACAGAAGGGCATTGGTAGAGATACCAGAGGAGCCAAACATCAGCTCCTGGTTGACAGAACAGTCGCACAAGACTGCAGGTCCCGACATACCAACCTGTGCACAGCCTGGATTGATTACAAGAAAGCCTACGACTCGATGCCACATACATGGATCACTGAATGCTTGGAGTTGTATAAGGTGAACAGGACCCTAAGAGCCTTCGTTTGAACTCGATGAGGATGTGGAAAACCACACTTGAAGCCAATGGCAAGCCACTTACCCAAGTGTCCATCAAATGTGGCATATACCAAGGTGATGCACTCTCCCCACTGCTGTTCTGCATAGGACTGAACCCCTAAGCCAAGTAATCACCAAGACAGGCTACGGATACCGCCTCAAAATGGAGCTACGATCAGTCACCTCCTCTACATGGACGACATAAAGCTGTATGCTAAGAGCGAAAGGGACATAGACTCCTGATCCACACAACCAGGATCTACAGCAGCGACATCGGGATGTCATTCGGGCTTGAGAAATGTAGTCGGATGGTGACTAAGGGAGGAAAGGTAGTCCGCACTGAAGGGGTCTCACTCCTGAAGGAACAATAGCAGACATTGAGGACAGCTACAAGTACCTCGGTATACCACAAGCCAATGGCAACCTCGAACTGGCAACAAGGAAAGCGGCTACGCCAAATACCTCCAGCGGTGAGGCAAGTCCTAAGAAGCCAGCTCAATGGCAAGAATAAGACCCGGGCAATAAACAGCTATGCCCTGCCAGTGATCAGATACCCTGCAGGAGTAATCAGGTGGCCAAAGGAAGAGATTCAGACCACGGATGTTAAGACCCGAAAGCTCCTAACCATGCATGGAGGGTTCCATCCCAAATCCAGCACCCTGAGACTGTACGCAGCCGAAAGGAAGGAGGCCGGGACTAGTGAGTGTGAGAGCCACTGTCCAGGATGAAACATCCAAGCTCCATGAATACATCAAGGAGAAGGCTCCAACGGATGATGTACTCAGAGAATGTCTCAGACAATGGGGAACAGAGGATGAGGTGCTGGAAGAGGGACCATCATGGGAGGACAAGCCCCTACACGGGATGTACCACCAGACCATAAGTGAAGTGGCTGATCTCAAGAAGTCCTATCAGTGGCTAGAGAGGGCTGGCCTGAAGGACAGCACAGAGGCACTCATCCTGGCTGCTCAGGAGCAGGCCCTGAGCACCAGAGCCATTGAGGCCCAGATATACCGCACCAGACAAGACCCAAGGTGTAGGTTGTGCAAAGAGGCACCCGAGACGATCCAACACATAACTGCAGGGTGTAAAATGCTGGCAGGGAAAGCCTACATGGAACGCCATAACCAGGTGGCTGGCATAGTCTACCGAAACATCTGTGCCGAGTATGGACTGGAAACCCCAAGGTCAAAATGGGAAACACCTCCCAAGGTGGTGGAGAATGACCGAGCGAAGATCCTGTGGGACTTCCAGATCCAGACTGACAAGATGGTAATGGCGAACCAACCGGATATCGTGATCATTGATAAAGGGCAGAAGAAAGCCGTTGTAGTGGATGTAGCGGTCCCAAGTGATGGAAACATCAGAAAGAAGGAACACGAGAAACTCGAGAAATACCAAGGGCTCAGAGAGGAGCTGGAGAGAGCCTGGAAGGTAAAGGTGACAGTCGTGCCTGTGGTGGTCGGAGCACTCGGGGCAGTGACCTCCAAATTAGATGAGTGGTTGCAACAGATCCCGGGAACAACATCAGACATCTCAGTCCAGAAATGTGCAGTGCTGGGAACAGCAAGGATACTGCGGAGAACCCTCAAGCTTCCTGGCCTCTGGTAGAGGACCCGAGCTGAATGGGGGACGGACACCACCCGAGGGGTGAGATGAGGATTTTTTTTTTTTTCTCACACACACAGAAACACACATCTATATCTTGGAATGCAGGGACCGTGTTCTGTCTTTTCTGCTCTCCGTCCTCCGTCCTGCTGCTGTTTAGCAGAATATTTTAATTAATGTTTTGATGTTATCATTTACCCGTGGCACATCCTTCGTGAATCAATCCCTCTTCCCTTATTCGGTCCTTTGCAATAACAATTGCTTTGCTATCTCTGCACCATACTGGTGGAGGAAACACATGTATGCCCATAGACACCCCCCATCAGAACTGCAATAAAGGTGTGATTATTAATTGTGTTCTTCATTAACAACTTCCAATATAATTGTGTTGCTTTAGCAATTAAGAAAATCAAGATAATCATATTTACGTTCCAGTTGAATTTGAAAAAAACAAAACAAAACTTCTCAGCTTGAATAATAGGATAACCTAAACTTGCCCCAATAACTGAAGCCGAGTTTGTAATTACATTTTATGTGTCACGTCCCGACACCACAGCGGCACGATACATTATGATGTTACCTTGGGAATTGTGTGAAGACATGAATTCATGCCACAGCATAATGACCGTGACAATGCTCAAATCCACTGGTGTTGCCTCAATGTCAGATTGAACCTCACTCGCTCCCTCACTGCCTTTTTTTTTTGTCTGTCAAACTCCAAGTTGAAAATAAAAATAATGTAGAGCACCAAAACTTAATGTATGTCATATAAAACAATATAAAACATAAACATTAAAAATCAAACCAGCAGTAGCTATTAGCCAGTGCACCTTTGTGCTACGATTAGTTGTAAAGGCTTTGCGCTCATGAGAAAACACTAACATGTTTTAAGACGCTGTGAAATAGGGCTTCATTTCTCTTTCTTGGCTCAAAAGAAAGGTCACAACATTATATTGTCTAAATCTCATGAACAGTGGCAGTCTGAGCTTGAATTGCACCCTGTGTGAGACCCTGCTTTGCTTTTTCTCCCCCCCACACACACACACACACACACACACACACACACACACACACACACACAAAGACATTTATGATAAACACATTGGAGAGGACCTTTTATTGTTTTTAAAATATATTGAATTGTAAGCAAACATTACAGGATCACAAAGTATAATATCCACACACACACACACACACACACACACACACACACACACACACACACACACACACACACACACACACACACACACACACACACACACACACACACACACACACACAACCCATTTGGACAATCAGTTTTGATTTATAAGGTGTTGTGCATCGAACCGAACTGTTCCACATTAAAATCTACTGTCCTTGAATAGTGTTGCAACCCTCGCATCCAAAAAAAAATAAAAAAAATGCAGGCACAACTTGAGAACAACACTCATCACAGTTATTTAGTGCTCTGAACTGCGCTCATGAACTCCTTTAGAAAGGGGGGAATTTTTCTTCCAAGATTTTTGAGTGAACACCTCTTGTATCTCACCGCTTTCCCAGACCCAGCGCCGAGTGACATTCCATCTTCCAGATGGTTCCCAGGAGAGCTGCAGTGACAGCGGGCTGGGTGATCCAGAACCAAGCAGTGCGGCCAGTACCTCCCAAGCTCTTCCATTTAGCTTCCCTCTTGAGGAGTATTACGAGCAAACATCCCCCAATAGTCGCACCGAGGGAGATGGAAACTCAGACCCTGAATCAAGTGAGTTCAACATTTTCTTATATTTAAATTGTGTGCAGAGGTCGTGGGTTCAAATCTGGGCTGCGGCCTTCTTGTGGGGAGTTTGCATGTTCTGCCGGTGCCTGCATGGGTTTTATCCGAGTACCCCAGGTTTCCTCCCACATTCTAAAAACATCTCATTAGGTGATGTGAACACTCTAAATTAGGGGTGGCCAACCAGTCAGAGACAAAGAGCCATTTTTTTACTGTGTTACTGCAATGGAGCCACATCATACCCATCATCGTGCGCGTGCGCTTGCACACACACACACACACACACACACACACACACACACACACACACACACACACGCGCGTGTGCTTGCACGCATGTACTCATGCGGGTGCCCACCAGCGCACTCGCACACATATGCATGCACACCACGATGAGCAACAGTCGGAACGGGCCGAAAATGAATGAAAGCTAAAGATAAAACAAACAAACAATTCTTTTTTTTCCCACCCATTTTCTCCTCCCTTCCCTTGCGGGTGATTTTGGACCAGTTCGCTGGCTCCCGGTCGATTCTGATCGAAGTATTGGGCACCCCTGCCTTAAAATCAGAGGTAATTCACTGACTAGCTTAGCGCTTAGCGCCGTTGTTTGCGCATGAGCGGTGACGCAGTCATCTGATTAGTTGCCCTCTATGTCAATCAAGTAATGGTATGGATGATAGGCTGAAGTAGTACGTTCTGTGTAGTTAGCGCCTGTTTGAATGGCATCGCCACTGCCGAGGCGTTTTCGACGCTTGAAGCATGAAAGCTCAGGAGCCGCATTGAACCAGGCAAAGAGCTGCATGCGGCTTGCGAGCCGCGGGTTGGCCACCCCTGCTCTAAATTGTCCCTTGTGTGAGCAAATTAATGGATATTTTTGAAAGGTAACTTTTATTATTTAAATAAAGAGGTGTGCCACTGTCACTATTTCAATGAAAGCGGCTATTCAGTAGAATGATTTGGCGCTGAATGGCCTTTACTTTGTATTTGCCTCACAATTAAGGAAGCTATATTAATATTTAATACAGAACAATTGATTTTCTATTCACCAGGGATCCTCCTAGAGGTGAATATTTGTAATTTCTATTCATAAATAATTTAGTATTCCATCGCCCTGTGTTCAAAAAATGTTTCCTGATCATTTTAGTGTACTATCCCCGCTTTAATTTTTTTGTCGATGTATTGCAAATACCAGTATGCAGCACAAACTGCCCACTTTCAGTGGAGTTCTGCTTGTTTAATTTCTGTGGTGATTCATGATGAATCAAGTCATTCACAGGACAGCTGTCACTGTTTAGTTTGCTGCCCACTGAAGTTTTCCATAAAACAAACCATTGAAGTCACAAACATATGCAAAATTAAAAAAATAAATACATCAATAAATTAAAAAAACAGAATTAATTGGCTGACGAGTATATGGGGGTACAGCAGATACACATGATATTCCGCTACACCATAAATGAGTCAAGGGATGAAACAACGTAAACACAGCCCAGCATGTACACGTCTTTGGCTTCCTGTTCAATCTGTCATTGCTTCATATATGTACCGGTACACACCTCATAGTTATTCTGGTCAGTGCTTCCTATATTTTCTGTGGATTGAATCTCTACCATCGTGGTCCATGTGCAACATTGCAAGGTGTGACTGCCTTCCCAGAGTTCCATATTAAACTATGAGAGCGTGTGTCTTCATTTCAAAAAATATATATCCCGTAGCATAAATCTGCAGGGCAGGTAGGATAAAATTACTTTTCATACACTTTATAGCCATTGTGTCATTGGTGTAAGTGAGACAACATTCCTTGGTGCATCAGCCTCCCCGGCATCTCTGCTGACATGTCTGGCCCTGGGGTGTCAGCGCGAGTGTGATTGTGAATACATTTGTTCGACATTAGATGAGACGGGTGACATCTCGTCGATGGCTTTCTGTTCATTTGCATGGTAAGGTCCCTTCTATTTAGGATTTTTTTTTCCTGTGTTGCTTTCTGAGAGGAGACTCATATGATGCATCTTACATTTACAAGACAAGTCGACATTCACATTCACTTACACACCTGTGAAGCAGAGACTTCTTTCAGTGTGAAAGCAAAGACACAACCGGTGATCAAACCTCTCCTTCACTGTCAGATATTCACCATGGTGACGGAATATTTTAATTCCGACACATAGACTGAATTGCTCATCATCTCATTGATATTCCTTGACATAAACATCTCATATTAGATCCACCTGCTCACTCACTGTAATTATTGCCCACTTTGTTAAAGCACATCCATTTTAACTGGAAGACAAGCCTATTGGAAGGGCATTATTGCATCGACACAGTTGGGCAGTTAACACACGTGTAATATTACTAAGATGTAAAAGAAAGGGCAAATATTACTGCCAAGTTTGTGAAAATGATCTAAGCATAAAAACCTAATCATACACTCTCAGTGTACAAACTTCATAACTAGACTACTGAACTAAGTACAATAAAATAAAGAAGATACACCTCTATATCCATCCATCGATCCATCCACCCTCCATTTTCTGGACCGCTTTGTCTTCACAAGGGTTGCAGGGTATGCTGGAGCTTATCCTAGCTGTCTTCGGGCAGTAGGCGGATGATGATGAGCAGGAGAAGTGTATCTGTTGTACATTTTTTTAATCATTTAAATGGTGTGCACTGCAGAGGGTTGTGATGGTTTCCACAGAATCGCAGCATCGCTTTTGTTTGAATGACAGGAAGAAGAAAAACACATGCAATTAGATATCCTCAAATCAGTATCAGGCCTCTTGTAGATTAAAAAATAAATAAATTTGAGTCAGATATTGACTGCATTATAAATGGATGTACAAAAGTGGATATACTCAAACAAGACACCAGCAGTGTGATTAAATTAAAAAAAAGAGAAAAAGGCCAGTGGTAAATCATAACTACAGTGAAAGCAGAGACCAATCGATATAGTGTAAATTAGAGGCGCACAGACCATTGCATAAGGAAAATGAAAGACCAGTGCATTAATGTCTGCATTCAACCTAACGGGAGGAAGGATTGGTCCAGGCCAACTCAACCATTTCTAACATTCAAAACGTATTTTATTATTTACAGAATTGATCACTTAGATGTATGGTAAATCAAACTTCCGTTGCTGCCATTGTATTGCTTGATCACTTTCTTTTGTGGTCTCTACCAGCGATAGGAAAATGAAGCATCAAGATGCTTCATGAACCAGTTGTTTTGTTTATTGAGCCCTGTAGATGGCACTCTCTTTTCAAGATAGGGCTGAAGCACACCGACTTGCACTTCTTAAACGCCTTTCTTTAAACCAACTTCACTGCTGATAACTTCCGGTAATTTCACAGTCAAAGTGAGCCGTATTTTCAAAGTGTGAGAATTCTCTGTGGAATTCTAATGTTTCATGAAAACTCCACGATCTGGAAATTAGAGCCACCCTCCGACCGGAACGAATCATGCCTGTTTGGTGATTGCGCGCATATTTCCATTTTGCATATGGTGGGTGTGTCAGAAGCCAGGACGGGAAAATCGTTTTGAAAATGTGAATATGTGCAATAAGAATTGACTTAAGCGCCTATGAGAGAATATGCCAATAGAAGACTGAATATCAGCCAAGTCTGCAACAGAAAAAACTTTGACTTTGTGCAGCCTGGATGGGCAATTTAAATGCTGGAGGTGGCCTCATGTTTTCATCAGTGCTACTGGAGGGCCACATAGGCCCAATGCACTTCCTAACCAGAACCAAAAATGCTATTTGAAATATGGACTAAATATGCGCAACGCACAAAAAATATGTATGCTTAATACTTTTCATTTTGATGATACATTTTGTATTGCATGGATGAAAAAAATCATAAAGACAAAAACATAGCACAATGGTCAAGAAATATTGAATGGCAACTGACGTGTAATTGTATGTCCAAAAGGCAATCCACGTGACATTATTGTGACAGTGTCCCTCTCTCTTTAAGCATGCATCCACTCTGGAAATAATGTTATGACATTTCAAATTCATATTATTCATGAGTTAGAGAACTGTTGCATTTATGGACTTTTGCTGCCTCCCTTTCAGGCTTACCTCACCATGCAACCATCAGTCATGTGCTGTCACGCGTTTTTTAAAGGTTACCTTTATTGTGTGTCAGCAAGTTGCAGAAATCTTGGAAATCAGAGCCACTTTAGAAGAATTAGACACAAAGCTTTGGAGCAGCACCTTTTCGCCAAATTGTAATGCTCAAAGGGTGTCATGATATGCAATGCTAATTAGTGCCATGGCGAAACACGCGTGTGTACTGTCACTGTGTCATAATGTTCCTCTTCCGCAAGTCATCAAAGGTGACTTTTTTGAGAGAATAAACAGTCATGCTGTTGTGTAACTTATAAAATAAAGCCCTGTGATGTGTTCAGTTAAACAGTTTAGTCCGTGATGAAAATAAGAAGTTTAATTGCACACGTTTTATTGTTTGCATTTGCTAAGTGTGTAGAGCGTGATGAAAATTGATGCTGGCGTCAGGTTTTCTGAATCACGACATCCATCATGTCACAAAAAACGTACAGCACTTTCTGAGCAGCAAATCCAATAGTCAAGCACGAGTGTCAAACGCCGGTCCTCGACTCCCGCTTGACTTCCTTGCTCATCGGATACGTTCTGCCGGAAGCCTGAGAACAGAACTGATCGTTTGAATCAGCTGCAATGGTGGGGGAAAACATGCAGGAGAGCAGCCCTCAAGGACCGGAATTTGACACCTGTAGATTAAATCATTTGCACTAACCCCCAAGCAAAATACAACAACAAAATAATGATAATTGTGACGGTCTGATTTTTTTATATTTATATTTACTTATTTACTACTTACATTACCTCCTCCCTTTTATACAGTACACTACTATTGGGTGGTGGGCACGATGGAGTTTGTGTGCGCGCGCACGTGTGTGTGTGTGTGTGTGTGTGTGTGTGTGTGTGTGTGTGTGTGTGTGTGTGTGTGTGTGTGCATGTGTGTGTGTTGGATCGCAGGAGTACCGTAGCCTTGTGGCTCTGCAGCATATGGCTTTCAAATGACCAGCTTACACCTTGTCTGTCTAAGATCTAAATCTGCTATTAAAATAAGACCATCTCCTTTTTAAGTCCCTTTAAACAGTGCAACTATAATAAGATTATGGTTTTAAATAGGCTTCAATGAATTATAAACTCAATTTATTATTAAAAAAAAACTTGCTTCATCTTAATAATAGATTTAAATCAATGTTTCTTTTCCCCGTTTATATCAAAATCATTTTTACTATGAGCAATATTGTATCTGAAGCTTTTGCAGCACATTTTATCAGTTTTGATGCCGGGAGACTAATAATCTGATTAAAGGCTTGCCATATGCATGTGGGAGTAACGTTCTGAACTCTCCAAAATGTTCGTAATAGCTTTTCGACTTTGTTTCCAGCTTACTGATTTATGAATACCCTTCTCCTTATGTATGGAAAAAGCCACTGCACTTGATCTGGTGAAAACAAAAAACAAAAAAAGCAACAAAAACACTGGCACCATGTGATTTCTTTTATTTTTTTAACAGAATCAGAAACCGCTCCCCATTATTGTCTCACAGCCAATGGCAAGCTTACACTAAGACTGGAATTCAACTGTCTAGACACAATCTGCCCATGAATAAAGGGATTTCATGGGAAGGCTTTATGAGTGTGATTGGAGCAAAGTGGTACCAACCTCAGTACACCAGCGTAACTGTGTGCTTTTTACCCTTCATGCTCGCTGTCACGTGACAGACTGCTGGTGTGTACAGTTAACTTGAAAGCATTAATTTTTCAGATATCAGTTTCACTCTGAGGCTTCTCAGATGCAATTAGAAGTAATGAATGCACTTCTTAATTACATTCATTTGTGCAAATTTCCGCTCCCCCATCGAATTTTTCTGTGGAAACACTTTGACACTGACCAATGGCATATCATTTGCAACGTGACTAAATCCATTCAGCAGAGAACAATTAGCTGTAATTAGTATTACAATATCATCAGCGACCAGGGGAGAGACCGAGCTCTGGCATGAAGGCAAAAGAGGATGCTTGTTCAGAGAGTTAAACGTCCACTGGAGCAAGAAGCCGATAATTAGCTGACCACAGGGTGGCAAGATACTATATGCACATTTGTACAGTATATGGAGAGAGAGTGCGAGAGGGGAAAGAAGGAGAGAGAGAATGAGATTGAGACGCTATATTTATCATCTTTTGGTTATTGCTGACATAATGCAATGGTTGATTTTGTCTCTGTGATAAAGATTCCCCCACCAGAAGTGACACATTTTTCACAGCCTTTTACTTTTGACAACTCGAAGTGTCTGTGGGCTAATTAAAAGCAAAGTCCCATGCTTAAGGGGACATTGCCACTCCTTGTAGAAAACTGGCCGGAATAATTTCTCCTATACAGTATTTTACATCATAAACATACACGTTGTCACTGATGGCCACATCATTCTTCCACAACTCTTATCATGTCACTCTACGGACACGCTTTGAAACCTGTGTCCTTAACAATATTGACCAAAGTCAACTGTGCACTGTGAATGTTACTGAAGACTGAATGATACTGATTTTTTTGTAAGACGATTTATTTGCTGTAATAGCAGTTGTATCTGTATTCTAAACCGGACATTTGTGGTTTCACTAAAGATTGTTAAATGCTGAAATGCTAACACAAATTATTTCAGTTGTTTTAGCTTGGCTTTTTACTCGTTCTTTTTCTAGTCCTCAGGAAAGCATTTTTTTTTGTTTCCATTCTGCTTCCATTCTGTTTACAATTTCTAAACATCTAGGATTGGAGCTGGTCAATTATTACAATCTCCAGCTTGAATGAAGTCATCGACATCTTTGTCCATTTTTATTTTCCTGAAAAGTGGCAGTTTTGGGGAGGATTTTATCAGTGACAGTATCCTGTCTGTGTATATTACATTCATGCCACGCATAAAATGGTAGTGCACTCAATTCCTTTTTTTGTCGCCGTTATCCTACAATTTATGAGATAACATCTTCAAACTCTCTCTTCTTTCCACATCATTTGCACCAGTTTTCTCCCCCTACTATATATTCTTGCTCATATAAATAAATAAAAGCTTTTGTGCCTTCTGGCTCCCAGAACTTTTACAGCTGCCCCAGTGGGTCTGCAACAGAGCTAAATGAAGCAACAGTGAGTATTAACCTACATAGATTGGACCGTTCCTTTTAAGATGTTTTTTTTCCCTACTTTTTTTTGACCAGCGGGGGTTTAGAGCTGAGTCAGAAGGGGATTTAGATGGACTCATCTGTATCCTTCTCAACCGATTGAGATTTGGTGGAAGTGCTCAGTTCTCAGAGGTGAGGTGGAGGGGAAGCCTTGTTTTATCTGGTTCAAATGCCACACTAGTCATCTCAGAGAGACAGAGAGAGAGAGAGAGAGAGAGAGAGAGAGAGAGAGAGAGAGAGAGAGAGAGAGAGAGAGAGAAATTGATTTGGAGGAGTCCAGTCAGCTTTCTGAAATCTCCCTCCACCCTCCTTCAACCTATTGGAACGTGTCATGGTCGAAACCTCTTTTCCTCAGTGTTTGTAATCGGTTTCTCACTATTGTCTCCTGTGATGTTGAAAGTAAGAGCGCTGCAGACATCCTGAGTCCCTCCAGTTGATAAATAACATTTAAGGGGCATCAAAATGGCTTTGCCCCGGCATGAATACCGTTGACCAATATGTATCAAACAGCGAAATGTATCATTGACAAACAAAATGCAAGGGGTATTCTTCTTTGTGATGAACATCAGCATAACGGAGGGCAAATGTACGTGGGTGTTGACTGTCAGAATCTTATATTTGCACCCCCCGATCCCATCGATGATTGATTCTCAAGGGGTATCATCTGTGTGTGCAGGCAGCACAGGGCTGCATACGCCACTGAGTGATGATGCATTCGGAATTTTAACAAGCAAAGGTAAAACGAGACATTTTTTGACATACATGTATTTATGTTTGTTGAGGGTACTCAATAGATGGAATTCTCAATTTCCAAGTCCCTCATCACAGAGGAAAATGACATCATACGAACATTCTCGATCCGCAGCGGCTCCTCTTCTTTTATGTTGAGAGGGAAAAAAATTTCATCTGTGCTGTATGTTACACATACAATACATTTGACAATAAAGTTTATCCAATCCAATCCAAAATTTTGAAATGGGCAGATTTACTCTTGTCTGATAGGCACCAGAAAACCACAAACATTCTATTTATTTATTTTTTGTTCATGAGATAACTTCCACTCTCATCACAAATCAACTAATTAACGATTTTTAAAACTGACGCGATGTTCTATTTGTGAGAACAAATTCATAATTGTTCTGATGAATCAAAGAAAACAATTGTGAAATAACCAGAAAGCAAGAGGCTTGCTTTGTCATGAACAGAACAATAACGTCACTACCTGATGAAACCCATGTTGGTATGTCTCATTTGTTTGTTTTCAGGAGCGATTAAAAGCCTTGTTTCATCAAAACATAGCTAAGTGATTGCGACTAATCCGATGTCACACCCAAAAAAAACTCTATTCGCAACATTTACATATGCATTTACTCATTATATAAGCCCATCATATTGTCTCTCTGTGATGATCTGATATTTAGAGGTTAAGGTGCCTTGAAAAAGTATTAATGCCCCTTTGATTTTTTTTTACCTTTTGAGACCTTACAACCACAAACATCAATGTTTTTCCACAGGATTTATAAAAATCTGAAAAATGGGCCTCTGCATTTCAGCCCCCGAAAAATGAACTTTTGTCTCATCCGACCAAAGTAACTTTTGTTTGCAGTTTGTTCGACATGGCAAACGAGACCTCTCCTTCCTTTCTTTCAATAATGGCTTTGTTGTTACCACTTTTCCATAAAGGCCAGATTATTTGGATGCACCACTTCTCGTTAAGCAGATATCTGATGTCTCAGGCATTTGGTTGTGATGCCTCTTGGACGCCTCCCTGGTGAGGCGTCGCAGGCACATGCGACCGGAAGGAGGCCACAGAGATACACTGCAGAGAGTCCAAATGTCAATCCTTTTTCCCTAACCCCTCATTCACCATATAGTCCTGCACTATATAGTAGTTCCGCCATTCTTTTTGGCAGTTCGGACAGCCAGCTAACGGCTTGCTCCTTGTCATATATCATGTGACCTTCATACCTGTCATGATACACCTGGCTCATTAACATCTCAGGCTCTTTACTGTGGATAATATATCTATCCATCTATCTATCTATATATGTATGTGTGTGTGTTTGTGTGTGCGCGTGTGCACCGTGGACGCCAGTACGGGTTATTCTTTCTTACAAGCCTTTGGAAAATGACATTTACATGGCAACACAGAAATTGAAATCTGTAAAAAAAGACAACGCACACAACTGAAAGCTGCTCAGCCAAGGCCTATGCTATGAGACAATAGACTGCTGGAAATAAATAATTACCATTTCATTTACAAACTAACTTGTAACTGTAAGTCCGTGCTTGCTGACAGTGTTTCGGTCAGCAGAGAAGGTCTTGAAGGCACTGACTGCACACCACTGCTGAATATAAATGGACGTCACACTTTTCAGATTTATATTCACTTCAAAGTTTCAAAACTTTATTCAATCATTTTTGTTCCACTTCACAATTATATTCTACTTTGTCTTGGTCTAAATTCCAAGACACAAAACTTCAAAGAAATGCACTAAGGTCTGTGATTGTGAGGTCTCAAAAAATATGAAAACAATTTCACGAGGTATAAATACTTTATCATGGCGCTGCATGGTCCGCTCAGCTTGGCAATATGTGGCAAGGTAAAATAATATTTTCACCTAGCTTGCAATGTTATCAAATAAATAATTAACATTTTACATTTAAATCAGCATACTTGATGGTTTAATGGCAAATTTAGCCGCCCTATTAGTCTTGCACATTTCATTTGAAAATATGAAGACATTCTTCTGCTCAAAACGTTTATATTATAAGCCGAGGTTATCTCCCTAGTTGATTAAAACATCAATGCATAATGCGATTTTGCTTGACTAAATAAAGCATGTTGGTATGTTTTGACGGCCAGTTCTGGCAGCAAATTGAGATGGTTTTCATTGGGTGTTCAGCAACAGTCCATACTGTGAACAGGACATGCAGGAAAACATGGAGAATGCACGGTGGAACGATTTCATTCACAACCTACAGTGAATTTGTGAAGAAACACCCACACTATTTCCGGTTAACAAACTTGGAATGACAAGAAAAGGTGAAATGTCATTTCTTTTGCCGGGTAAACAGTGAAGCGCCATCTATTAAACATTGCAAGTATGATTTGTGCGACCTCATAACATATTTTGGTTTGACACATTGGGACAAGCCAAAACAATGTGTAACATGGTTGAATTGAATTTATACTGTGTTTAGCTCTTTTGAAGAGCATCTGAGAGTCAGCAGGGATCGTTCACAACCGACACATCACTACCCAGACGAGTTTCAAGACATCAACTCATTTGGACAGTTTGACAAATGATCATATTTTACACTCACTTTCAAGAACAATCAAAGCTTTTTTCATCGGTAGCCAGCAATTATGGGCGGATTGAGTACGTATGAAGGATGAGTTTGTCAAGGACGAAATTAATACTTATGGGCTTGTGTTTGTCTTCCATGGAGATGACGGTAACTGCAGCAAAATGTACGCAACTAGTCGGTTTCTGGAATCAAACCTTTGTTTTCAATGAGCCTTATTTACATCGTGGTTTTGCTGGATTAGAATAGACCGTGATGAAGCAGTCTGCTAATAGGTGCGGCTCTATTTTTGTCTGAATGGCTCTTGTCCACTTTTGCGCTTGAACATATTGTCACGATATTCAAGAGGTACCTCCTGACTAAAGATTCTCATTAATTAACAGGGCTCCAAGGCACGACATAAGTCACCCTTACTGACTTATTAATACATTATTTGACACTTTTCGGAAAATATTTGCAAACTACACTTTGTTCATGTTGTAAGGTATGTTTTCAGGCTTTCACCACATCTAGCTTCTCTCCTGCTCCCAGGCTTGATGCTGAGATAATTTCAAAGAATTTCACACTCAAACAGAAAACTTGGCTTGATTCTACTAAGATTTATGCTTCCAATTCACTCTGCAGTGCTGTGGTTTTGTGGGCTTTTCAAAGACCTGTACATTTAAAGTACTTGTTTCTGAAGTTGTGAACATGTTCAGTAAGTCTTATGTCTGGTTTGGGAAGGGATCAATAGCCGCCAGGTTTGATCACATCCCTGGACAATATATTTTGAACTAGGAGGGAGGGGGAGCCACTTCAAACAAGAATGAAGACTCAAAGGCATCAACCAGCAATTCACTTTGTTCCACTTTGCCAGCTCTGATTCCGAAACTGGAATATTGCTCTGGCTGCATATTAAACCCATGAAATGTTTGGGTTAGAGTGAACATCTTTGTTCCTTGATCCCATCAAACGGATGTGATCTTACTAACACCAAGCATTAATCATTGATAGCAAGATTCATGAAATCTAAACAGGGCCAGCTATTTGTCAGTCGCCAACCGTGTGCGTGGCCTAAAGTTGCTGAGGGCTGTGTGGTAAATATTTATACCCTCATTTAATTTGATCCACTTGGAATCGTGCTGCTAGTAAACACTCTCTTAAAGCCAGAGCTGCTGAAATAATAACTTACCTGATATATTAAATTTTTACAAAATCTCACCAGAGGAACAGCACCTCACACTCCCCGACATTTGTTGTCTATGCTCCATGTTTTATTGAAAGGCATTTGTTTTTGGTATTCTTTAGGAAAGTGTCATTTTTCCTCTCTCTTCCACTCACTTGTCAGAAGCATATACTTTATCATGATTTTGTTTTGCTTTTCGGAGGGAAATATCGTTGTTCAGTTGTTTCCACTTCAATTGACACAAAAAGTGCTGCTTCTTGGCAGAGGGAACTTTGAGGGGGAACAACATTATGTTTAGTTTAAATTCTGTCAATGGGTCAAAGTTCAGCTTGCTTCATCAATCCATAAAGCCATTTTGCTCCGGCTTTGGACGCGTTGTATTTCAGTGTAACCAATAGTGGGGTTTATTGTGAACAACTGCATTAGCAAGGCTGAGACGAGGTGAGAGGAAGTGCATGGCCCCGCTCTCTCTTCCCTCACATGCCCTCTCCATCCTCACATCCCTTTAAGGCCCTTTCAGTGAAAGACAGATTAAAATGCAGGGGCCCATCCCGCTCTCATTTTTCACATGCAGTTCATCTTCAAGGGTAAGGATGGCCTCTGCTCAGAAAGACATATTGACCAAAATAACAGCATGTCAATATGGCTCCTGAAGGCTGAGAGGACTTGAGAATCCCGGCGGTTGTATTTTCAACTCTAATCCGGTGATGTTATTGACTTGATATGCAGCAGAAATTGCACGTCCCGGCACAAATGTAAATGCCATCTTATTTTTCTCAAAGAGGACAACTGTTGTTTGAGCCCCCCCTCCCAAAAAAAACAAAAAAACAAAAACAATTCTACACATGTAAGTCATTTGATGGAAAAAAGATTAAAACTCATGGCCTGACACGTCCAAATTGGGTACCGACACAGACGCACACACACGCACGCACACACACACACACACACACACACACACACACACACACACACACACACACACACACACACACACACACACACACACACCACGCTTTTTTTGTCGCAGACCATCTGCCTCACTAACCCAATTGACTGGAACAGGAGAAGTTTCATAAAAAATGTGCTCTTCTTAACTATCCAACACATGGTGTTTAAAACAAAAATAATATATTTTTTAGTTTTTACAGAATATTGATTTTGCCTTTGTTCTACTGTGTAATATAATTGTAATCTTGCTGTTGTTGTTGTTGTTAATGTTTTATTAGCGGAGGTATTGATCTGACTCCTTTAAGTAAAAGTGCATACTCTGAAGTGTACTGAACAACAAAAGTAAAAATGATATTTTATTGTTAATTGTACACTGATTTAATAACTTGGCACAACCAAACTTATTTTATGAACTTTCCTAGTGGTCATAGAAAAAGAGTCATAGGACGCAGATTTGCCGCAAGCTAAATTCTGACAGAACAATTAAAAAAAAAATGACAAGAGGTTCTGCATGAGCAAAACACAACAAAAATACAAATTTGCAAATGATGATTTAAAAATATATAGTTTACCTGCACATACGTGTTTCAAATTTAATTATATTTTCGAATAACAGAACACTGATTTTTCGGCTGACGCAAGACACTGCATTCGCCACAAATTACTCTCTTAGCCGACAACATAAATCAATTCTTCTAAATGAGGCTATGAATGGAAGGTCGCTTGCATTCCCCAATCTGTTCTACCATTCTCAGTGGATTCTCCTTGTTGGGTCCCAAGATGTCAACCATTCAGTCAATCAAGATCTAAACAGCGGCTGGTTGGCCTTACCTTTCTTTCCGTTTTGTCTTTGTTGTGTTGCATCAGCTAATTTTGAGGGGGAAAAAAGTAACAAGCCATTTTTGTCAAAATCAGGCATGGAAAGTACAAGTATCTGTTTTTTAAAATGTAGGGAATAAAAGTAAAAAGTTGTCAGACAAAAAAAATAAGGTACAAATACCTGACAATTCTACTAAAGTAAAGCAACAAAGTATTTGTCATTCAGAACTTTCCACAACTGATGTAAAATAGTTTACATAAGATCAATTAAAAAAATCCTAAATATACACATGGATCTTGATCCACAACAAGTTCTAAGCGCGCTCACACAAAATCACAGACAAGGTAGAGTCATTTCAAAAAAGGAAATACTCAAAGCAAACATAACATCAACAATTGTCCTTGCAGTAATAGAGATTTTCTCTGTGTCTCTGTAGCATTATTGTGATGTTTCTCCTGTTTGGATTTTGAATTCTTTTTGCTAAGCAATAACAATGAGATTAAGTGCAATTTTGATGACATCCAATTTAACGTGATCGCTGCTGTATTGCTGCAGTCACATCCGTGATTGGATGACAGACGGCAACAACTATGATGCCATCTGTCTGAATTTCATGCACGAGCATATTTCAACTAAAATATGCCAGTCACAGCCGTGTTTTACTGTGGATTTGTTCATTTCACGAGGCGTGGCGTGCACGTTGTAAATTTCATGGCAAACCGTTCACATACGACCCCCGTTCATACATACATACATACATACATACATGCATGCATGCCCACACATGAATTCTGAGTTATTGTCAGTTAATTTAATTGGCTGCAACGCAATAAAGGTCACAGCTTGTTATTTATCTGTATTGAATTATGACTAAAGATTTAACCAAGGTCTAAAACACGCAAGTATTTGATACACGATCAGGCCTCACTGGACTCGAAGGGAACCTGATGAGCTTGATACAGTGATATTCAGGCGCAAATGGATCACTTCAGAAAGCACTCACTAGCCGGTAACCCGGACAAATGGACTGAGAGTGCGGCAGGAGTGTGTGCATGAAGAAAAAGAGGAGGAAGATGAAGGTGATGTCGAGGGAGTACATTTGGAGTTAGGCTCGACAGGACATGTTTGGACTAACACCAAATGACAGGTGGCTTTCAAAGGGCTAGAAAGCGAGCACATGAACGCGGTTGTTGTGTACCCAGCTCGTGAGACCCGAGCATTCATCCCGTTCTCCGTGGCTACGAGGCGCCTGTGCGCCAAGGCGCTTTGCAAGGCATCTGTGGGAAGCTCAAGGCAATGTAACGCTCGTGAGGTCAGTCAGCTGTCTGCCATTCCGTGCATGTAGAAGCAGACCTGGTGGGCAAGCGGTGCCAGGAGCTCTGGCAAAGCGTCAGACAGACTGTGTCCCTTTGTCCCTGTTTCCCCCAGACACCTGCATGATTGCACTGATTTGACTTGACTTCATTCAGCCAGAGGCCCCACCGGATTTCAAGAGTCAAACATCTGTCATGCATAGTCTCCCCCTGCAGGCAAAGGCCATGCACCAATTAGAGAAAAAATATTCAGGAAAGATTTTGAATATGCAACGTTAAAATAGAAATTATTGTGTGGATTCCAGTCCAAGCTCAAAGAATAAAATGTATTTTGTTATGTACCTGCATGTTTAAATTGCAATTGTGAAAAAGGTGGTGGCAAAACGTAGTGGGGATGCTGTGCCAACAATGAAATGCAGACTCAACATTTGGTCAAACTAAACAAATTTAATTTTCCAAAACTCTGCGATTTTTTTTTTCCTTGCAAAAATTGGCTGCCCCCTGAGATGCATAAAAATGGGCGGATTTTTCTACTTGATTCATATTCCATGAAGTCAATATTACTCAGGATGCTGTGTTTATACTTTTGGTACCACAGACAATATTATATACAGTGATACCTCGGCTCACAAACTTAATTAGTTCCCAGAAAGTGTGTGTGAGCCGAAAAGTTCGTCTTCCGAACATTTATTTCCCATAAGAAACCATTAAAATGAGAATAATCCGTTCCCAGGTCCCCATAAACATAATTTTCGACTAAATAAGCCTTAAAACTACACAAAAATATACCTTATTTTATGTATGATAAATGTGCTATTGTATTGAAATTAAAGAAATAAACTGTACTGTATAATTAAGTTGTTTTATTTACCTTTGTGATCGTAGTTGATGGCTTGATGGAACGGAGTTGGAGGGGGAAGGAGGGAGGGAGTTACGGTTTGGAAGGAGAGTCACCTTCCATAAGGACTGTAGGTAACTCAACCTCCGGTGTGGCTTCTCTTCTTTGCTTCTTAGAAGGAGACTCTTTTTCCTTTTTGCTGACTAAAAACCTCTTAATTGACACCTGTTGCGTGTTAGCGTACTGGTACTGGGACGCTAAGTCACACAAACGCACACCTTGTTCGTGTTTTTCAATTATTTCCTTCTTCTGCTCGATCGTAATTTTCTTTAGTGTTTTCATAGGCTTAACACTAGCCTGTGGTGGGGTCTTTTTCGGTCCCATAAAAGCAAAAGTGCCTATCAACTCAAACCACGTCCGCATTCAAAGAAAGGGGGTGACGAAGTGAACGCCGTGAGCGTGCGTCAGCTTCTCGCGGCCGCCACAGGGGCGCTGTTCGACCGCTTGGTTTGGTTCGTCCGCCGAAAACTAGTTCGTCAGCTGAGACTAAATGCTCGCGAAATTACCGGTAATGTTCGTGAGGCGAAAAGTTCGTGAGCTAAAGCGTTTGTGAGCCGAGGTACCACTGTATATAAAATGTTCATGATCTCCGTTTTTGTAAAACGATTTTCTCCACATTAAAACAAACAAACAAACAAAAAACAACAACATTTTGGACTGGTAAGAAAACTAGCAACACAAGCCGCAAAACTGCACTAGCTGAAATTATGGTCACCAATGAAGACGCGCAAAAATGTCAAGCCGCAATTGCCGAAGCATTAAGCAACAAGGGAGGTTAGTAATTTTTACTTAATAAAGCAACTCACTCCCGAGAAAACATTATGCTTTTGTTTTGTTTGCACTTAGCAACTGACTCAAAGTATAATAGAAAATCACATCTTAAACGTTCCCATGTGTTCATTGTAGACAGAAAATAAAAAAATGAGCAAAAGAAGATCAAAAAAAGAGTGCCTTGAGTGGAAAGTCTCTGGAAAGTCTCCTGAAGCAAGTAACAGGCAAGAGGTGACACCCCAATCTCAGTTCGGATCAAATCTGGGACCACTGCGAGCGTGCCCTTGATTCTGCAGTTGGCTTAACTCGGTGGGTCACCAAAGGGGAAGCAGATGTTGTCTCCAGGCATGTCCCGCTGCCTCCACAAGGGCTCTGGCTGGTGTCGTTGAGCTTACAGGTGCAGAGGAGGGTGGTGGAGGGAGGGGGTCTGTTTAGCCCCGCTCAGCCGCCACAGGGCAGCACTAGGAAGAGTGCAATGGGCAGACCTGCTCATTTTGATCCACTGAGGTATAATAATGGATGATCAGGCCTGCTGTCGCATCTGTGAGTCACTGGTCCATAGCGTAACACGGCCTTAAAGCCACACATGGCCGTGTGGACAGAGGTGCCGTGGGGTCACATGCTAGCTTAGTTGAGAAGGATGGAAGAATAAGAAAACTTTTGGGGGTTGTTTGTCAAGTAAAGTGGACTTCTGATCGCTCATTTCATACAATGAGGTTAGGGATTATCCTGTCCTGTAATTGTTTATTTTTTAATGTTTTTGTTGCAAAGTTTCGTTGCTCAGCTTTTCATGATCCATTGATCCATCTATTACACTATATATTACAATACAATGGTTGTGTATATTCTCAGGAGGTCAGTAATGCGTTGAATAATATTCCTGACAAATGTTCAAGATGCCTATGGGTCAATCAAATCACATCAGGGTGTAGTTTTTGTTACAATGAATCGGGTCTCGCAACTGTTTTTTACCCTTTCATCCAGAATAATTGATATTGAAATTTGGTGATAAAACTTGACCTTCTTATGGTCATATATAGTAATTTTCTTTTTACCTTTCAGGGCTATGGGTAAACAATTGATGATAAATCTACAAAAAATACATGCATATGTCAAAGCTAAAGAGTTGCTATAAACTGTTTAAATCTGCATGCATTAAATAAGGCAGAGACACTAACTCAGCTGAACTTTTGGATGTTGTCAATGTGCAAAAAAGGAACAGAAATAGTTTCCCTAATTGGTATTTGTAATGCTTTTACAGAGATAAATAAGAAAGGGAAAGTAAACAACATCTTAGCTCTTAGAGTTTAAAACCTGACCTACTTTCCTTGTGCTGCTTTTTTTAATATACTCATTGTAGTGCTTGAAAAAAATAAAATCATATTCAGTAGTTGGTGAATTGACTAATCATGATTATTCCACACGCCGTACATTAAAAAAAAAAAGCCACATTGGTGTCTTCAGAAAACACACACAGCCACTTATAGATCCTAGATGTGCATGTAGCAGAGTAAAGCTCGCACGTAACGAAGACGCAAGACCAAAAGCCAACAACGACAGCCTATTCGAAAGTCTCCGTCAAAATGCGTAACAATTCACAGGAGTTTAACATCACCTTAAGAAATGAAAGTTAAGATTTTAGAGAGGATCAATAGGCAGCCATCAAGATGAACATTTCAGTCTTAGTGGCTTTGTACGTATGTTCAAAAGAAGAAAGGAACTCTGGCCTTCGTTTTTTTGTCATTGTTGGCCGCTAGTGATGCGATCAAATTGGAATCACACAATTCAGCCTCATTGATTTCAGTTTACCACAGATTATGTTGAATGAAATAGTTGTGTTTTTCTCCTCCATCAGGAGCAATTACCCAGCAATGGGCGCTTGATACCACAGGCAATTTGGAGCCATGATGTTGCTGGATTATTGTTTTTAGCATGGTGTTGTTTTTCTTTCTTACTATTATTTTTTAATCAATACAAAATAGTGATTCACGAGATGAAGACTATTCAAACCATCCATCCATCCATTCATCCATCCATCCATCCATTTTCCAATCCGCTTATCCTCACAAGGGTCGCGTGCCCACCCCAGCTGTCTTTGGGCATGAGGCGGGATACACTCTGAACTGGTTGCCAGCCAATCGCAGGGCACATGTAGATGAACAACCATCCGCACTCACAATCACACGTAGGGACAATTTAGGGTTTTCCATTCACCTGACATGCATATTTTTGGAATGTGGAAGGAAACTGGAGTACCTGGAGAAATCCCACGCAGGCACGGGTAGAACAAACAAACTCCACACAGCAAGGCCAGAGCGGCAAACAAACCCTGCACCTCTGCACGTGCTAACTAGTCAACCACCAAAACCTGTAAATGAATTATTTTTGTACGTGCATGTTTACCACTGTCAATTTGAAGTAATGTTGTTGACTATAAGGATGGAAATTAAATCATTTTTTAAATCGAAAAAAGCGAAACAATCATCAACAGATTAATCAATCATTGAAATAATCATTAGTTGCAGTTCTAGTGACATTTGGCTGTACAGCTGTGTATGTGCTTGTATTGCAGAATGCTGTGTTTCATGTTTAGGACAGCACAGGGAATCTGCTCTGCGAGCAGCCAGCATCAGATGTCATTGTGCTCTGAAATGATCCAGGCACACTGAAACACAGAGTTGAAAAGATTTTTCTTCAGGTGATGTGACATGGCTACGTCTTGTGGCTTGCTCTCAGTCAGTTTTAATGATTCAAAAGTTCACATCTGTGAATATGTGAAGATATGTGAAGATGGTGCCCGAGTAGGAAGCCTTCAGCAAGTGCTCTTCAAGAGCCTTGCCTTTTTTTGTTCTTTTTTGTTGTTTTTGTCTTTTTGTTTTGTCACGTTTGTTGTTTCGTCGTGTGGAGCCGATGTGGACTGTTTTCAGCGTTTTTTGGCCACGACATTCGTCAAAGGAGAAGAATCTGTGCTTGGTGGCGGCACCTTCTCGGCAGCACGCCTGTACCAGCACAGATTTTGATTGGGAGGAATGTTGGCGCCATTGACTGTCAGTGCTGGACAGCCCCGGGGCGCTTGTGTTTTTTGCGCCTGTCATGGGCAGCATTTTTCACAGCCCCGTTTTGTTCAGTGGAGATGTCGGCGCTCTTGGACAGTCTGCGTTGGTGCGGCTAGATGGATGGCTGCTGAAGTGGAGGATGAGGAGAGAGGAGCGTCGGCGCAGAGTGCCGATGCGTATTTGGAACTGAGAGTCACCGCTTGGAATTGGAATGGATTGCATGGGACAGGAGAAGTGAACCAATCTCTTTTTTCGTCAATGGATGCTACAGCTTCTTGTTGACTTTGAAACTTAGCTTGTAGCCGACGTGTGCACATTTTGAGCATGACGTCTCTGATCCACTGGTGAAAGGACACTTTGATTCTCTCCTCTTTCATCTCAAACTGCTTTAAACAAAGCGTATGAGGGGAAAAGTGGTTAGGACTGCACGACTGTCCGTGTTTTATGTTATGTGTTGTATTTATTATTTTACTTTATGTTAACTGTTTTGTTAAGCGCTTTGTTACAGCTGCCGCTGTTGGGAAAGCGCTATATAAATCAGCATGTATTGTATTGTATTGTATTGTAAAAGTTCCAAAATGGTAATGCTAGATGATACAATATGTTGCAATAATTTTTTTTTGCCATTTGAAATATGTTTACATGAGTGGAAATGTTCTCTCCGCTTACCTGTACTCATATTTTGAATGTGCTACATTGGCACCACTTTGTGTGCTGGTTTGCACCAGCTTTTCCGAGGCACTATTTAAAAATGCAAAGTCAACTACCCATTTCAGGTTTTATAAATCAGATGAAAAGTAATTAATAAATTTGCATACACCCCTCCTAAAAAGAGCAAACTAAACTGTGTGCCAATTTATCACGTATGGCAGACGCAATTCTGGTAGCTGGTACATCAGCTTCTACATCTGTTTGCGTGAAATTAAGTTCGCACCTGTTTTTGCATGAACAAATTTATTTCAACTAAGGCTCCATATCTGTGCAAATTTACACATTAAACAGGCATGATAGCACAGTCAAACATGAAAAATGTCATCACAGCAAAGCATGCTGGGGAACGCCTTCTCCTCTAATATCCGAACAGCAGGAAAGGACTGCCTCCAAAAAAATCGGTCCTGGCATTTTGACTTAGACCACCCCACACGTGTGCACCTATGCATGCTCGAAACCCCCTCAGTAACTGAGAAGTCATTGCTTGTCATACCAACCACAGTCAGGGTTTGACAGCAATGACTTCTCAGCCATGTCGTTTTCTTGCTACAGTGTGAGTTATATAATTGACGTTGACTACAGGAATCAAATGTTCTATTCTTAAAACAGATTCTTATAATATTTGTCTTCAGAGATGGCCCCTGGCCACTCCTGTCTGCCACATAGCTCTGTCGCTGATTGATTGATTGTTTCAAATTTCTGTCTATATTGAAAATGAATTCATGAGGTGCCCCCTCTAAATAGTGGTTCTGTCTCTTGGGGTAAAATGAAGGAAAGTACTAATTAAATAGCACCACATCAGCCCCAAAGGATGCCGGACCACCAGCCCTGTTTGCCAGATGTCCAGTGCAGCCCTGCCGAACATGCTACAACATGACGTAATGTGAAGAGCTGATGACACACAAACAGTATATCCCATAGTGCATCGCAACAGCTGCCTTACCGAACAAGAGGCTACCTGTGATCATCCTCTAGCTCAATCTATGGCACGTATCTGTGTGAGCAGCTGTTTTGAGTGATGAAAATTAACAAAACATCACATGGGAGTCGCCTCGCTGATGAGCACCTGCAGTCCATCCTGGGAATCTCTGCTAGACAGAATGGAAGGCCAATCATAACCAAACTTGTTACCAAGAAAAAATTCCAAGTATCAGTTAACAAAATGGCATTACACCAAAGCAATGTAAATATTTTGATGTCTTATTATTTCAACTTTTACTGAAAAGTTTTTTTTTTCTTGAGATGTTCCCATTTTGAATTTTCATAATTATAACAGATATTTAAAAGTATGTTTACCTTCTAGTATCCGGCCTGTTGCTATGCACGTTTAGATGAAAGAAAATTTTGTATTTCAAAAAATTTTGCTCATAATAATGTGTAGTGTAACACCAATGTACAGTTCAAATCATGTTAGAAAATTTGAACAGTAATACAGCAAACGACTAGGATTAGGTACAAATGGAATATATCTTTTTAACTATAAAATTCCAACAGAAATTTTGAATGCGATTGTGAGTCCAAAAGCCGCGTTTCAGAATGCATCTTGGCAAGGTGGGCTTGCCCTTTACAACTATATAAACCTTTATTGTCAATGGACAGAAGTTCCTTCAATGGACTAATAAATGTGCATAGAAGGTAAATTTATAAACATAAATGTATAAATTGTGGCTTTTATTCCACATTTCGGAAAACAAAAACAATACGGATAAGCGGAACAGATTAAAGTCCGAAAGGTTAAAATAGGTTAAAAAAAATGGATGTACCATCCATCATGTGTGGGAATTAGAACCCCCAAATTTTAATTTTGGGCTTCTACTTGGAAATTTTCCTCTCAAAATGGGAGGGAGGGGTGCAGTGCATTGACATAAATATGGAAAGAGTGAAATCAAAATGAGAAAAATCTCTCTGTGACTATGCGACAGCAGTGTGGCTTGCAAATGCAAATGGTGTGCTCAGTTTTGATATGGCTCCCCATTCATGTCAATGGTATATTTTTTGAAAGTTGTTTTGGGGAGAATTATCTTGTCATGGTAGCACAGAATTCTGAAATTAATAATTCCAAACCGAGTTGGGCTGAGAATTTTTAAAACTCATGGATATGTTAAACAGTGGGTGCTGAAATCTTGCAGGAAAAAATTGCAGAATAATAAAGGACAGTACTTTATTATATGTGTAAAACTATGAGTACCGGTAATAGTAATACGTGCTTCGTTTGCAGTACCACTGCAGTCCCATTATGACTATTCAAAGCAGGAATAATGTCCGCCAGTCAGCATAAATGCAACAAATAATAAAGGTGTAGTTTAGACCTATGACTAATCTTTACAAAACGAACCATAATGTCTATTTATCGAGTGAGCTACCATGTTGAGGTCAGTCGCTCAGCAGCAACAGTACAAGTGATGTTTCATTTCATTACGGTAGCTTTGCCTCTTTTTTTTCCTCCCATTTTGTCTCCTCTTCTTTTGGAGGTGATTTTTTTTTCTCTCCCCTTAGACTTGGTGGTGCTCCCTTGAAGGCCACGGCACCCCTAGAATTTGCCTATATTGCCACATGGGGCGGTTCTGCGGCCATCTCTGGAGTTACGGTGACATCTTTCCCAACTGATAAAAGTCCGAAAAGGGGCCATCCTTTCTGTCTTTATTATGTTCACCATAATTTGCTTTTGGATGCAGTAGATTCCGGTAATATCGCTTAACAACAGCTCGCACAAAGTCAGACGGTTTTAATATTTGCCATTGGCCATTCTGAGTAGATAATTTGATAAAGTTCTGGACATAATGGCTGCGCTGCATCCTTATAAATGCGCTTCATATGACAAGAGACACAAAATCTCCCCAACAATTTCTGAAGATAAGTTAGGCTATTTGATTGCTTTGATGTTTACCAGATGAGCATATCAGCTCTGAAGGGTACTGCACAGTATGCGTTTTCCTTTCAGTATATACAGGATGAATTTTAGCGATGGGAATTGATGTACATGCGGTCTGTTTTCTGTTGTATTAGTGTTGTTCCAACATTGAATCTGCTCGAATCCTTCTCAAATTTTGTTTCGGCATAGTTACAAATTGAAAGAGTTCTGGCCCATGTGTCCTGTCCTCTGCCCACATATTAGTCCTGATGCCCTCTTATATATTCTTGAAATGAGAAGCATATTTAAGTGAATGTCCCCATGCTGTGACCCAAAAAACAAGTCAGCCATTCCTCCTGCTCTCATCTTGCGTTCTCTCAATCTTGCGAGGGTGAGCACGTCAGCTCTTCCTCATATGGTTAAATATGCAATCTGTGCCTGCCAGTCTATGAGCGAGTTTTGGCTTAATCCTCATGAATACGTGACTTTGTCTGCATGAATAAATAAAAACCTGCTCACTGGGTAATTGAGGTGCCGTGCCACTAACAAATGAGGACACAATTTGTAAATGGAAATTCAGCCAACCGCCAACCCTTGCCCCCCACCTCCAACCCAAAACCTGACCCTTGGCCATTCATATCACAATAATGCGCTCACACAATTTATATAGACGTGCTATTTTCACTAAGATATACCAATGAAATGTTCACGTTCCCCAAGGACTATGAGATAATTCTATTTCTTTTTATTTATCATTTCAAACAGTAGACTGGAGTAAATGCTGAGGTTTTAAAAAGAAAGAAAAAAATGGCAATGTTGTATGATGGGAAACTATTCCGTTCAGGGGCAAGAAGTGCATGATTAAAATTCAAGTGTAGACTAACTGAGCGACTATGGGTATGAATGTATTACTCACAGATTAAAATTATATAGATACATATTTTATGTGTACTATTTAATTGATATTCCATTTATAAGGCACGTCAGCAAAATGGAGTGGGAATGACTAAAAGAGATCTGCAATAATTGGACAACTAGCGGCAGTCAAACCAAATGAAGCACAGAAGAAGAAGAAGAATGAGTGCGGAGAGTAGGTTACCTCAGTTTCCCTCCTGGTTGTTTGGTCTTCAGAAAGTGTTCCATTTTCTATTTTAAGTGCTCAATTATGGTCATTTTTGCGTTGCGCGCATAAGAGATTCCACATGCGTATAGCTCCGTCAAAATAAGTGTCTGTCTAAAATGGGGGTTCTGTGACAGAGCCTTCTGCCATTTCCCACAGCCACAACCGAGCCCAATGTCCTCTCAGGTTTCAACCTGTCACTTTTACCTTCAGCGGTCAGGATATATACGAAGTTCATGACGACTCTAATGTGCAATAACTCAAGTAACACCTCACGTCTCATTCACACTGTTTCTTTCCAAGCAAATAACAGACATCAAATTGATAATAATAATAATAATAAACATTGAAGAGGACTATGGGTGATGTTTACGAAGTGGCTTTTCTTGTTGGTAAAACATGCACCACTACAACAATTCGGAATAGACCAACAGCAGCATCCTTCAAAATCAGGTTGCACAGGTCCAGAGCAGGAATGCTAATTGGCCATCACGTTCCTGATTAGCTCCTGCGGATGAGGACATTGCTGGTGTGTTTCCACTTGCCAGGAGACTAATCAGTGACAAGAGAATTTAAATGTGAGGTTAAGGGAGGCTAGCAACAGCATTACTGTGTTTCTATGACAAAACCTTGTCAAACGGAGGGCCTTTTCAATGTTTATTGGGTGGTTTTATTCATGTTATCTGTTTTTTGTTTGACATATGAACATTTGCTCCATAAAAAAGGCTGTGAAATTGATAACTGAATTTTCTGAAACTAGAAACAAACAAACCATATATAAGTATGATAATGCTCAGCTAATTGCGATGAAAATTCTTAGAAAAAATCAAATATAATTTATTTAATACCTATTTTCCAATCTGGCTATCCTCAGGGGGGTCACGGGTGTGCTGGAGCCTATCCCAGTTGTCTTCGGGTAGTAGACGGGATACACCTTGAACTGGTTGCCAGCCAATCACAGGGCTGGCAACTTTTCTTAGATGAAAAAAAAAGGATTTGCGAATTATGATTCAACTCACGAGCAGCTTTTTATCTTGTAATTTTTACTGCCCAAGTTTGCTTGACCGGTGTCTGATTCCCACCAATGCGGGCCAGGGCAAGTGCATCGAGTTCGGTGGGGCAGCCTTCGTGAGGCTCGTGCCTCCAACCAAGTGCTTGACCCACTTATTTTCTCATCTTACCGGCTTCTCCCCTGAGAGTAGGGTTTGGACGCTGCTGAGGCCATTACAGTGTGAAACAGTCGAATGAGCTCCTATTGAAGAGTTGTATAAAAAAATATGCTTTTTTGCTGTGTTATTTGGTATTGACATCAATGTACTATTACTATGTATCAATGTACTAGTAATGCCACTTTCTTTTCCTCAAATTGATTAAAAAAAAATTCTACAAGAATTCAAATCAGGTGTGTTTCGGATCATTGTCCTGCTGCATGAACAAAGAGCACTTGAGTTTGAGGGTGCAAATTGATTGTCAGATGTTGTCCTTCAGGATTTTCTGGTAGACAGCAGATTTCATTGTCCCAACAATCACAGCAAGTTGTCCTGTCCGAATGGTTGTTTGAGAGTGTCAATGGTTGTTCGTCTATGTGTGCCCTGCGATTGGCTGTCAACCAGTTCAGGTTGTACTTCGCCTAGTGCCTAAAGACGTTTGAGATAGGTTCCAGCACACCTGTCACCCTTGTGAGTATAAGGCACACATCTTGTACTGTGTATCGAGCTGGAAACCAAGTCGAATGGCCTTTAGAGTCTGTCTTTGAAATCCTTGCAGTGTTATCTGATGTTTATACGGGATTAAAAACGGTTTAACTCTCTTCGTGTGCAAAAAGACTTTTGCATTTCTGATAATGCACATTTATCGAATGACAACCAGACATAGACAGATAGTTCATTATCAGTTGTTTATATGAAAGAAACCCAGAGACATTCTTGTTTAAAACTGAAGGCAAATGGCCAGTAAGGGCAAGAAAGAAACTGAATTTCAGGTTGGAGTTGAGGTTTATTTGCTAGGCTGCATAACATTTCCTAATAGGGTTGAAAACAGGCTTGCGGCAGGTCTATAGCGAGTCTCTCTTCCTCTACTGGATTATCATTTAAAATAGTCTCCTTGGGAGCATTTAGAGTGAACATTATAGGAAAATAAAAACATTCATTTTATTATTGGACCAATGTATCTTTTATGTGATGCAAAACCATATGGCCCAAAAGCAAAAAACACATTTTGTACTTTTATTGGCGCCACCATAAAGTATCCGCATGTTGGAATTTGTGGTTGCACGTATGAATCTGTGTTGGTTATTCCTTTTGAGCCCAAGATCACAAGCAAAAGCAGAGTATCCGAAAGCACCAACGTGTTTGGTCTCCTCATGTTAGTGACACTCGGTGAGTTGTTGCTTGTTCTGTGCACTGTACAATAAAGACTGCTCCCAAGAGGAATCCACAGCCACACGCACAGTGTCTTGTTATCTCCTGCAGGAGGGAAGACGGGGTTTGCCATGATAACGTCTCCTGTGGTCTCTGCTGTCTTTTTTTTTTTGGTTAACACAACATGAACTTCTATAACAAGATTTCAGTGGAATTGTCTGAACTCAAGTATATATACAGACTGGAGTGTATTTTTCAATGTTTAATCACAATATAATACATTGTGCTTTCATCATTAAAACAGACATTATATATAGACAGTATATTTCGCGACAAAAAGTGTCAAAGACAAGAAAATGTCTTATGTACAAGGGCTCAGTACAAGAAAAAACTACAGAGTATAACACTCTAGGTCAGTGGTTCTTAACCTGGGTTTGATCGAACCCCTGCAGGGGTTCAGTGAATAAGCCTCGGGTTCGACGGAGCCTCTGCCATGGAGGTTAAGACACACCCGACTCAACATGTCAATTAGTTATGACACGCCCGCTTGGCCATCACTGCCTGGTTCATTTTGTGCATTATTAATTAAAAAATGTATACTTAAACTATCTGTTTTTAATACATACTTTTTTTTAATGTCTTGTAAGAATATCATTTTTATTTTTTACTGATGAAGGGTTCGGTGAATGTGCATATGAACTGGTTGGGTTTGGTACCTCTGAAAAGGTTAAGAACCACCGCTCTCGGTTGACAAGCAGTTTGTGTCTTACTCAAGCCAAACTAAGGTGTAGAACACTCTTCTTTTAATTCAGAAAATGCGCCTGGTTCTGATCCAACTGTTGCTTTCAACAGAATAATCTTTGTAAGATATTGTTTACATTGTCTCCAAACATACAAGTTCTCTGTCCTAGCACATTTCTATGCATGTACTGTCTTTTTACGAGTGACTGCAATCGTATGTAATCCACATATTGCAAAATAGATTTGATGGTTGCAAAACGAATTCTTGACACTCTGACTTGCTTTCAATATTCTATATTTGAACTGAAATCCAATAGAGTGATATTGCTTCGACTCGGTGAAAAATAAGCCGTAAAGGATTTCTTTTGTATGCCCGGTTTGAAGTGTGTGCCTTAATAAGACAAAGCCTGTTGTTGTAACAGGGAAACCTCAGCTTCTTCAGATACCTGATTTTGCCCTTTCAGTGTGGGTGTTTTTCAGGCGAGGCAGGGTTTGAGTAAAGAGTGTGATTGCTCTTTGCCAGTTAAATGTTTAAATAAGACATGCATTTTGAATTTCTGCAGGCCTCATCAATATGAAATTGGACGAATGGAGGGAAACAAGCACTCAGCGTGCCAAAAAATCCAGCGTTCCACTTTTCGCCAGTACTGCACGGGTAAAGAGGCAAAGCACTCTACCTTACAAGGGCTTTCCGTCTAATTTTCCCACTATAGAGTGAAATACATTCCGGTATTTATCATCTACAGATTAACTCTGGGAAGGGACTCAATAGACAGACTGAAAGATTCATATATCAAACACAGCTAAAAATATGAACAACTCCGTTATTGATAATGCAAAACCATTGGAAAAGTGTTTGCAAATCCATTTAATAATGGATCTCTCAAGTGTCAGTCAATCCTATTTCCACATGTACAGTCAGTACATAATGTTTTAATGACAAGAACGAACAGACCTGCCAGCAAGAAGTGTGCGATATCCATCAGGGAAAATTATTCATTGAGCCTCAGAGCTTGTTATCTGTCACTCAAACTGTGATCCAATAGCATCCGTAATGCTGCAAAAGCCCACCCGTTGTCTTCGTTCCTAAAATCCTGCTGTGCTTGAACATGTGTCGGCAGCAGAGAATTATCAACCGTATTTTTTCATGCCAAAGCAGTACTCGCAGCAAATGAAATTTGTTAATAAGAAAGGAGATGAAACAAAAAAGAGGGATTCAGACAGCCAGAAAAGGCTCTGAAATGCCACCCAAATAGTGTTCCAATGTCAAGGCCCAGATCTGACCAGAAAAAAATGTAAAATGTGTATGGAGAACAAAGTTCAATAGCATTCATATCCTTAACTTACCGAAACACTTGGACTGGACTCGGGGGCAACTAGATGAAAAGAAATCAATTGAAAATATAAAATAAAGGTAATCGAGGATCTTAAAACGTAAGCGTGTCTGTGTGTGACTCGTCCTCTGCCTTTTCAATGCAAGTAAGAGATGTTTTCAGTCTGTCTCGACATCTGCCTGAAAATGACAAGAGAGGCCCTTTCTGGATGAGGATGTAACTATGCATGTTGACTAAGTTAGATAACAACTCATAGTCCAGGCTGCATATTTGGCTCCTTTGTGTGCAGATATAAAGCTTGCCATGTTCCTGAATAGCAATTTTAGCCACGACACAAGTGTTAGTGGAATTAGAAAACAAACAAACAAACAAAAAACATATCCCTCTGCAAATGGGTTCATGATCTGCCCTCTGGCTCACAAACTTTTTGGGGGCTCGATGGAACTTGCCGATGCTGCTACGAGAAAAACATCTTTTTTATCCTACTTTTCACTGTGTTGGACTTTTCTTGCAATAAGTCTGTTTGCCATCATCCTGTCCTTGACATGAATTCTTCCCTCAAGTGATATAGTAATGTTCAACATTTAATTAACATTTGCTATGTCTGCCTTGATACAACTGTTGAAGTGGATATATCTGTAAAATTTGATGTGTGATTAAAAAAATACACCAAAAAAAAAACTAAATACCTTGAACTGGAATATGACCATATTCCAAAAAAGTACCTTGAGGTAGGAACATATTTAATCCCCATTGTAACATAGCAGTCATAATGTTTTTGATGACAAGCAATCACTTGGTGGGCAATGGTGTGTCAAAGCATTGGCGATAGTGATACCTAGCACAATAAGTCGCTTTTAGAGCAAAACGGTTTTAATGTTGAGGAAAAGACACAAACATCGGATTGGAAGGAAAAGCCTGTTTTCTAAAAGCTTCATGGAATATTTTTCTACCCCGTATATTGCATCTACAACGCAAATGAGCATATTTTAGAATTTATAGTATGGCTCACTGTGTTTACAATGAACGTTTCCCGGCATTAAACATTCAGAGTGATTATTGGCAGCTGCAGTCCATCAAGTTCCATCTCGACTCTAACTCTGCTCTGATCTTTTCTCCATCCACTCCTGTACCTGGTTTTGCAGTGCCTATTTTCCATCCATGTCCATCATGTTGCCTTGACAACAGATTTGGTTGATCTGCAGAGCAAGGGGCACAACCGCCAGGCTGTAGAAAAGGGCAATTTGATGCAAAGGCAAATATCACCTGCACTTGGTGTGTGCTGTCTCTCCACTCCGAGCTTCCCTATCTCACCGAGTAGACACCATGTGCCATGTGCGTGCACGTGTTTGGTCTGCATGTGCGTTTACAGGAAAGGTGACTAACACGTCTCCTTGACTGCACACAACAAAACTGCCAGAGGCGATTTTTCTTCAACTGTATATGTTGACATACTTGGAGTAGTCACACAGTACTGAAGGAAGAAAACCAGATAAGTATAAGACTAAATAAAGGGAAATCAAAGAATTTGACTGACCACAACTATGATGTTACACTTCATAACACTAAATGGTTACACTTGCTTGTTGGATATACATTCACCAACGAGATCCCGCATATCAACATAATTAAAAACATTTTTAAAAAATAGTAATTGAATCAGTACAATTATTATAGTGGTTGTAATTTTCTAAGATGATCTTTTTAAGCTAGTGCGAAAAATGAAGCACTTCCAAAGATGATGAAGTGCTGCATTATTGTAAACTGCAACCATCATACGATAAGATATTGCTCATCGAATGCTTCTCTGATAGTGTCAGTAGAAATAGAACATGGTTGTCTTTGTAGAAAAGAAAACAGCCCTCCACTTTTTATTTCCAGGCAGTTTTGGTGCAATTTCTATCCGCATGTCCCGCCGTGTTGGGACTCCCCCCCCCCTCCCCGGAGTACTTTAAAGTTTTGTTTTTGTTTTTTTGCCTCTCTGTAAACATCACCGACAGGTTCTGAAATGACAACTTAAGTTAACAGTATCCAACCTGTCATACTGTATTTGTAAACAGCTTACATTTCCTTCTATGGGCTTCAGGGGAAAGAGGTGAAGCCTGACAGCAGACAAGGGGTTTTAACAAACATCCCCACATGCATACATAATGCTCAATTTGAAAAGGAGGTGGGGGAAAAAGTTTGCCGCCTCATTTAATATGTAGCATTTCTCTGCATGCCCAGAGGATGCCTTCTGTTCACATCTGCTTTGCGCTTCATGCACTATACTTAGCAAACCTGGATCTTGTTGTCTGACAACCTACTGTAGTTCACCACACCACCACGCATCAAGGAAATAAGTGATAAAGTGGAATGAGAAAAAGCCCCCCGAGGACTCCATCCACGTGCCCACATGCAGTCTCCCTCTTGAAGTGCTCCCTCATGATAAATTGGCTTCACTTTTTTTTTCTTTTTTCCACAATGAACTTGTGCTCAACAGGGCAAACTTTGTATGTGTTGTCTTGGCTAAATCAGCTGCTGCCTACCGTGCCCATGTTGCGTGAATATTGATTGGTAATGCTAGATAGTGCGCTTACTGTCCTGACACAGCAGCCGACAAGTTGGCAAGAAATCCAGTGGATTTGCATGGCTCAGGCAGGTTGAACTCATCAGCACAATGGGAATCCCCAGGGTCCTCCTCCCAGAGTCGGTTGCGAAGGTCAGATGTGAGAAGGCAGGTGAGCCATGAACTTTGCCTCCCTTATTTGATCATGGAGCTAGGGCTCTGTCTTTAAGCTCGGGTCTGAATCTCCTTCACTGGATCAATTTGATGATGTATTGAGGGCAAGATAGGTAGCTTTGGATGAGAATTCAATATTTGAGTGTAGAGCAATAGATGGGACCTGTTAAGTCACCTTTTTTAGCATTTATTTCAGCAGAATTGGTGACAGTATGGATTTGGACACTGGCTCAATTTTTATGTTCAAAGTAGTTATACTTAATATAAAAAAAAAATCCATTCTGACTATTGTCCAATATATATCGTGTATATCGCTGGTGTCGGGCCAAATCATCCCATGTCACAATTTGTTTGTTTTAATTTGGTAGTTTTATACTTTTTTTGGTTTTCTTTTTCATAAATCTATATCTCGGTTCAGCCTACACGTGTGGGTGTTGTTTTTACAACTTACTGACCAGTCTAAAGGCTGAAAGTGGCTTGCTCTCTTTGACAATGCAATGATAATTGTTGGACAAAAATGCTGTTTAGGGGTTCGGTTCTCAGGAAAAGTGAGGATTTTGGAGGTATGATGATTATTCAAACTGAGAAAGGTGTCATCCATCCATCAATTTTCTTAACCGCTTTATCCTCACAGGGGTCACGGGGGGTGCTGGAGCCTATCCCAGCTGTCTTCGGGCAGTAGGCGGGGGACACCTCGAACCGGTTGCCAGCCAATCGCAGGGCACACATAGATGAACAACCATCCGCGCTTACACTCACACATAGGGACACTTTGGAGTGTTCAATCAGTCTGTCATGCATTGAATGTCGGAGGAAACCGGAGTACCCGGAGAAAACCGACGCAGGCCCGGGGAGAACATGCAAACTCCACACAGGAAAGCCAGAGCCGGGATCGAACCCACGACCTCTGCACTGTGAGGTCGGTGAGCTAACCACTGGAGCACCTGGCCGCCCAGGTGTCGTAGTTTATGGCAAAAATATAGGATGTTTCCAGACAACTACAGCTATAATAATAAAAATATTTAATTCACTGTATCAATCATAACTGAGAATGATTTTACGTAATTATTAACACAGTTCTTATTTTGGACCTTATTAGATTGTGCTTAATGTTGCAGTCATTGTACGTTCTCACAATGACTTATCATTAGAACAAATGTACAGTTATACGTATGTCATTTGGGTGCATCCAGAAAAACTCTCTAACCAGATGATAATTAGTCAATAAAAAAGAGAAACTCGACTCATTTATTACACTCCACATTGAACAGATAAAACACAAAATCCAGCATCTTGGCAGACAAACAAGCCCACTCCACACCGACCACCATCACACCCAGTCATATTGACTTGGCAACTGACTCTTGGACCAGTGATTACGACTGCTTGCTTGTCAAAAACATGCGGCGAATATGTCGATGATCCGTGAGGAACCAGGCACCCTTGCTAAGCCTCTTCTTTTGTGCGATATTATTCTCAAAAAGGTGCAAAGCGAACCGTGAATGGCTGAGTTTTGGGCAGCATGCACGACCGCGCTTCAAATTGCCAGATTTGACTTGCCTCCACTTTTGGCTGTGCGGTTGGAGACATATGGGTGAAAATTGGGGCTTGTGTTCAGAGAAGGATTCCTCACTTATGTCACCATTTTAAGAATTTCAATTAAGAGAGAAGACTATAGCTGTCCAATAATAGTGATCTTAGCTGAGTTTCAACTTCATCATTTGAGACAATCATTCATACCACAAAGCTATGATTGGGATGAGTGCATTATTCTCCAAGAACTTTGGAGGGTCTTGTAAGAAGTTATATGAAAATAATTTGCTCTAAATATACTATAAAACATTTGTCATGATCTCCTGCGCATCCGCTCACTGCCATTTAGCTTTTCTTTTGCCATTACACAATATGCATTTTCTTCTTCGGTGGCTTTTGCTGCATGTTCATCCTTCATTCATTCATCTTCCGAACCGCTTGATCCTCACTAGGGTCGCGGGGGGTGCTGGAGCCCATCCCAGCTGTCTCCGGGCAGTAGGCGGGGGACACCCTGAATCGGTTGCCAGCCAATCGCAGGGCACACAGAGACGAACAACCAACCACGCTAACACTCACACTCACACCTAGGGACAATTTAGAGTGCTCAATCAGCCTGCCATGCATGTCTTTGGAATGTGGGAGGAAACCGGAGCACCCGGAGAAAACCCACGTAAGCCCGGGGAGAACATGCAAACTCCACACAGGGAGGCCGGAGCTGGAATCGAACCCGGCACCTCTGCACTGTGAAGCCGACGTGCTAACCACTGGACTCGCTGCATGTCAATATCCTATTTATATGTACGTAGGCAATGGAGGTGAGGTTTAATGTGTGGCTAAAATATCAACCAGGTGGTGCTTTGAAAATTCTCACCTTTGGAAGGAGCAGGAACTAAGCAGATGGCGGGCCTTTAGGGTCCATAGCGCATTGTTGACAACGAATTACAGAGCAGAGGGGAATGGGTTGGCTTATAACCTCCATCCCATGGTTCCATCTGCTGAATGCTAAGCAAGGCCAGCAAGCGGGCCGACATGCAAACATGCCACTCCTGACATCGCTCAAGTCTAAAGTGTACAACACGAGCGTGGACACGTGTAAGTAACTTATGCAGTACTATGAAGGCATGTACACTTCAAGGTGACAACATCATCAACGGTGGGTTATGGCGAGTAGAGATGGTTGTGAGGCGAGGGAGTTTGGGGGATTTGTTTTGCTATTGAATAATTTATCACAAATTTCAAATAAATATCCGAGTTCTCGTTTTGGTCATTGCTTCCATTTTGTCCTGAAATCCCGAAATAATTTGTGATTAAAGGGAGCCAAGCCACCTGCGCAAAAGTTGATGATGTTAAAATCTATGACCCTGACCTCATCATTGTTGACGTCATTGTGACTGATATTCAAAATTAGTTTTAGCTTGGACAAATCCCACTTGAAAAGAAGCATGTTACACTACCGTATGTCAGATACCATCTGTCGAATCTCATGGAAGATTTGTAGGGGTTCGGTAATGACCTTTGGCATCCACTTTTGCTTCAAATATCATTCGCAACAACAGGGTTATTGACTGTCATTAAGACAATAACACACACATTGACAGTAATTTCTCATTTGAACTCCAAGATCAGCCACCCCATCATTACTTGTTTCACATATCATTTGAAGTCAACATGTGTTTTGATGAGATAGGAAAAACATTTTTAAAAAACTTGCCCTGAAAGTATAAATATCAGTCTGAAACTGCAACCAGGGTCCAAATTGCATAGTGCCGATACTTCATGACATTTGAAATGAACAAAGATGCTCCATCGTCAATAATACGGTCATTCAAAATGATTTGGACTGGCATTTTCCACCCTCAGCTCAAAGCAGCTCTCCGGACCACGTTTATGACTTCTATTCAAATCCTGTCTCTCTGGCTCCAAAAAGAGAAGCCTGTCTTTTGTTCCATAGAAACAATACGGTGCTCATCAGGTTCTGTACATTCATCCAGTTTCAAAATGGGCTTTAAACACAATAGGACCGTTCCAATCCTATTATGTCTGAACAAGGCAATGCTCTCGGAATCAAAGAGAAAACTGAATGATTTTGTATCTAATTGCAGATGTCTTACTGTATCCTCCAACTACATCTAAGCTTGCTCCATTCACGACCGTGCAGACCACAACAAAACTAAAAATTAGCGCCAAACAGGCAGTTATGATGACAAGACATTGGCAGAAGCCTATAAAGCCAGTAGTACACAGACAGAAGATATCATTGATGCCTCGAATGTTTGAGGACTACTAGAAAGAGTGGACAATCAGAAGTTTGTCCAGATTGATTCAAAGTGGTAAGCGGATGCAGCCAAGTGTCCAGCTTGCATGGGATCTACTGTGCTATTAAGATTATCCAATCTCTTTGTGTGTCGTGCAATGTAGTGGGAGCTCCCCTCTGCTGTTGTGCCTCAATGAGGAAGTAGGCCCAGTACAAAGTCAGACCTTGTGCTGCAACTGTTTGTACTTGTGTACTGGCTTCAGAATGGTTGTTCATATCCTGGCTTTTGAAGCTGCCACAAATTGTGAATCTCGGTCCCGACTGGAGCACCGCGCTGTCACACTGCTGTTTGAGAATCCGTTTGTGAGTGAATCACTGAAGCGGGCCGCTCATGAAATAGCTTCACCAGACTGACTGCAACTGCAGTTCTTGGATGTCACTAATTAAATGTTATTGAACCTCTTTGTTCCTGTGAGGTTGACAAATGTAAGATGTTGCCCATGCTACTTAGTGCATGTGCACTAATGAGAGAGGCCAGTAATTCGCTCAATTATTTGTTTCCCCTTCTTTTGCCAGCACTTGGTTGCTCAAGAGGGACCGGGAGGGAACAACTAATCACATTCTGTCAAGAGGGCAATAAAAAGAAAGCATTTGCACATTGTTTGATCGCGGGGTTTGTGTCTTCTTCCCCCACTGTGGTACCTACACGGTTTATGCACTGCAACAGGGAGCCTTATATAGGCGCACAGACTGAATCGCAGACCATCAAGTGGCTAAGCCTTCAGGCTCACCCAGCTTTAAGTTTTAAATGAGCAAAGTATCGAGGGTGGCTTGATTCCCCTTTCTGCAAAATGATAGGAGATCATTTACACACTTTGCGATCATTGAGAACATGCACATACAAGGACTTCGTTCAACAGCACTTCAATTATGGGAGTTCACATTTGATTGAGTTAATTGAGTGTAATATGGACCGAATATCTACATTTATAATTTTGCATCACAATAATCGTGCTGTGGCTGGCATCCGATGTAGTTTTTCCAACATTCGCTCTCATCCGCCTTCATGAATTAATAAGAAATGCATTGGAGCATTAAGGTGAGGTGTGCTGTTTGGCCCGCATCATAATTGCCTTTTTTTAAAGACTAAAGCCTGGAAGCAATTAAGTGTTGGAATAAAAACACTAACCGGATAATCAGCCTGCCATTAACACTGCTGAGGCTTTAGTTTGACCCTGCTTGGAAATACACTCTGTTTATGCTTCTCCCGATTCCAGAGCTTTGTCTTGAAAAGCAAAGTGGAAGTGGACTGTTTGAAGCCATAGTGAAGTAGTCACAAGCATTTGCATCCCAGGATGTTACTACTACTTACTGTTAAATGAACTAAACATTGGCGAGCATTGCAAAGGTGTGCAGTAAAAATTCATTAGTCACACAGGTCTTCTTTTGCCCCTTAAATTGGATTTACTCTTGATTGCGCAACTACCCAGTCACCAAATATTCCCGGCTAGAATTTAGGCTCCAGTACGTCCCTGAACGATAACAATTATGAGTATGAGAGCGGGTGAAATTTGCGTCCGGTGTACTAATCTAATATTTAATCTGCGCGACAACTACAAGAGTAGATGGTTGGTTAGATGTTTGATATCCATTGAAAAGCCATATTTTAAGGTCTGAAGATTGGTTTGTAAAAGTGACTTCAGCTAATGTAGTCTCACTACATTAAAAGGACCAAAAAAGTCATTCTTTTATACGCAAAATGATTCTGAATGAGAGGCTTGCCAGCATGCCCATTCCATCCCTGTTTACTCTGAACCATTTTGCAAATATCTGTCAACATCCTTGGAAAGTGCCACTGCCCCCACCCACCGGAAAAAAAAAGAAAACATATATAATTCCGGTGAAAAACCCCCCACACAGTTTAACTTCATACAGTTTAAGTATTTTAACTTCAGTCATTATGGATCGTTCTTTTCTCAAGAAGGGGAGACAGCATCCAATTTAATTGTGTTATTCCCCATTAAAACCTGTGAAAAAACATCAAAGGCAGAAATATTTAATTAACAATGTGGATAGCATGTGCAGCTGTCTGCTTTTTGCAAATTACTCTTTGCTCAGAATAAGAGACTTATCACATCAACACAGACGTCCCCGCAAAGACGTTGACACAAGGAAGGAGAAAAATACATGTCTTCCCCAGTGAGAATTATCCACTTCACAGGTAATTTCAGTTTAGAGTTTCCAAGTTGGAAAATTAATACCCTGTCTTCATGTGCCAGGAGACTTTACGTTTTCCTGTTGTTTGCTCTGTGAAGTACGGACTCAACGAGAATTAGAGAAGAAGTGTCACATAGAATATCGTTGCAATTCATTCGTTAGTCTTTCAGTTTTTGTTTGTTGTTGGATGCAAAAAGGTCTCCGGAAAGCTGTTTACTAATGATTATTTTCCCTCTGACATTCATCTTTTAGCTTGTTTATCCCTTCCAGTGCAATATGACCCAGAATAATTTGTCTCCCTGCATATTAAAAGAAATGACAATGAATAATATCTTCGCGGGAGAAAAACCACCTGGGGAACGTTAACCACTTTAAGCGATAATTGCCCCACCTTGCTCTTAAAATACAGTATGTGGTTGAATCAAAGAGCAGATGAAATGAAAGAAAACCTGCAAACGGCCCTCGTGGACTCAGCTCCGAGCGTGCTCAAACACTTTCAGGCGTGCAAGGCAGTTTATTTGAAGGATGCCCATTTAATATTGTGGTGTGGGGTGTCTTTCAACATGGCGGTGTTGTCTTTAAGGTGAGGAATGATGTCTGATTATATTTCCATAATGAATTATGAATAGTAAAGACCAAGGCCACATGCTTGCATATTAGCAAATTAGAAGGGTGAATGATTAACACCCTGCCTTCCTAATGTCTGACTTCAATATGTTGCCTCCCCAAGAGGACTATAAATAAAAGGTGAATTGTAGATGAGGAGCGGTAATGAAACAGTAAATCCACCTTGAAGGCAGCTGCAGATGAGGTCAAAAGGAGTCTTTTTGATAGATTCTATATACCTCTCTATAGTCTTTTTTTGTTAGAATCTTGACATATATATATATATATATATATATATACATATATATATATAAGCGGCTGGATAGGTTTGGCATACGGGAGACGGTGGTTCGAATCCCACTTGGGGCAAAAATGAGCACATAACACCATCCAGTGTGGGTCCTTAGGCAAGATCCTTCACGCTAATGCCTACCTCATACAATAATGAGAGACAATAAAACGAATGACATGCCGACTCAGACGTCGCCCGGCCAAACAAGGTCTGCGTCAGGTGCTGGGGAACCAGAGCACCTTGACGAAAAATGGGCTACTGGAACAAAGCGGAGATGGGCGAGGTGTGATAACATGGCTCTGGAATGCTACTACTCGAGCAACCCTAGTCAGAGGGGTTACATGCAGAGAATGCAGGCTGAATGGTTACTTCGAAACCCACAGTCACGGTTGACCACGAAACAACTAGTAGCTCAGTGTTCCAACATCCACAAACGGCAATTGCTGTCACAACTTGAGATCGATGAGGTACAACGCAGGTTCCATGGTGAAGGGCCCCAGGGTGCCAGATCAGAGGAGGAGGTCATACCAGAGATTGGGAGGCAAGCCCCAATGAATGCAGATGATGAGATTGGGAGGCCAACCCCAATGAATGAAATACTGAGCGAGGCAGCAACTGACCTGAAAGCCAAGATCATGGCGAGGATGAAAGCTGGGCAACCTAGAAACCGATTACAACGGCTATGTGAAGTACCACCTGAAAGTCTCATGGAAAGTGTGAATGCAGCACTGAGGGCGATCCCTACCATAACAATCACAGAAACCAATGAGCTGATATACGCTTCAGCGTCAGTGATCCTAGAAATCCTTGGCTATCGGAGCAACCATGAGACACGTTACCCACCATGGAAAAGACGGTTGGAGGCTAAGATCAAGGCGGCTCGGAAAGATGTGAGTCAATTGACGGAGGCCCACAGAGGTGTGATGAAAAGGCCGATACCTGAGAGGTACATCCAGAAGACCATACCTGAAGCACTCGAAACTGCCAAACAAAGGCTCCAAGCCTTGTCCAGTCGCCTAAAGAGGTATACGAAAGAGGCCAGGCGAATAAACAGGCTGTTCACAACACAACCTGCAAAACTGTACGCTCAGTGGCAGGGTCCTAACAGCAGAGCTGACCCACCAAGACTGGAAACTGAAAGGTACTGAAAAGGCATATGGGAGAGGGAGGTTGCACATAACAGCAGTGCACAATGGCTGCTGACCCTGAGAGAGGAGCACAGCAACCTCCCTGAGCAGAACCCAGTTACCATAACAGTGGCAGACATACAGGAAAGAGTCTCAGATATGAAAAACTGGACAGTACCAGGCCCGGACATGGTCCACACCTACTGGCTAAAGAAACTCACAGCACTCCATGAGCGCCTAGCAACACAAATGAACCAGTTGCTGAAGGATGGGACTCACCCAGGATGGCTAACCGAAGGGCGAACGATCCTGATCATGAAGGATCACCTCAATGGCAGTTATGGAGTTGGTGGAAGCAATAGCCACTAATATAGACAACAAAGAATTTACTGTTGGAGTTTTCCTAGACCTAAAAAAAGCTTTCGACACAATAGATCACAGTGTATTATTGAAAAAACTAGAAAGATATGGCATTAGAGGTATAGCGTATAAATGGATAAAAAGTTATTTAGAAAACAGAAATCAGTATGTGCAGCTCAATAATAAAAAAACGAATCAACTGAAAATCACTCATGGAGTTCCTCAAGGGTCAGTGCTTGGTCCAAAACTATTCATCCTATATATAAATGATATCTGCAAGGTCACAAAACAATTTAAATGTGTCCTATTTGCTGATGATACAACTTTCTACTGCTCTGGAATAAATCTGAAACAGCTCCTGACAACCGTAGAAAACGAATTAAACAAATTAAAAAACTGGTTCGACAGAAATAAATTGTCACTTAACCTGAAAAAATCGAAGCTAATTGTTTTTGGCACAAGACCAATCAAACACCAAGCTAAAATTATGGTAAACTCAATTGAGATAGAAATAGCGAATGAAACCAAGTTTCTCGGATTAATAATAGACTCAAAACTATGTTGGAAGCCGCATATCGATAACGTAAAAAGAAAAATAGCCAAAACTATAGGGATCCTCTACAAAACCAAGGAAGTGCTAAATAAGAGATCCTTGTACACATTATACTCTTCATTATTATTACCATATATGAACTACTGTGTGGAAATATGGGGAAATGCTTGCAAAACAAACACACTCCCGATTCTAAAACTACAAAAAAGCAATTCGAATTATTAATAGATCAAAATATACGGAACCCACAAATCCATTATTTATCAAATTAAATACGATGAAATTTTATGACCTGGTTGACTACAAAATTGCACAATTAATGTACAAAGCACACAATAACCTGCTCTGCCAAAACATTCTAAAGTTCTTTGAAATTCGAGAAAGCAGCTATGATTTAAGAGGTACCAACTTATTCAAAAAACTAAAAACAAGAACAAACATCAAGCAAAGAAGTGTATCTATCAAAGGTGTTAATCTGTGGAATAATCTCAAACGGACCTGAAAATGAGCAAATCGCTTGCTGAGTTCAAAAACAAATTCAAAAAAATAGTACAAACAACCTACATCAATCAGAGTTAAAATGATAAGTTCTAAACGTTAAATATAATGATAAATTAGAACTAAGTTGATAAATAGGAAAGGTATGGAAATATCCATTATAAATACAAGAAAAAATTGACACAAGAGTGCCAGGGTGTGTATATATAAATCCGATACACACCAAAAGTAGTAAAAATATCATGGTTAAGGGTAAAGCATGAGCCTTAATAGAGACTTCTATCTTCTTATTCACTTTCTCTTCTGATTGATATAAAAACTATTTATTAGATATAAACACATAACACGGGGTAGGAATAGATAAGTTCCTTACTTCTTCCTATTCCCTTGAACATAACTGTTTTAATGATGACTGTGCTGAATGATGACTGATTTCTCTTACCTTATTATTACTGTATATGTTTTATGTTATGTTCAATAAAACCAAACCAAACCAAACCAAACCAAGGATCCCTCAAAGGGAACAGTCCCATCCAACTATCGGCCAATAACCTGTCTCTCCACAACATGGAAGCTCATGTCAGGCATCATTGCGGCTAAGATAAGTGGACACATGGATCAATACATGAGCGAAGCACAGAAGGGCATTGGTAGAGATACCAGAGGAGCCAAACATCAGCTCCTGGTTGACAGAACAGTCGCACAAGACTGCAGGTCCCGACATACCAACCTGTGCACAGCCTGGATTGATTACAAGAAATCCTACGACTCGATGCCACATACATGGATCACTGAATGCTTGGAGTTGTATAAGGTGAACGGGACCCTAAGAGCCCTCGTTCGAACTCGAATATATATATATATATATATATATATATATATATATATATATATATATATATATATATATATATATATATATATATATATATAGAGCTGTCAAACGATTAAAATATTTAAAAACTCAACTGTCATAATTAACTCAAATTAACTAAAAATTAATCATGATTACTCACGCATTTTTTATCGTTTCTGAATTTCCTTTTATATTTTTTGTCCTATTTTCCCCCATTTTAATGCTCTCATCAACATGGAATCATGAATCAGTTTTCTATGTGCAAAATGCAAATATTTACTGAAATAATTTCGATTTTCAATTTTACATGAACATTTTTCACTTGGAGCAGTTATTCACACATCATCTCTCACACAATATTACTGTCCATCAACAACAGTGAAAAAAATATTTTGTCACACAACAGCTGCTTGAACAGCTCTTTTTATGGAATCAAAACAGCGCAATATAAAGTGCACATCTAAGGTAAACTAGTACTCAGCCTATAATTTTTCACGGCCCCCTGAATAGGGATTGTCGGTCAGCATGGAAAGATCTCTCGTTCTGTACTTTTTTGATCATTTATTGGAGCACTTTGCAGCAGAAGTAGTAGTAGTAGTAGTTGTAACAGAAGTATCAGAAGCAGGTAATAACCTAAACTACACATAAATGCAGTAAAAAATTAATATATCTATCTTTCTGCATCACAATGTAAATATGTATATAATTGACATTAATTAATACCTTTATTTAACAATACGTTTAATAAATAATGTAATCAACCCTGATTTCACTATGTATCATTATCGTCATCATTATTCGTTTTAAACGTAAGAAACCATAACCTAAATAAAGACACCCCTGTTCTAGCAACATTTTAGCCCACGCTGTTTGCTTTGAAATGATCCATAGCTGTCGGTCTGAGACGAGGGGGCGCAGTTACGCACGTCAGCTGTGTTCCCCAGCACCTGACGCAGACCTTGTTTGGCCGGGCGACGTATGAGCCGGCATGTCATTCGATTTATTGTCTCTCACCATTGTATGAGGTAGGTATTAGCGTGAAGGGTCTTGCCCAAGGACCCACACTGGATGGTGTTATGTGCTCATTTTTTTGAACCCCCGTCTCCCGTACGCCAACCGGTGCCTTACCAACTGAGCTATCCAGCCGCTGTATATATATTCATTCATTCATTCATCTTCCGAACCGCTTGATCCTCACTAGGGTCGCGGGGGGTGCTGGAGCCTATCCCAGCTGTCTCCGGGCAGTAGGCGGGGGACACCCTAAATCGGTTGCCATTCAATCGCAGGGCACACAGAGACGAACAACCATCCACGCCCACACTCATACCTAGGGACAATTTAGAGCGCTCAATCAGCCTACCATGCATGTCTTTTGGAATGTGGGAGGAAACCGGAGCACCCGGAGAAAACCCACGCAAGCCCGGGGAGAACATGCAAACTCCACACAGGGAGGCCGGAGCTGGAATCGAACCCGGTACCTCTGCAGGCAAAGACAAGTAGGAATGATGAGAAAATAATTTGAGTTTCTTTCACGGGATGGCACTTCAATGTCACACCTGTGCAAAATTGCAGTGCTGCTCAGCCTGCTTGACATCTCGGCGTTGGGAAGTGTCTATTATCCAACTCATTGTTTTGTTTCATCTACATTTACATAAGGATATTTTGAAAAAGAATTGATGGTTGTACTTGGAGGAGGGGTAAACTTCTTTTGTTCCGTCATTCTGACATCGGGCAAGAATGCACGAGACAAAAATCAGATAAAAATGAGAACCTACCCAAAAGTTCAGTTTTCAGTTGCACTTACGGATGGAGCGCCAAACTGTATTTACTGAAATTGGTTTTCTGAAGTGCTCCTGATACCATGTGGTGATATCCTTTACACATTGATGTCGGTTTTTGATGTAGTGCCGCCTAAGGAATCGAAGGTCATGGGAATTCAATGTTAGTTTTTGGCCTTGCCCCTTACATGTAGTGAATTCTCCGGATTCTCTGAACCTTGTGATGATACTATGGATGGTATAGATGTGAAGACATAGATGATAAAATCGATACATTCCTTGCAATTTTACGATGAGGAACATTGTCCGTAAACTGTTTGACTATTTTCCCAGGCAGTTGTTTAGAAAGAGGTGAACCTTGCCCCATCTTTGCTTGTGAATGAGTAAGCAACTAAGGGAAGCTCCTTTTAGATGCAGTTTTGGCACCCGCTTCTTCCCAGTTAGCCTGTTCACTTGTAGAATGTTCCAAATGGGTGTTTGATGAGCATTCCTCAACTTTCTCAGTCTTTTTTGCCACCTGTTTCAGCTTTTCTGGAAAGTGTTGCAGCCACAGAATTCTGTTTAATTATTATGTGCTAAAAACCATAACATCATCGGTTTGAACATTACTTAGCTTGTCTCTGTGGTGTATACAATCAAATATCGCTTGAAAAGGGTTTGCAAGTCATTGTATTCGGTTTTTATATCGTCCCATCCTCATTGGAATCGAGTTTGTAATAAAGGTGTTTTGATTGCAACATCAGTTGTAACACCCAGAATGTTCTAGATTTAGAAATCCAAACAAATCATAAACAGATTGTGTTGGAGCTATGATGTTCCAGCTCAAAATAGAATATTTCATTTAGTTTTTGAAATCTGTGAGTAACATCTCGACCAAGGCAAATATTGTTGCAGGTTTTTTTTTTTTTAAAGCAAGGACTCATGTTCACATTTCTTTTCAAGATAATCTGGAAAGATATGTTTCACTTCCATTTACGAGTACAGTAGTTATATTGTGATTTATGGCGAGGAAAAAAAACGGTCTGCGAAACAAAAAGAGCTTCTAACATTTGAGCAGAAACATATGGCTCACCTTGAAGTTTGAAATTACAGTATATAATAATTTGAGCCCCCCAAAAAATGTCCTTGCTTACTTTGCTTACATCCTTGGTCTTTTTTTTTTCTCACTTGATGGGAGATTAGAGAACACGCAGAGGTGTTGAGGGGATATGAATGTATCGGGAGAGGCTTGGCCAATGTCATTACTCAGCATTAAGCATCAGCTGTGAGCGATCGACTGATGATCCACCACGAAAGATCTCTGTAAAATGAAGGGAAACGGTGGCGACAAGATAAGACAGAGACACACGGCTGATTGGCACCTCATTGAGTCTGGCAGGGTATCTTTTGATAGCGCTAGCAGTCAATATCAGATAATAGTTTCCCTTAATTACAAGCTACCCTATGTTATTTATTTGTCTATTTATTGCAAGAAGTTATGTAATTCAATTACAGAGCAATACAGCAAGTCCAGTAAGAAGATTATATTTTTGTCAATACTGCAAAAGTTATAGTGGTGTTAAATAAAAATTATTGCTTATCTTACACATGAACGGGGCCCGGTTGTTCAATTCTCAATTAGCAGTTCTCAGTTATTTTAACCACTGGTTTAAAAAAATAAATAAAATAAAAAACACTCGTAGCTAATTGGTCACTGGTTAGCACCACTATAGGTCACAATTCTCCGTTTTGTCTACTTCCAGTTTTACGACAAAATGGATAGCCAAACGATCCCGTCAGACTTTGATTGATTTTGTTTAATTAATTTTGTTCGCTCCTCTTCCATCTATAACTGCTTCAAACAACTAGGTGTATGCAGGAAAGTGGTTCAGATTGCACGATTGTCAGTGTCTTGTATTATTTTGTCATTTTATGTTAACGTTTCTTTTCATGGTGGCACGGGCACCGGCAGCGGCTCCTCTTGTTGCATGTTGTCTTGAGAGAGAAGAAATTTCATCTGTGCTATATGTACAGCACATTTGACAATAAAGTTGCACTTGACTTGACTTGAAAGACCAATTTTAGTAATGATAAGTTTTGGGCATCAGGTATCCCAAATAGCAAGGAGACAAAAAAATGAATTCACCTGTTACATTAGCGATTACTTGTGTATGGTTGTAAATCTGCTCCCTACATCATCCACAGAGTATATTGGAGCAGTCGCATATGCATTCAAGGTGCACTTTTTCAATTATCAAAATATATCAAAGACACTGGACACACTTCTCTCTTGACAGGCAGAGCTCAGTGGGTGCCCAACCAAAGTCTTGAAACAAGTGTGAATTTCTTATTGGAAAGCACGCTGTGTAAGAAAGTAACCCGCAAGCTGAAGTCACTCTGGGGGCAGAGAAAATTTAATTTGAATTCTAACAAGCTACCTGATAGTTAGGAATAATGAGCAATATAAGATGGATGAGAAAAGGAATGGCGGATGGGTGGCAGGCCATCAGATCTGGAGAATGAGATGTCACGGTGATTGACTGGAAGTGACAACATGAAATCAGAGAGTGCAGAAGACACACCCCTGTGCTGATTGTCCCTTTTTGCTTTTTGAAGATATCAGGAGAGATTGCCTTTGACACAGGTTCTCATACAAAGTAAGTGTGTTGTCTGAGAGGGAAAAACACAAATGTTAGGGATGCATGGCTTCCGAAATCATCCACTTTGTGATTTCTCCTCCCACCAGTAACACAACTCACTCCCCACCCCACAACTCAGAAAGACTTCACAAGTAACTTCCGCCTGGCCCAACATTTCCACACCAGTGAATAAAGAGGAAATGAATTGTATCAGTCTTGCTGTCTTTGCTTATAGGAGTAGGAAATTATCATAGAAATGGGTACCGGTGCCCCCACGCACTGAATAACAAAGCGGCAGACTGTTCCCCTCTCCTTCAAACACATACAAACACAGAAGGTGGGAATCAACCTTGGGATGAAATTGGCAATAGTATAACTCCGGCTGTGGTGATGAGCTGAGGAATTCTGGTGGATTTTCTCTCTCTCTCTCTCTCTCTCTCTCTCTCTCTCTCTCTCTCTCTCTCTCTCTCTCTCTCTCTCTCTCTCTCTCTCTCGCTCTCTGTCTCTCGCTCCCTCTGCAATACAAAAATCAACAGGCCAGGTTAGGTGATGTGTTTTTGTTTGTTTCATTGTAGTCTCTACATGCTATTTCTCTTTTTTTATTTCATTTTATTTGGGTCTATACTAACAGTAAGGAATGACAAGTGCCAAGCTGCTGCGGGTGGTTGTCATGCCAAACAGAGCGCTAAACATCTGACAAAAAGAGAATGGTGCCTCAGGAGGAACAACCATCCTCGGGGCTCGACAGGCAGACAAAATCAAAGACGTCAAAGACGTGTTAATAGAGATAGTTAACGCTGGAGGCGAAACAGCAGTACAGACATTCAGGTCAATGGGTCGACTACAGTCTCCGGTGGAACGTTGCATTGCCATTTTCGCTAACTCCTCCTCTGAGGATGGTCTCAACCACTGGGACTTTCGCTTCATCATCACACACTGAAAATAATCAGTGAACCCACTTTCTGCATTTGCCCTTTTCTTTCATCATTTGAGTTTTATTTTTCTTCCGTCGGCACAGTTTTGTTTGAATTTAAAAGCTGTTCGATCTTCCGCCAAAGTGAGAGTGGCAAAAAGAAAAAAAAAAGAACTTGCGAATGTATTAGTAATTATCATGATATTAATGACCTGGAATATTGTGGTTCATGTACCCGACTTCATTCATTGATACTATAATTGTGAATGTAAAAGTTTTTTTGTCTCAAAATGTGCCCTGTGAATTTTTTGTTGGTCAGTCCAGAGGGTAGTCTACTTTTGGTGCACACTCGGCCTCGGTTAGGCTTCAGCTTCTTGCGATCCTAAATAGGATTCCACTCTAGCAAATGGATGGAAGGACAAACAAGCTAAAAAATATTTAACTCTAATTAACTGCATGGTTGTACTGCTTCGTAAGTGGGAGAATGTAATGGTTTAGCCAAGAACAGCCTGAGTTTAGTTGAATTCTTGCTTTGACATAATTTAACGATTTGAAGAACTTTGACTGTCAAGGAGTGCTCAGGGTTACTTGACAACGACTTCACTTTCACACAGCCCAAATGAAGTATGGAGTGACAGTGACATTAACACAATCCACTGAATATCTCTGTGAATTTCAAGAGCGCATATCTATTAGTGAGGTCCCTGATGGAGTCCTAGGTGTGTGTGCGTGTGTGTGTGTGTGTGTGTGTGTGTGTGTGTGTGTGTGTGTGTGTGTGAGTGTGTGTGTGTGTGTATGTGTGTGTGTGTGTGTGTGTGTTTTACTTGGTCCTCACTGTGCCACACACATGCATACTGCTTATACATATGAACTTGTAGTGGCTGCTGTTTTGGGTGAATTATTATGACAGTCACCATCCAAACCAGCAAAGTAAAGCTGTGAACGTGCCTGCTGCTTTCATGTTTAGCACTGATATATGACACGGAGTATATAACTTTTATCTTGCTTTCAAGCATGTCAATGCGGATGAATGAATTACAAAAATTGGGATTTTCCCGTTGGGCTTGGCCGCTCCAGTGGTCCGATAGGCCGCTGGGCTGGCCGGGGCCACCATATGTGAGACAAAAAAATAAGCAGCAAAAGAAAAAGTTAATGGTGAAAGAAGTGCAGCGCTACTGCCTACAGCCAGAAGGATCAAATCCAGGTCCAGGAGGTAAAAACTGCCACAATTTGGCGAGCTCCCCGGTTGCCTGTGTACCTGCAGGTTGAGTAGAGCCTCCTGTGCCTCAAGCCAACTCTGGTACGGTTTTTAGTTTCTGTGTTCCATTCGCCTGCTGTGCATGTTTTTGGAATGTGGGAGGAAACCGGAGTACCCCAAGAAAACCCACGCAGGCAGGGAGAACATGCAAACTCCATACAGGAAGGCCAGAGACGGAAACAAACCCTGCACTGAGAAGCCGGCATGCTAACCAGTTGACTACCATGCCAGCCTTGTTGCTACATAAAGTGAGAAAACTTCCAACTCAGCAAGGCTTTGCTTGTATTTCATGGTTGATGGTTCTAACGACATGATGCTGACGAATCTTTGAGTAGCACTGTTATGGATTAAATGTGTATGTCGTGCTTTTTGATACGACCGTACGCCACACGCTATGACATTTTCATAACATGAAGAGAATGCAAACATATCATTGTAATCAAGGTGTGCTTATATGTAGGAGAAATACAGCCATCTTGTTACCTCTGCGTCCCGTGTCGTAGATGCATAATTTTCCCGTGGGATGCACAGTTCCAAATAATGTGCGTTTTTGGGACTTCTGTTGATGCCTCATTGGTGAGCAAGTGACTACGCTTTGACCTTTTGGTAACTGATCCCAACAAATTTGGGATGAATTTACAACGGGGAATGTGAGCCAGGCTTTCTCTCGGCGCCAACACCAGTGACCTCTGACCTCACAAATGCTTCTCTCATGGAGAAAAATCTACCCAGAAACCATTTTGTAAAAGAGCATATAATTCAGGGGAGATGCAAACACCATCTTTCGTATCGCTTTTATAATGTTATCCCAATCGTTTTTGGGTTTTTTTTTGTCCACAGTGAAAGTGTAATCATAGCATTCCATACAATACATGTACTGTATATTGTTAGCCTACAAAACATAAGAGAGTGGGAAAAAAAAAACATTGGCCACACATCTCACCCTCAGCTCATACGAGAGATTATGCTCACCACCCTGCACTGAGACCATTCAACCGCCAGTGCTGAGTGGTTTGCAGCCTGCCAGTTTGTTGAAGGATGGGCTCAAGGATGCTTTTGTATCCGCTTCCTATCGGTCTCGCCGAGAAGGCAATAACAGTAATGTATGGCTAAAGGAAAACAGAGCTAATCATCAATGACTGCAAGATATATAGCATATGCAGTGGCACCTTGTTTATTACCCTCTCTCTGCCGGCTGCCACTGAGTCCATTGGCTAGACAGGGCCCGGAGATCTCTTCAATGTTAATTTGATTCATTCTTGTTTTCCATAATAATTGGGGGCAATGGGTCAGCGCAATGAATTTATGACACGGGATGTAGGTCTGCCTCGTACACTTCCTCTTGTCTCTTCCATCAAGTGAACAAGGGTTTCATCTATAGGAGCTGTTTTGTTGCTGCTCTAGCCTCAGATGCCACCGGTTTTAATAATTAAGGACACACTTGAATTCTGCCTCAAATTTGCTTAAATCTTTGGTTTAAAAGGAAAGCTAAGAACGTTTTTGAAGATGTTAGAGTTGTTTGACAACAATTACAATATATGCATAAACGCAGTTTGTTGAATTGTATTTCTCTGTGTCAAAGCAAGAGCCCCATTCAAATCTGACCGATATGACTGAACAGGGTTCAAATCCAAATCTGCAGTTTCCCTTCTGTTGTTTGACTTGTTGAAGCAGCGATTTATTTGCAGGTATGCAACAGTTTTTTTCCCAGATTTTCATCCATCTGAATTGTTGACACAGATTTAACTTTTTGGTTCTTTTTCAAACTTGTTTTTTTCTATTTAAGCATTTTCATTACTGATGGTTCGTAGTGTGGGCGCTTTTAAATAGTCATCCTTGTGCAATGCATTTGAAGGTATATTCATGTTTCTTTCAACAGGCACTTACTTTATACATTTATGTATTACTATCTTTTCGGTAGCAGCCCACCTCCACTATATCTACAGTGTTCATCGGCTGTACGCAATTCATAAGCAGCAGGACTGAATGACTGTCCTTGTATTAGTCTTTAAAGTATAAAAGTATAAAAGCGTAGGGTTTGTGTGTGTTTGCACGGCTTGAGTTTGTGCCCCCCTCAGAAACTCTTTGCTGCCCCACCTCCTCTGTGTATCATTGTGTTGATGAGCGCTGATTGCAGATTGTTATGGTGTTTGCACCTTTCATCTACCTGGCCCATGCTGTGTGTTTGGCCGGCCCTGATTGTGCTGATAATGACAACGTACGTTTTCATGGCTGGGTGGGTGGTTAAAGAAGGGTCGTGGAGGTCACCAAATTGCAGACCAGATACATAATGAAGGAGGTGCAATCAAAAAATGTCACACGAGCAAAGTCAAGTGTCACGAATCAGACAAAAAAAGAAAAGAAAAGAAAGACAGAAAAAGAAAAGAAAGACAGAAAAAGACACTTTGGGATTCATACCTTTCTTGTAAGTGTACCTACATAATTGTCGCTATACAGTATACAGGGCTTAATAATAAATAATAATATACAGTATACAATTTTATGACACAACCACCCGGTGCTAGGTTTGTGCCACTGCTACGCTGCATTAACATCATAAGCAATTACAGTACTAAAACTCTTGTTTACACATCCACATTGAGAGGCTTTTAAAAGGAAATCAGAGAACTTAATTCCTATTCAAAATGGCAACATATAAAGAAAATTGAAAGCAGTCCAAGTTATAAACTTCACAATGCTCTTTATTTTATATCAGGTGGGGTAATACATTGCTTCAGCACTGAACTTGGAAAGGAGGAATTGTTGCCAAGGTACCGTATTTTCTATTGACAGCATACTGGAATAGTGGAAACTGACATCAAATTACAGGTAGACAAAGGCCCACTTTAACTCACACACACCTTACTTTTAATCAATGACAACAAAAAGAAAGAAGCGGTGAGTGTTTTGCCCGCATTGTTCTCCCATGCGCTTGTGCGCTTTGTCCTCTTCTGATGCTTCATTATTTGTTTCTGTGTTCTAATCTTGGTTCAAGTCAATAATATTCTTTGTTGCCTGAAATTGTGTGTCAGGAACAAAACAAAAAAATGACTTCTCCTTTTGTCCAAACTACCTGTCTATTGTGACTTTTCATTTGGCTGAGACCCACAGATAAAGTAATCATTAGATGTTGTTTTCTGCCTGCAATTACTTTTGGTTACAATGGGTCAAACTGCTGGAAGTAACAAAAAAAATAAATAAATAAATATAAAAAAAGCGAGAGAGCGGGAAAGTGAACAAGTGCAGATGGATTACAGGAGAGGAAGTGTGAAGGTCCCGCAAGTGCTGATAAATACGTATGTGGCTCGGAGACTCACTGTTGTCAGCCGCATCTCAGTAAATGCACCTGAAGTAATTAGTCGAGAGTATATATGGATGACCTCACTCCTCTCTTATCAGCGTCACATTGTCTCCTTTGAGGGAGGCTATTCATTAGATCCGCCTCGATTTGTTTGAACCAAAATAGCAAGTGTTGCCATTTCTTACATCTTATACTGTATCTACTGTAGTGTGTATCTCCAAAGAATTAACTCAAGACGTCTGTTTTCATGATGAAAATCCACTGGAGCATTGTTCGAGCCAATCAGTCACAATTACAACTGTGTGTCCATGTAAAAATAGGGATTGCATGAATGTTTGTCTTGTTTTAATTTCACATAAATACATTTTCTACAGTATCTGACACAAGATGCTGTCTATATTTATTTAATCTTTCAACATGACACCACTGACCTCTGGACCCAACATTGATCTTAAGCTTTCCAAAGAGCCTATATGTTTTTTTCTATTCCTTCAATGTATGATTTACTTTGCCCTCCACGCCCTTGTCACCAGTAAACGTGACAGCTCTTATGGCCTTCACAAGGGATTATACGGTACTATCTACAGATAAAAGTAAATAAATAGCCTTTTAATCCTAACATGTCGTGAAAAGTAGAATCAAATCCTGCACCTCTGCAGTGTGATGGCCAACGTGCTAACCAGTTGACTACTGAGCTGCCCTGCATGCCAGCCATGTGGGATTATTAAAATATATCATCATTATTAAGAATAATTCAACAACCGTATTTTCCGCACTAAAAGCCTTCCATTTTCTTCAAAGCTCACAGCGCGCCTTAAAATCCGATGCGCCTTGTGTATGGTCATTACAGTAACATTTCGACCCCAAAATGGCTCCTTGCTCAAGACATGCTGACAATGCAGGGTTCAAACTTAAGGCGATTGGTTATGGTTTGTTGAACATGGAAATAGAGCAAGAGAGTTCAACGTTATCAAGTCAATGTTATAACTTGCTGTCGGTTAAGTGAACTGTGTCGCTGCTTTATTAAATAAGTTTCACTGACATCTGATCATTCTGTTGGCGTTTCCTTGTGAGCAGCTCTATCTAGTCATTGCATTGTAGATTGTGTCTTATAATGCGGTGCGTCCAATGTGTGAAAAAAAATTACAAAATAGGCCATTCATTGAAGGTGCGCCTCATAATCCAGTGCGCCTTTTAGTGTGGAAAACATGGTAACTGATTTCTACTGTGATTCGGAGGATGTAATGTCTGCTGTTCATATTTCTGAATGAAATATGATGACATCCCCACACATGTCCGGGTGCTCAGAATTTGACTGTGCCACGGTCAAATTCACCCAAATAACATTGGACCAGAGGTTTACCTATTGCATCGGATTTACATGTGGTCTCAGCAGGCATATAATTTGGATGACTTTCTGCCACCAAACTGCCAGCCGCATTGTCAAAGGACACACCCTCGCTATTTCAGAACACTCAGCTTGGCGCAATAATGGTCTCCCAAATTCCCTAAACAGATGCAGCGGGGCTTGCACCTGCATGAAAATAAGAACACATTTCTGGGTGCTGACTTCTATTAAAAACAGAGCTCTGAGACTTATTCGTGAGACGTCATCGACTCCGAGTCAGTATTTTCTACTTTTAAACCCCTGCAACCCTAGTGAAGATAAGCTCATAAGTTCATAGATGGATAGATGAATGTACTGTATACTGACAAGCTATTCATGCAATATTAGATTTACATGGACGGTATAATGAGATCTGATACAATAACTGTTTCAACAATGTTTAAACAGATAATAATGCTTACATTTGACTGACACTGCCCGAGAGCTCTGATTTACACCATTTATTATCAATATTAGACAGTGCACTTCTTGACCATTGATAACTACAACAGTCATGCCCACATTGTTAAATTAATACTGTTTTGTGTGCTTGTGTGTTTCAGTATGGGTATGAGATGTACTTGGGTGATGGGTTATGGGTGACAAATTAAAAGGATATCTGTTTAAATCATAATGAAAAAGAAAATAGTATGAAACCCAGTACTGTTAGAGGTCACAGAGATTTGTTCAATTGTGGGTGGATAGCAACACCTTAACTTTTCCAGGTATTCTTCTTCTGCTTCAGATTTTTCATTCAGATTTGGTTAACAAAAACATTTGTGTCCATTAAATGAATATGAAAGAACCTTTTTTCATTTCTGCGTTTTTATTCCGTACAACTGTAGGACTCCCCTTTCGCCTTTGTTTTTAAACTTTGATTTTCCTGAAAGGATTTTGATTACATAAAGTTGCCCTGCGTTTAGCAGCTATATTACCCTTCCTTTGCCAAGCACCTTACAATAATACATATGCACAATTTGACACCATTTGAATGGATGGACATTTTAACATTCCAGTGGGAGGGGAAAATTATGCATGTATTAGTGGGGACATTTTGTGGCTTGTTTTAACGTACCGGTAATAGTTTTCGAGTGCCATTAAACTGGCTGGTCCAGAAATAACCCGTCATCGAGAGGTACTTTCATTGCTTTTCCTAGGCTTAGAAGTGTTTTTACTCTTGATAGAACGGTGTATGTGAAGAAACACGTTTCTTTTTTTAAAAGTTTTGTCTGTGAAGAAAAAATCTGCTCAGTGACAGTCTCTGAATCAAAACTTCACTGGCCGAGTTAAACAAATGAGCCCGTTTTATGTGCTGCCAGCATCCAGTCGAGTCTCTACTGTTATCCTGGGATTGAATTTGACACGTTTATTTCCCTATATGGCGCACCCGAGACAATCAAAACCAAACATTATCATTCAAAATCTGAGCATAATCCTCCATTCTACGATGGAGGAAGTGTGGAAAGTTGTGACATCACAACTCCAGAGTTTAATACCTCTTGTATAATATCTAGAGGTCCGGTCCAATTATTTCTGCAAAAGATGCGGCCAGGTCCACCTTCCTGATAACTGGTTCCAAGAGTTTAATGTCCTAGATGCACGCAATTATCCTTTTAATTAGTAATATTGGGTTAGTGAGCGTTCATATAATGAGCTGAATCACATGTGTGCAGATACTGTATATTGAAGCTCATTAGGATGGAAACAGCTCCATCAGAAGATATCATCAAGGCATTTGTCAAAGCGTCTGAGTGTTCTGCATTAGAAACGGTAGAATTTTAAAAGCAGAGAATTTTAAGCAAAACATGAAACAGATGAACATACAAGCACGTCTGTTGTGTAAGGCGGCACTTATATCGCAGTGCTGTGCTGTACACTGTTTACCACCAATCTGGTACGTTAAATCAAACATTACCCTGAAGCCAAAATAAACTCGATGGGTGAGGTGTTTTAGTCAGCCTTTAGAGGAGAGTGAATTACACAACGATGAGATTTTTCCGCTTTTTTCCAGTCAAAATGTACCTTTTTTATAATGTTCCAAATCCGTTGGGAAATTTTTAGGGGGGCCGGTCGGGTGTTATTTCTGGGCTGCCGGACTTGTCTTCGGCACACTCGGGACCCGTAATGCTTACAAATAAAGTTTGCAAGTATCCATTTTGAATACCGTTTTTTTGTCATTACTTCGTATATTTTGCTTGAGGGGTGTAGTGTATTGAAATTACTCGTGTATGTAGTCTGCATTAAACAAATGCCGAATGTTATCGAGAATCGTGACGAAGCTAACGTGCGTCAGATAGATGCGGATCTGAAAAACAAGGTTCGTTGGGACTGGTTAGATAGAAAGCTGACGGTGTCCCCAGTCGGAACCAGTAGAGAGGAACCATTGTCTGTGCTTGTGTCGGATTTCGCGAAAAAGCTCAATGTCGCTGGTAAAGCTCTGTGTACAGTGTGTGACGATGTCATTCTATACGGAAAATGCATTCATAACCCATATATAGTAAACAGTTTGTGACTTCACTATCACTGTATGAGGTAAGAATTATAATCACATTGATACAACAGTTTATGAATACAAGTGATGAACAAAACTTTATAACCCTTCTAAGAAAAACGTCAGGGTGAGCACGTACGTCAGCAGTTTCCTTTTTTAGTTTTGATTTTGAGCAGCAAATTTGAAGTGACATGTTGGTGCTCACCAGGAATGCATAAGCAAAATTGCACAAGGGCCCATGTCAAATTTTCACTTGAAAGAATCTGTGAAAGTTTCAAGTAGTGTGTGTGTACATTGAATACACTTCATCTTTAGCATGTTTAGTATAAAGTGCCAATTTTGTAAGCAAATAGGGAATGGTATTTCAACCAAAATTGTAACATTTTGTTGATAAAATTAATGGTTTTAAGGCTTTAAAATCTCTAAAACCCATTAGATTCCAATGGCTTTGCCCCCTGGGCCCCCATCCGAGGTGTTGCCCCTGGACCCCACTGGGGGCCTGTGGCCCCCAGACTCCCGTCTGATGTTCAGATTTTTTCAACACTATATAGCCACTCTCCTTCCTGATTACACATGGCAAATGAGGGCCTTATAAATATTTAAAACCCTGAAATGAGAAAATAAGCTTCAAAACATTTTGAATTTCGTCCGGGGTTAGCGAATCTGAATGCAAAGTATCCTGGAAATATACTTTGTCTTGTTCAACTACCTTACGGTGTAAGTTTAAATGATTCATTGTTGGGAAGCAGTTGTGCACTAGCGCATGTCCAGTGAAAATGCGATGTCTATAGTTTCTTAGCTAGTAGTTTCCATACATAAATGTTGTATTTCGGAACAAATACAGATTCTGTTTGCCTTGAGCACACAAATGGAAGGTTCGCCGAAGGTGGCTGCGGTGGCGTTTCATCTAAGCCAGCCTGAAGGATGCAATGACGTGTCAGAAACATTGGATACCAGTTAAAGTGTGCAATGGGTAAGCTGATAAAAAGTGCAGCTAATTGTGACGAGCCGCTAATTTAGCCTGCAGGCTGTTTGGAATCAGATTGTGAACTGAATCGTCACTTGTCATTGTGAGGCCGAACTTGCATTAGACGTTTAATTGACTTCTACGAGTTTAGTAAACGGGTGGCAGATTTTTAGAACCACTTTGTTTAAAACAACCTAAATGAGAAGAGTAGGTTTGATCTCTGCTTTACTTTCGATTAGGCGCTGTTGTTTCGCATGAACCCGTTTTGTCTGCCATTCACATTTTCCTTGAAAGAAAGGGAGAGAAGAACATTCACGGTCTCAAGATATGGGGCGTTTGGAAATGCGTCGAGAGCCCTCCAGGAGATGGCTGTTTCCCCGAAATACAAAAGACAGAGACATCATAAGCAGACTGCGTCATTCCTTTGACTGACAAAAGCAGACTGAGACATCCCACCTGCCCATCCAAATTGTCCCGATGGAATAGGAAATAGTGCAGTCCCAGGCCTTTTGGAGGAGCCGCATTCAAAATATGAAGGCTGCATTCAGTTCAAGATGCATTAAGCCGTAAATTAGCTTTGAATTGAAGTTGATGTGAGTCCTTGCCTTTGGCTGTCAGAAATGTGGGACAGTAACAGAACTGTGAGTGTTTTGTTTGCTTTACATTTGTGTCTTCGCTTGCCTGTTAAATGAGACGTTTATGTTAATAACGTTACCTTATTAAAATGCAAGGTGGGCAGTAAGTCGGCGACTTGGCTCAAGCTTCATTGTTGTAGCTCAGAGAATGACAACATGGTGCCCATTTTTGCCTGAATGAAGATGGCGACCCTCTGAAAGGTGACACTTTTATATGACCCAAAGGATTTATACACTCTTGCTCCCAGATTCTAATTCAGTATGGGAGGGACAGATCAAACTCCACTTTCAGCATGTTGAATACACTAACTAGCCACAGAATGAGCTGTATCATACATACATGAAAACGATGACTTTAAAGTGACAGTGTTATTTCTTTATTATTATTGTATTGTAGTTGTAGTTTTTAATGTATCGTAGAACTGGATTGCATCAACTTCCAAACCGAAATGTGAGAGCCACTTTGCTGTATGATGCCATAAAACTTCTAACCTCCTTATCAAGCTTCATTTTTAATTCAGATCGATACTTCATCTGTAATTATTAATCTTTAGGAATTATAACGGTTAATTGGTCGATGTGCTTCCCAGTTTTTAATGACAGAGGCCGGCTCGTTGCATGTTGGCATCAAATATTCTTGCGGTTGAAACAAGTTGGGGAACAAAACACCTCAGTTGGGAGCATAGCGATGTCTTCCAGCCACTTGTAATTCCAACATGTATCAGAGATCTGCTGTTGGATCCCAGTATATAAAGACTCAATGGCTTAAGATGCTAGCGTGTCATTATGAATCCAAACGAAGCAGTCTCTGAGAAGAGGAAAAAAAAAGCTTCGTGTCGCTGGAAGGATATGACACGCCGTCATAACCATGGATATTGCCATCTTGGGTTAGTGCTCATCAAAGGAAAATGCTCGAAATGGTTCAACTGACCTGTTTTGACGCTTTTCAAAAATAAAACTTTACACCACTAATGTATTATCTTTTATCTAATGCCATAAAACCATAAATGCCACGACAAATCACAAATCTCTTCGCAGAGTGTCTGTGCAACTTTTTATCCAAAAAGCTAGAAGTCATCGGAGGGTGAAAAAAACCCGGACTTTTATTATTTACAGCATTCTTACTTATGCAAATATACAAAACCATTTCTGTGTGACAGCTTGAAGCAGAGGCCTGGAGGAGTGACGTGTGATGTTCAAACGTGGACTCCACTGTCCCTCGCATGGCCGAGGAAACAGAACACCGCCGGGCTGTTCGTTGCCTTGATGCACACTGTTTTACATTCTAATTATCTGCCCTGACAGGCTTTATTGCTGAGGCTCAATGCTGAAGCCTCACACCAGACTCATTCCACATGTGATGCCAGCCTAGGGATAATAAGATAAGATTGCTCGGAGCTTATGGCCTTGCTGATATGTCTCCTCATTCAGTCTTTTCTTTTCCTGTTTGTCTTTGTCTTGTCCATACATGCAGCCCGACCATTGTAATTAAGTGTTGACTTTCTTCATTGTAATATTTCCATTTGATGGGATTTACATGAGCTTCTGAAAAATGAGAAGTGTGTTTTGAGGCGTGTCAAACTGACAGTGACTAAAATAAACATTGGTTGTGTGAGTGTTCATTAAATATTTAATACAGAAAAGCCAATCTGTGATAGAAACAGCAAGTCTTTTTTTCCAGTCTAATTAAGCTACAGGGATTTTGTTGCATATTGTAGGTAAACAGACTGTCCTGGGAATACCAATGGAAATTAAATGCTCCACTAATGCTTTCCTCATTATAAGATGAAATGAAACATTTATCACTCACTTTCAATTTGTCAAAAGGCTGACACTTAGCGGGTCAAACTCAGATAAGACAATGGCTTTGTTCTATTTGCGTTTGAATTCATGACATCAGTTAATCACCGCATTCCAATGTGTTTTTTGAAGTGCTCTCAACTTTTGGTTTTATATTGTGTTTATCTCCAGCCGTTGAGGTGAACCTCCAGAAAGCTTTGGCTGAGGCATCCGAGACCTGTACCCAAGAGTGTCTAATACTGGGCCACTCCGACACCTGCTGGATGCCACCAACCCTGACCCAGTTCCAGAGTCCGACGAGCGGAAGCCCCGCCTCCACTCCGACCTCCACTGCCATCTCCGGTACTCTCCCCTCATTTGGCTTCCAGCAGAGCTGTGCACGGGGGATCAAGGTTAACATGGGCAGCCTGGGTACCATGGATGGCCGGCACACGTTGGGAAGGTCTGTGCCTAAAAAAGACGAGCTGGACAAAGGGCTTAACAGGCCGCAATTCTACAACACCTTGGACAGACACTGCAATAAGAAGGAGGACACCGTCAAGGTCATCCCTCTGGCGAGCTTCTCATCTCCTGGAAAGCAGACAGCGACCGGCGGTGGTAGTAGCTCCTTTCTACATGAGCACCAGCTGTAACATCATTGGCCTGACATCCTTTACATGTGACTCCATCCAGCTTTTTTCAATACAGTACTTCATTATTAGCATTCAGGCATATGTGTGCAAGTATGGATCATTTGAGTAAATACGGCCAGCTCGGTTTTACAAACACCTAACAAATGGATTTCATTATGCTTATGAGACTTTAACAACAGTTGTATCATACTACTAATTGTTGGATCAGTCCGAGGGCTCAAACTTTTTAAATTAATTGTTCATCATCTATTGTCACTGATGCATGAATAGCTTATAGTGGCCCTGAGAAGTGTGAAGACCTCCACCAAACTCGAACACAGTCCTTATATGTATGGCTCCGCAGCAAACCTTCAAAGATACCCAACTGTTGTTTACCGTTAAGATTTTGAACATTTTATTTCACAGTGATAACAAAAAGTGGTGGACTCACACCTCTGTCTGAATGAACTCAAAATACAATAGGTTATTTCTTGTAAAAAAGTAAGCAATTTTTGGAAAATCCTGTAAACCAACCAAGAAACAACAGTGCACATCAAGTCATCTTGGACAATAAACATAGCACTCATTGCAGTAGTTTCATCACGGGGGGGAAAAAATTCTGTATTTTAGTATTCGATATGTGCTTAGTAATAGAGTGGGACAGTGTACAATATGTCTCCTTGTGCCCAGCTTAGAGCAACTGTGTCCTAAAAGACCATTTACTCATGCAGAAATAAATGCAAATACGGTGTGTTGAGTAAGCTAATTTGGGCTAAATGCTAATTAGGGGCCCAGGGTGGTGTTTCTATTTGAGATCGAGCGAAATATTACTCTGTATAATGTGCAGCACAAACTCCTTTGGTGGTGGAAGATGTTTCGTTTGTCTTGCCTGAACATGTTTCAGAAGTCTATTTTGGTCAGGGGGGACTGTGGATAAGATTTAGGGAAAAAAAAAAACATTTGAGAAGCATAACTAGGCCAACGGTAGACAGCTCTGGTAATCTTTCTTGCATTCTTTCCACCAAGGACCGGTAAAACCAAAAACACCAACACAAATATGCCCAAGATGTTTCCCATATGCTGTATGCTGCCAGCTCCATTAAGACAGGGCTCACTATTAAAAGTCGTCTCGTTATCTTGCCTTGAAAAGTGCAGACGGATGCGCTTTTGGAAAGGCTAAACTCCCCCCTCCTCCCCCACCCCAGCTTCCTTTTGTAGTTCTGTATGTTGCTGCTCAGAATCAGCCACATAATACCAAATCATTGAGCCACTTATGAAATTCTTCGTCTAATTACTTTGATGTGCGATGTTGCTAGCTACCCTAATTGTGGTTAAGAGGTCTACAGAATTACTCTCTGGGATAACAGGGGATGTTCTCGGTACTTGCACCGGCAATGACAAGCTGGTAAGACCTCAAAACTGTCATCTTAATGTGCTGATAATTTTCCAGTATCATTAGCTCCCACCAGCTTGCTACTAATTACCATATTTTTTTTCTCTATGGCTGTGTTTCAATACATGTGATTGGCAACATTGGGTAATGCTGGAATAATACTCCACAATGCTAAACTTTAGATTGCATTTTTATTTATTGAGTGTGTGTTTTGTTTTTTGCAGCCATGTGTACCATGGTATTACCCTTGACCTAAAAGAGAAAAACAAATGCGGGTCTCTCAGTGACGGTTGAGACAATGCAAAACACTCCAAATCATCTGTGTAACTGTACTGATGATGATAAGTGTTCCAACATAACTTTGTGCTGGAACAGATTGGGTTGCAGTATAATCTATTGCACCAACATTAAGTGTCTCTGCTTCCCACTAACACCCAAGCCAGGTGTCTAAATCACCAAGTATATGATTCATATGATTCATTTCCCTGTACCATCTTGCAAATTGAGAGCAGCCTTGCATCTTTAATGTATCGAGGCATTCTTTGAAGAGAGTGCAAAGAATGCTCTTTGAATGCAGGCCGCCTCTGCTACTCTCCTTTAAGATCGTCATCGGTCAAAGATTTGATTCTTGTAAATAGGCTTTATCTGACATTCAGGCAAATGATCACCTAACATGACCCGTGTCATGGACAGGGAAATGAGTCCTTCTGGGGAAATGACTTGTTCATTATACCTGAGGTAATTCTGAAAATGAATGTATTCCAAAAATTGTTAATCAATCTTTCTCGAAACCACAATTAATGAGCTCCCTGTTTCTAGCTTGCCAGATTTTCTTTCCTCCAATCACTTTTCATCTCATTTCTTTGCAATTGGAAACCCAAATATCCGCAAATGGCATATTCAGTCAAAAGATCGAGCACATATCATTGGGAACATCAAACTGATTGAGTGAAATTGCTCGCAAAAGAGCCATTTTAATCTATGTTTACAGATTGTCAGCATTCAAAGGCGAGACATTAGACAAAAATAATGGTTTTTATAACAATTTTGGGGGAATGAGAAAGACATGCATTGTTGTTGTACTCTTTGCAAGATGTCAACGATAATTGCGCCCTCCCTCTTATCACACAGGGAGTGAATATTCATGGAATGAAGCACTGTCACAATGTCATAAGAAATGTTCCTAATGGAAATAATTTATCCAATCACGTTTGTACAATATGCACAACGTATGAGTGGAATATAATATCTGTTATTTTCACCGTGTTATCTTGACTGCATAATGTGCTGTCAAGTTGTAGCAGCTGCATTACTGATTGAATGCATGGTTAAGGTGTCAGTTTGGATTCTAAAATGACAATTTGGGGGGCCGTTGTACATCCGACCTCTTTTTTTTTTCTCTCTCAACAAAAAGCAAATCTAGAGTAATAACTTTTTTTTAGATTTCACATCACCCCAATTACACAGTTGAAATGGTCAGCAATCACAGACCTTTGACCAAATGACTCAGCTCTCAGTGTATTTTCCTTGTGTTTTTTTTCCAAATTTATTGCTCGAAAAACTTCAAAATTGCTACAAATGGACAACAGAAAAGATAATCATGCATTTCTTAAGTTTTCAGACAAATGTGCTTCACGCTCAACCCGTGGCATCATTTGCATGAACTGTTTAAACTCCCACAAGGCGTTTTAGCTCTTGGCTGTATCGTTGATGCATTCATCATTAGATTCAGTGTTAGTATTAATGTTATCTGCTCTACCTGTTTGTCTTATGAAACTAATTCAATGTGAAATGGAGAACACACAAATCAAATGTCATAAAGTTGGTATACAACTTGGGCCTCCAAGTTTACACAAATGTTTACAATATCCTTCGAGGTAACACTGTAAACACCCTGTACATAGCACCCCAAGAACAGTATCACAAATGGACACACAACAGTAACTACAAAAGCGAGAGGCAAGTCACTGAAACGTGGAAACGGGAAAATGGGGCAAAGGGAAAATAAATAAAAAGATGAGATGACAAGTTCAGCTGCAATGTAAATGGGTCTGCATAAAAATGTTGTGTGTGAGTGTGTGTGTGTGTGTGTGTGTGTGTGTGTGTGTGTGTGTGTGTGTGTGTGTGTGTGTGTGTGTGTGTGTGTGTGTGTGTGTATTCCTATGGGCAAATCGGCATATATCTTTTGCCGCAATATTGTATGTACATCATATATGTATCTTGTATAAAGTCTATATCTGAATATATATGCTTGTAAATTAGTTAGCAGTGAAGTCATGTTTGCTTTGAGAGGGCTTCAGTGCTTGCCAGCAAATCTGTATTGGTCAGTTAAATCTATACAGTCTGTGTTGTTATGCCTTTGTAAGATATACCATTTAATATTATAAAAATAACTTCCATACAGTGAAATGTTTTTGTTTTTGGTCTTTGAATTTGAACTGCGCCATTAAATATTGAGTCTCTCAAGTGTACAGAGATTATGCTTGTCATTTTTTCCTAAACAGTGGAATCGACCATGTTCAAGAGGCTGATCATGCACCTTGCTTGGATTTTGAATGAATGTTACCAATATTGATTCATGGGAGTACTGTACAATTAATCTGTTCCCAGAGTCATGGCCATCATTTAAGTAATGATGGCCAAAACTGACAAACAACAGGTAAGCACTGTTGTTTGTCAAGCTGGTGCTATAAATTGGCGTTCGTATCTTGAAAAATGTCAATCCAATTAAATTTGGGATGTTTGATACAACTATTTTTTTCTGTGCATGTCAGTAAATTGAGAGGATAAACTAGGTTCAAAATTATAAGGCTAGTGGACAGACCCCAAAAAAAGAAGAAAGACGATTTAATGATTTAATTAAATTAAATGATCTAATTCAGTGCGTAGACCCCTCGGTAGTGGGCTGCGGCTGTATCCAGAAGCGTGTGATGTCACAGGAAAACGATTTATCTGCTGTAATGATGAAGACTGAGGTCCAACGAGATATTGAATGTTCCTTGTTCTATTTTTGCATACATATTAGTATAGAACTCAACTGCTGACTCTCGTATGCCCTGTGCTTCTCATTATTGACTCCATATTGGTCCTGTAGTCAATTGTTTAATTTTCTGTATTCCCAAATACAGCATCATCTTAATGTCAACGCCCAGAATAGAAATGGGCTTAAGTGTGGCCCGGATCCTCGCAAAGTTTTGATCGTGTTGAAGATTACTCCTGTGGCAGCACTGAACCAAGTTTTCCACCATCTCTCTGTGCTCCATCTCGTGTCAATCTGTAATATATATCCCACACCACTGTAGCATCACGAGAGACCTTACTCAAACAGCATGATCCAGTGTCCCTGAAGTCAGAAGTATACACAGAGAACAAAAAGAGAGAAGAGACAATCCCCCGATGGTACATTGATATTTCTGACCCCAAAATCTCTCCAAATGCACATGCTGTGATTTGCATTAATCACCCAAATCACATGAAAGGTTGGATGGAAGTTGAACATCACTTCAATCAACTACTAAACTTTCATTCCAGTTTAGTTGACAGCAAGCACGAGCACAGAGAGCACTCGTGCCCACTATTGGGTAGCTTACATGAATTAAAATTGTACGTACAAGAACAGAAAGTGAGACTGACTGCACCCTTTTTCTGCAAGTGCATCCATCCATGTGATAGTTAACAGCAACCTCTGTAGCAGCCTCCCCAATGCCTCGCGGATATACATAGGTTGTGCACTCAAATGAGCTCTTTCCAAGTGAACTTCAAGCTTTACACAAGCAAGCCCCATTCCGACTCCTAACAAGAGTCAAGTCATCTCCTCCGTAACAGGCCAAAGCCTTTACTGGGCTGTCAACTTGCCATATTACGAGCATATGTTCAGTCCCCGAACTCCCAGGGAGACCCGTCTGTGACCTGTTCCATTAGTTCTCCACAGTAATTGGCTAATAATGTGACAGGGCCAGTGCCAAGTGTGTCGACGCTGTCAAAACACATGCATACCCAACAAGAGTAATCTGCATTTACGGCAAAACTGCATATTTGGACAGAAAGGACTGTGTGGGTAGCAGCTTACACACAGATTGTTTCTGATCCCCATACAACCACCCGCCCCGCCATTCCCATCTGCTAACAAGCAAACTTATTGTAAGCCCACTTTGTTCTCAAGGTGTCATCTGTTAGGGTATCAGGAGAACATATAGAGCTTGTCAAACATTACGCTAATTTCCAATTGTAATTAAACTGGCCATCAGGTACCTTGAGGCTGTTTAGTCAACAGCAGGGTACTAATTACGAAACTGACCTTTAGAATAATATCCGGTGAATTATTCATCATTGAGAAATTTGCTTCAGAGACATTCCAACAACATCCAAGGGATGGCTGGGTGTACGCACCTGCTCAACTTCCCGATGAAATGCATAATCCTGTCAAATCAAAGGAGGTCATCAGATGGGTGAAACTCTAGGAAACCACTTCGAGATCATTCCAGAACCAATATCATGAACACAGCGTTGTGGTCACTTTCGCAGAAGACTTATTGATTGATGTGATCAAGTGCTTGGTGCCTGCTCTGTTGCCTTAAAGAGCTGAGTTGTCCAAAGGGCCTGATACAGGCATTAGTCAAACATGCTCTGCATGTACTGTACTGGGAGACATTGGGCAACTCTCACAAACACAAGTGAAGAATTTCATGATGTTTGAAAGGCATATCAGATACTCCACTCTTCAATCAAAAATATACGGAAGGGTGGAACTGCCAACGTGAAGCAAAACATTTTTGACTGGTCAATACATTTGAACATACTTACAGGCTAAATACGACAAACGTTTTTATATTTTATTATGTCTGCAGAGTACAATTTCTGGTATTCAAATATGTTCCTAACATACTTATCCTAAGGGGGGGTCACGGGTGTGCTGAAGCCTATCTCAGCTGTCTTCGGGCAGTAGGCAGGGCAGAACCTGAACTGGTTGCCAGCCAATTGCAGGGCACACAGAGAAACACCCATTCACACTCACAATCACACCTAGTGACAATTTAGAGTGTTCAATCAGCCTGCCATGCATGTGGAAATGTGGGAGGAAACTGCAGTACCCAAAAAACCCCCGCAGGCACGGGGAGAACATGCAAATTCCACACAGGGAGGCCGGTGGTGGAATCGAATCGGTATCTCTGCACTGTGAGGTCGACGCGCTAACCATTGGCCTTGCAAATACATACAAAATATTTGCCAGTCAAAAAATTGTACTCCATATTGGCAGTTCCACGCTTCTGTAAAAATGAGAAAAACCAAAGAGTTGAGGTTTAGTTTTGTCACTAACAAACTTGTCGTAAAGGGTCAAGTCAAAATTGTGACACAATAATGTTCTGTGCGGCCCCATTAGTCTAAAGATGGTATTCTGATTAATATTGTGTTTGTGGAATATGAATTAAGCAGAAAAATCCACCCTGTCTTATCTATTTCAGGGGCCCGGCAGTGGCCAGGGCTCTGCTTGCAAGTATCACATGAACTAACCCATAAAACAGATGAACCATCATTGGTCATTACCTTAGCAATTAGGCACTGAGATGTCATTTTCTATTGAGAGCAAGTGCCAAAAAGGACGCCCCTTGAGATGGACTAAAAATGGGTAGATTTTGCTGCTTAATTTATGTTAGTAGGGGCATATAGAAGATAGTACTGTATTGGAATGAGCATTTTTTTCTTGGCTTGTCCTTGCCCTATGCCAGGATGCAAAAACATGAATGAATGAATGAATGAATGAATGAATGAATGAATGAATGAATGAATGAATGAATGAATGAATGAATGAATGAATGAATGAATGAGTGAATACTTTATTGTCATTGCACACTTGTTACAACGAAATTTTGCAGGAGCCTCCACCCCACATATGTGAGAGGGAACAAAATGACCAACCGACCATCAGACCAAACATGATCGTCATTATTATAAGTAGAAGTAGTTGTACCTATTGTGATTATTTATTTTATTGTTTTACTATAACATGACCTCTTAGAACATCATCCTGAATTGCTTGAGTTTTAAAATGGCAAACCAATCACAGCAAAAGCTGGCTGTTCCCAACAAACACTTTTTGAAACTCAGTATAGCTATTCATTTTCTGGCATCAGTGGGTCACTGGGACAAATTTGCATCAATCTGGTGATTGCTCCTGGAGAGTCAAACCTTGGAGGTTTGATTTTCATCAGAGCGAACCCAAATTATAACGTCATATTTTAGGATAATTATCAATCTTGAGCATTGACCTTGTTTTTTGAGACATGAGAGAACCAAAGCTATGCCAGCAAATAACATTAAAGTCTACTTCTTAATTTGGACTCGTTTTCTCCCCCAGTAATTTGCTTCTGTCATTCTGGCACTAAACGCGATTGTACAATTTAAGTGCATTATGAAAAATGTTTCAGGAAATTTTCCTTTGAAGCAATCATTCTCAAATAGGAGGGGTGGGCGGGTTCAGGGGGTTTGATGCAATGCCATGGTGGGTGTGTGACCTGGGAACAAGTTGTTTTCTTTTTTTTTTTTGTTTTGTTTTTTTGCCATCCAAGAATACAGTGTAATTGCTCATCCATTACAGCAGGTGGCAGTGACACTCTAATTTTATTATTATTATGATTATTATATATTTTTTAGGCATATTGATGCGCTTCAAATATTTTCACTGACAAAGTAAAATTGTGTATTTATTCATGATAATAAAGTTACTCTTTATTCTAAGTTAGTCTCTTTCTTTATTATCATTATTCTTTGTTTTCTTTAACGCAGAGTAGAGCTCAGGCAGAATTGTACCTATAACAACTTTATAGACAAATTACAGTACTTATAAGTGTAGCGCAGATTGCGTGAGCACATTTTTTTTTCTTCCTGGTGGGGCGTAGTTAAAAAAACACGCATCATGCAGTCAAGTTAAGACTCTACCTTGGCCTTAGGTGTGAATGTGAGTGTGAATGATTATTTTCTCTCTGTGTGCCCCGTGATTGGCTGGCAAACGGTTGAGGTTGTCCTCTGTCTACTGCCCGAAGACAGCTTGGACAGGCTCCAGTAAACCCGCGGACCTAGTGAGGATAAGCAGTGGAGAAGATGGTTGGATCAACTCCAAAATTAGATTAGATTTGAATCATTAGTTTCATTGCCCAGTGTGCAATGAAATTGGAAGGTTCAATGTTGATGACATAGTTTTCCAGTTTGAAAAATGACGACATACACAGAAAACAAAAAGTAAATGGTGACAGGGTGACAGCATCTTTCAAATGATTTTAAAGAGATAATTATGCATGAAGAGTTGCAGACCTGAACCAATTTCAGCAGCATCAATTTTGTGTTAAGTTGGAATCAAAGGAATGTTACTTTTCAGCCTGCTCAACCAATTGACTAACTTGGCTTTCTGTTTACTTTACATAAACTCTTCACAGTACTTCCTGTGAGGCTGGTGCCGATGAAAACAAATACCATTTGGCAAAAAAAAAAAAGTAATAACCTCAGGTGGTACCGCATTTGTTTTATTGATGTGTAGCATTTCATTAAAGAACAACAACATTAATATTTTATTTCTTACCTTAATTATTAAATGTATTATTTCAATTAATAACAACAAGGGCTACCTTTTTTTCCACTCAAGGCTTTCCTGCCAGGATAAACAGTGCAGTGGTTCCATTTAAAGTGACGCATCGACTAGAATGGATAATGAAACTAGCCTTCATTCTAAGCCTTTTTGGAGTAGGGAAAAACATCAAGCAAATGCTTTTACGGAGAACTCTTCGTTCAGTTCGACGAAAAACATCAGACGTCAGTCACTGTGTCTGACAAGCCTGTTCTGCACGCAGACGCACACACGGACGTGCACACACACACTTTTATGCAATATCAATGTAGGTAGCAAATCCCTGAAGCTCTTCCTCTACTGACTTTATTGTCAGAGTTCCTGCAATGGTGAGACGCCTCTCCATGCAATTTGAAAGCGTGAAGATCAAACAAAGAAATACAGTTGACGCATCCTGTGTGTTGTTTGTGGTCTGAATATATAATCTTTTTCACGGTTGGAGGTTTTAGTTGTGATTTTAGTGAGGTTGCGTTATTGAATAAACAGTAGCACTAGTAGTCATCCGTACGGCCATCTGTTTATAGTCTACATTGAGGTTTTAGTGAAATAAGCTCATCAGACAATTGCGTCCACATGTTTCTCTTAATTGTTATTTAAAATGGATGGAATAATAACATCACTGATCTCAGGCAGCACTGTAAAACCGCCCTCCTTATATATTCAGAGATTCCCTATGAGCAAACATATGAGAAGATGAAGCGAAAGTGACCTTTGCCGAACTCTGCCCTCAGCGGAAGGGGTTAAAAAGAAGAGAATTGATGTATAGGGAATGGGATGCAGGATATCGCAATGTACTTTAACGCTCTTGATGTCACCACCTCCTGTTATAATGAGTCTTAAAGATGCTATTTATACACCAAATTTCCATTACAATTTTCTATATGAACAACGCTGCAATATATTAGGGAGAACAAGTCGTCCCACCAATACTTTACAAATGGAGATAATACAGTATCAGAACGGTACCATAATAGAGGCAGGCAAAACGTGTAGAAAGGAATTCGGGGACATTGGATGTTAAGTTTCACTCTCGACACTATTTTCTCCCACCTTGTTGTGTTAAAAGCATTGATACAGTCCGGAACTTATTTTATCGGTCACAAAAGATACTGGCCCTGCATTTCTCACAAATCTCATTTTCTAATCTGATGTGATTACAAAAGGATGTGGTGAAAAACAAAAACAAACAAAAATGTCAATTTTAATAACACAAATAACACCTGATAGTATTGTGCTTTATATTATAAAAAACCAAAAGAAAGAAAACTTCAGCCATGCGCATGAAAATGAAATGAAAATATGGGCCATAGAGAAACAAAAAGAGAGGATTTCGACAGCTGACCCAGGAAGTGGCAGTAATGGTCATCGTTTCTTCTCAAACGATAAACATATGCCTGTGAGTATTGTTGTATTGGTTTTCTACATGTGTTGCCATTTGTGTTCAACTAGCCACTGAATCAAAGGGTTCCAGTGCTATTTGTTAATTCTGTCATGGGCATTTTTAATGATGTGCAACGCTGTGTTGTTTGAAATACACAAAACGTCATTCTTTCTTTTCATTTTATTTTTAGTTTGATAGTAAATTTCAGCCGAGAGTGGCAAAATACAAGTTGAAGCCTTTTTTATGAAAAATTGTTCACTATGTATCAAATAGCCTCATTCTGTGGAGCTGAGTTGATTGCCACCATAGAGTGCTTACATCACACATTTTTGCTTGCAAGTCAAAACAAAAAATTGGCTGAATGATTTGGGGGAGCGGGTTTTTGTTTGATGTTTTTTTTCGGAAAAACTCAAAAGTCACATGTATCTCGAGGCACCTCTGCATGAGGACACTGGCCGGATCGAATCTGCGGGGTCTGAACGACTGACGCTAGCATGCACCACTTCACCGATAGTGTACCTTAGTGAAAATAATTTGTAATAATCTGGAATGTTTGCACGTATAGTAATTGGGTCAAAATGCACAAAGCGTTTGCGTTGTCCTTTTAATGTCTTTTCAAGGCAGCATTATTCTAGCCAATCAACGCTGACTTGCAAGAACATCAATTGAACAATGGCAAGCAACAAGAATGGTGGGATGAAAAGCAAGCCACAACAAGGAAAAATCAATATTGCAATTATGGGTGCAGATAATGGACATCAAGGTGTTATTTGGAGTGACTGAGAAGAAGAAGTGACATAAAGCCAATTCGAATAGACCATGCATTTCATTGTCTCACATCTACAACATGTGACATAGATTTATTGTCACAGGGCTCAAGACAACAATTTTGTTGTTGACTTTTCTTTGTATTTATTTATTTCATCATTTGGTCCACAATGGAATAAGCATTGCTTAGCACTTTCATGTCCTCTGGTTTTCTCCCATCACTTTTCAAGAAAAAAAAGACAGTCACTTAAGTAGTCTTACTCAGAGAAAAGAAAAAGTTTCAATCAAAAAAGAATTACCTTGGACATTTTAGTAGAATATAAAAACAAAACATCAACAATATGAATGCATTTCTGTGTCAACCATTGTCAAACAATTGTGACCTTTTTTTGGGTCTTTTGATGTTGTACAGATCATATGAGTGCAACCCGTCAGGCTGTAGTCTCATCTGAAACATATCCAATTGATATCAACATATGAAAGAGGCATGGGTCGTACAATTTGTACAATTCAAATTACAGTACATGAAAACATTAGATACTGGGCAACATATCTGAATTGCTCTGTAAATTATGATATTTTATATTTATTTATACAGTATTTATATTTCTACAGTTATATTTATATACTTTTGTCTTCTACGTTCTCCCTTCCATCATTTTGCTGCTTTAAAATGGGAATTTCTCCATTGTGAGACCAACAAAGATTTTCTTCTTCTTAAACATCATTTCACAGACAATTAAAAACAATATAAGTATATTGTTTTGGTATTTTTCAGTTTGTGCTATATCGAAACAGAGTTGTTTTAAACAAATATTTAATGACATAATTATTACCCAGCATGTATTGCAGCTGCCAAAAGAGAAAATTAGTGCTTGGTTCAGATTCTTGCATTTAGGTTCCTGTGGGAATTTTTACATGAACTTGTCAAAATTATGACTTCTATTTATGTTTTATTTCCTTGGCATATGCATATTTTCCAACCAGTTCAGGTTCTCCCACACCTACTGCCTGAAGACAGCTGGGATAGGCTGCAGTCCTCCCGCGACCCTTGAGGGGGATAAAGTGGATCAGACAATGGATGGATGGATGTATAATTTTCTTTTCAGAACCCTGCACCTTCAAAAACAAACGCCCAATTTTATCATTAGCCTAATTGAAAAATCAGAGAAAATAAAAAGTAACAAATGTTGCCATTAATTCAGCAGACAAAGAGGGAAATGGAAGAGAAACACGAGGGCACACACACACACACACACACACACACACACACACACACACACACACACACACACACACACACACACACACACGCGTGCTTCGAGCCTTCCAAGCTTCTTCCTGCACCAGCGAGGTCACCTTTAGCTCTGTCAAGCTCCACAGGTGGGTCAGAGATGGTGATTTGATAACTAGAGGCAGTTTAGAGAGCAGACATTTGACAAGCATGACGGGTTCTGACAGCTCTCATGGGACAATGATTAATGACTGACGCCCCTGTTGCATGTCTCATACGGAATGCAAATTCAACTATAGGTGAAAATTACTCTTCTTCCGCCTGTAATTGGATGCAGAAAGTACCACATGAAACAAGAACACAATCGCAATTTGTTCCTGCTGAAACAACGTGCCAGAGAAAAGCCCGAGAGTGAAAATGATTGAAAATGACCGCCAGGAAATCTTTCTAATTTGTTGTAACAAACTGACATTTAGCAATGAGTCCGGGGACATTGACAGAGTGAGAGTTTATGCATTGAATTAAAAAGACAACCCCTGTGCTGGCTCACTCACTTCTGCAACCATTATGCCCTCAAAATTTAACAACGGTCGAAGAAAGTAAAAGATCTTTTTTGTTGTAGTTTTTGTTTTATTTCTGCCAAGGTTTGACATTGAATAGTTGCTCCAGGTGCTCCTTTCAAACAGCTGGATTCCCATTTTAACCAGCATGTGTGACAAATGTAACGCACTTGTATTTGTCATTGAGTGTTTTGACTTGACTGTACTTTCTAAAATGCCTTCAGTTCAAAAGCAATACCAAAGAAATGAAAGAGTGGAGCCCATCAAATAGTGGGATTTTGAAAAGCCTTTTATTCAGAGCCCCAGGGCTTTTCACCTTTACATATCTGCTTGTATATAGTTAGAAACGGCCTAAATCACATTTGAAATACTTTTGACACAAATTAGGAATTCATTTGAGTCAAATATAGAAAAGAGTGAAAAAGGAGGGTCATCACTGAAGTCGGTTTGAGTCTCTGGCCTTGGAACACATTTTTGTACGTGCCGTATTTGTCAGTGACGCAGCCCTTGAGGATGTACAGAATTGAAAAGATCAAATAATATCACTGGAATCTCAAACTCAATTTATTTTTATTGGGAATGTCTTCAACAGTCAAGACCTTCAATTTATCATCTGCGGGAGTCTGAAAAGGTTCTACTTGAAAACTTGAAAAATCTTTCCCCTCAGCTTGGGTCAGATGACTTCAAAAATCCACAGGATTCAGTGGTTGCAATTCTCTAGGGTTCTGCCGGGAGATAATCGGTTAGAGTTACCGTAGTTAAATCGACCAGTGATTTCTAACCAAAGTGTGGCATGAGAGATCATCAGGGGTGCTTGCATGACATTGTCTACTTTTACTTAATTTGTCCGAAAATGCATCATTCCTGAAAAGAAAAAGTATCTACATACTGTACATCTATTTATTCCAGACATGTCATAAAAAGGCAGATGATCAAATGCAATTCCAGGCACGACATTAAGTCAATTTGTGAGTAACTTGAGACAAGATAATCAGCATTTGTCAATTTTTTGTTTTGTTTTGTGGTGTGCCGTGACATTTTTCTTATATAATATCGAGGTGCCCCGGCTCGATAAAGGTTGGGAAATATGGTCAAGTGGTTTAAAAAAAAAATACAAGTTTAATGCTTTACTATTCCTCTAATAATAAGGTAGCAATTGAAACCCATTGAAATACTAAACAGACAGAGGACACCGTCAATACAGCATGTTTCACTTTCGAGGGGACGTTCCGTAATCAGAGGGTTCTAGATGAAAGCAGCGACTTGCTGGGGGGAAAAAAGGGGGTGCTCTGACTTATATCTGTGAAATGTGAACAAACAGTCCTTTCCAGGTGGTTTGAGTGATTGCCTGATCCCCTGTAGCGGGATGATTGGAGAGCAAGGTCAGTTAGAAGGCTCGCTCTGATTGAGTGCTGTCTATGGTCGGAGACTCTCTCAAGCCTCTGATGCCATTAGATGGACAGAGATTCACTCAGAGAATGTTGGTGTTTTTTTTTTTAACCAATCCTGTCCAAATGGAATGACTGCGCTGATGTACCGGCTCACTTCAGGACATGCGGACAGAATCAAAAGAAACAAGCCCCAAAAAATAATGGGGCTTGGAGAGCAATAACAGTCAGAGGTCAAAATTTAAATAGTCTGAAAAAGTGCAGTGCATTGTAATAGTGTCAATATCATTCTCATCTTGTGTTCAAGGTTTTTTTTTCTACTTTCTTTTTCGTAGTTTCATCATTATACTGTGCAGTAACCCCCAGTGTCATGGCCATTGTTTTCAGATTTTCTGTCGACTGGTCGACTGGTTAGCGCGTCGGCCTCACAGTGCAGAGGTGCAGGATTTTGATTCGGTGGGTTTTATATTCCGGTTTCCTCCCACATTCCAAAAATATGCGTAGCAGGTTAATGAAACACTCTAAATTGTCCCTAAGTGTGAGTGTGAGTGTGGATGGTTGTTCATCTATGTGTGCCCTGCGATTGGCTGGCGACCAGTTCAGCCTACTGCCTGGAGACAGCTGTGATAGGCTTCAGCATGCCCCGTGACATTCAGATACTTTGAGGATATCCAACTCTACTGTTTTGCAGCACAAAAAGGCAACCACTTCTACGGACATTTGTGTGACAGGTCCTTGGCGGCATGCTTGTTCTACAGAACTAAGCTGATGCTTTGGATCCAGTGGGAGAAGGAAGCATTCCGAGAAAGAACAGCGAGGCCTATCCCCGCAGTTTTCTTTCACAGACGATGCTGTTGATGTGTGTGTGGAATTCTGTGCAAGAGGAAGGACATAACTGTATTTTGAAATCTAATGTCAGGTAAATATGGTTCTTGAGAGGTAATACATTTGCATAGTAATACTGCAGTGAATCAGGTTTGTTAATAAAACCATAATATGAATTTGTCTGACAAAAATGGCATCTTCTTTGGAGCCGTATAATCTCTTACATTCACCGTTAATTCACTACAATTAAATTTCAGCAAAAATGAATAATAATAAATTATTGGAGACACATATTAAAAGGGCTTCCCACTAATGAACATTATAGTAATGTATTTTTATTTATTACTAATGCTTCAGAGAGATGTCTCTCCACCGCAACCAAATGCAGACAACAATTATCACCATGAAAGGGCAAAGAAGGCTTTTCCATCGCTCCTGCTTTGTGTTCTGAATGTAAAAAAGAAAACCTGTTGTGTGTTGGTCTGTTGTTTTCAAAGATAGTAACATGGAGATGACAAGAATGAGACACAGTCTGTCAAGTATGTGTGCCCATTTTGTCTCATTAAAGCTGAACTATGCTGATGCAGTGTTTCATTGACAAATGACAGCTGTTCAAGAGTTTTCTTTAAAAGAAAATACAACAGTAAATGCAAAAATATAATGTTTACCTACATTTTTATTAATTGTATTTTTTTTCAACTAAAATTTGGGATGGTTTCATGTACAGTATGTGGTAACCAGGAAAAATATATTGGCCTCAAAATGAATTAAATACAAACCTTTTGAAATCCTTTTCTTTTTAATCTATTTCTCAATGAACACCAGAAATATTTTTCTGAACTGTGATTCAATTTCTGTAAATTAGGTGATTTTTAAAGCTAAAATTTAGCTTTGCTACTTTCATTGGTGTGCTCTATTTTGTGCCAGTTTTTTTTATTTAATTTTTTTTGCAAGAGACATATTTCACACTTTTTGAACACTCAAAGCGAGATTTATTGGCAAATTTTATTTCAGGTCCAGATGTATCTCATAAAGTGTGCCAGCCCTCATCTTGCCTCATACACAGCTGGGTAAGGCAAATATACAGTAGGTTGGGTTGGCAACCAGCACATCGGATCTCACCTGTGTGTTACCGACATCATTTGACCGTCCTGCTGCTTGCTTCAAAGACTGCAAACCAAGAGAGTCACCTTCATTCAAGAAAATAGAAGCATTTCAACATTACACTCTGTGTATGTGGCACATAGACACATCGCCAAACACAGCCAGCTGCAGTGGCACGCTTCTTCAGTGTGCAACATTAACCAATGCATCGAAACTTGTGCTAAGCCAACACGATTAAACCATAGACATATGCCCACCGCACACACAGACAATTAAAACATTCACACAAGCAACATTCCATCACCAAGTTGTTGGATTACACTTGTCAATGTTTTGGTGCATGACATTGTTAACCACTAATTCTTCTCATTCCCAGGTCAAAAACGTAGCTAAACATTATTATTATCATTATTATTAGAAGCTACAAGTTCAACATTGGCTTCATTCGACATGAAAAAAATATCTTCCAAATACAGGTGGGAAAATGTGTTGAATCCAAGGTTGAAATTTTTGGCCAGAATTTTAAAAGGTGTGTTTGGTGCAAACACAACATTGCTTGTCATCAAATTGTAACAAGATGATGATTAATGTTAAGAGCTGTGTGTGTGTATGCAAGCATGTATGTGTAACCAACCAAAATTGCTGTGATGGAAAAAAAGACCTCCCAGAAAACCTTGCTCTGAGCTGTGTGCGGGAGACAGGGACAGAATGACACATTGTTGCAATGGAATGGTTTGTCTTGGATTAATGTCCATCAATTATGAATGAAATACTCGATAACCAAGCCATTTCTACACCCCAATTGAAATATATAATATAAGCCAATTATTTATTTATTGGGGACCTGATTGAAAAGTAAGGAATCAAGCACTTCAGCATCTGCTGAGAACTGGTCTCCCATGGCATGTCCACTTGGTGTTTTGACCCAGAGCTTGCTTCTCAATTCAATCAATTTCTTCAAATGAATTTGAAGAAAAATATATTTCCCTGGAAATGGAACCGCGGATGACGTTCCCATTTGTTCCAAACAATTTTGTATATTTCGGAGAAAGGGATGTATTGAATTGGGGAAACAATTTCAAAATTCATTCGTTCAGAATGAAAACATGTTTACATTTAATTTAGCATATGTGTATTTTCTCTCCTTTTGGAACGCGAAGCCACACATGGTTACACAGTCCCCATTGCTGATTCTCGGGCTAGTGAGCTTTGAAGAAGCCTGCAGAATTGGTTCCAGTCCAGTGGACACTCCGCATCATTTAATGTATTCCAGTCTATTACCACTTCTTTTTTCCTTTGACACCTCATTCTTTCCCACCAATATATGGGGGGGGGGGGGGGGGGCATTCTATAACAGACACCTCTCTTCCGTCCCGTCATCACATCTCTGTTGCTTTTTGAATGTTGTGTCACAGCTGAGAACCTGCATTTCAAAAGATATATTCGCTGACAGAGTCATCCCATCACTCCTGGAGCTGACGATGACGCTGGAAACGCAACACGGCAAAGGTGCAGTAGCCTTGTCACTTTCATCTTAGGTAATTGATCACATCAGACAGTAGCTGATGTGTGTGAGTCAATTGCGAGGGGCAGAGGACGCTGCTTATTCAGATAAAAGCTTGCCCTGGATCCCAGTCATTTTCGCTGATGCACAGGCGCCACTATAAGCAAGAACAACAACCAACAGGCAGAACGGCGCTGTTGGACAAACGTATGTATAACATGCTATTTTGCCTTAAAAACATTGTACCCTTGTGAAAGGAAGCAGAGGAAGAGGCTCCCCTTGTAATGTTCAGTGATACCTCCAGAGAGGAAAAAAAAAGGTTCTACCTTGAGACTTATCAAATGCCGCAGACCAGTTAGATGGAAGCATCTTTTATCTGATTCGACTCCTTTAGCCATCAACGTCAAAAATAAACACACACAACAGGTGCTTTTGCAGCCACCAGTAATTTAGCATCAAACCCGCTGCATTACCCTGACATGATCTGCATTATCAGTAGACGGATAGAAATTATGCATTCCTGTGTGGGGAAACAATCGTCTTGAAAGAATGAGTGATGTGGTTATTCACATTACCTCTCATAAATGAGTCAAACCCAATATATTAGTGATGGATCATTCGAGTACCGATAGTTGTTGTGTAAAAAGCCTCAAAATCCGTGTATAATTTGCAAACGAAAAACAAAAGAGGGACTGATTTTTTTTTTCCGTTTTAATCCAACACAAAAAATTGCAAGATTTGGTTATTTCAGGCTCAGGTCAAAAAAATGGTTAGATTTTAATATTGAAAAGTTTGCGAAAGAGGATTAGTTGAGATATATTGTGACATCCAGATTCCCGACACAATTGCAATCTGCACTAAATTCAAGTGCTTTCCAAAACCTATTAAATACAGTGTATCAGTCAGTCATTCTACACTGGATCACATTCCCCTCATCATTTACCAACATTTATTATTTTGAGTCCACAGATATCATCGTATGTCAATAAAGCAGCGATTCTCACTTAGCTTTTGTCATTTAGGTTTGGTCTGTAGCCAGTCTCGAATCGACCCTCTACCCCCCTTCCCCTCGTTGAACACAACACTCATCATGCTTGCAACCTCCCTCGAGGTAGCATGCAAGAAACATATTGTTGGTCTTTTTGGAGATGCAATCACCGCTATGTGTTCTGAAGGTCTTTTCTGCAGTCAGTAAGGATTTTACCAATTGCCTTTAGTGTACTTTTGTCAAATGTCTGGGTTGCCATCAGCATCATGCACTCCTCAACACAATTCTCCCTGTCTATTATGAACATGTGCTGTTCATTATGATTTGATATCCGGTGAAATGCCGATGTTATAATTATGGTGACTAGAGAATGTTGGCCTGATTCCTTACTAAAGCAAGATTGTGTCATTCTTTGGGAACCAAATGGTCAGGAAATCATTCTGCCCTTGAAAAGTTACCGCCCTCGTGTCCTGTTGCGAAAAGACGTCATGATTACCGGAAGCAATGAACTTGACTTTGTCCCCTTTGACTAGGGGGAAATAATGGAAGTGATGGCACATGTGGAGGTCTCCTGTGGACATAACCACACCATCCCCTGAAACTACCAAATTATTGTCAGAACACACAACAGGGAGCCTCTGGTCGTTTCTCCTCAAATGGACAAGTCCATTTTGATACAAGAAAAGTGCAGAAGATGACAATGTGGAAGCTCGGTGAATTCATCACTGATCAACAACTGGGAACATTTTCAACAAACAGAACAAAATATGTAATCTGTCATGGCATAGTGTCTACATAGTAACATTAGATACCAATACCATTGCTGTTCAGGGTTCAAGTACTGTGCAGTTGGACGTTTGGGGCCTGATTTACTTCAGGTTTGTGCAAGCAACAAGCAGATATGGAAGCTGATTTTGAAACCCAGCCTAAGATCGATTGTGCCTGTGAGTTCTTGGAGGAGTAAATGCAAATCGATTGATTTAGCACGTGCAATTTGATTCATAAAAGCTGAATCTGATTCCAATGGCTGATTTTGCATCTTTGCAAAACTGGATGCCAGTGTAATGAAAGCAAAATGAGAGGCAGAGGGAAGGACAGATCTTTTCCGCTCATGTAAATAGTTTATAAATGCCAAAAGCAAAAATTATTGGGACAAGTGGTCAGCAATGCAATGTTGGAACTTCTGAATGATCTAAGGACTGACTTGGAGTCAATCACAAGAAGGAATCATGCCATAACACTGTTTACCATTATTTTTTTCAACTCTGCATTGTCTTGCATCTGGGTCATTCAAGTGCACAGTGAAAACGGGTGCTGGCTTTTCTCAGAACTATTTTTTGGGTGTGCGGTCCCAAGAATTAAAGGTGCAATACCCCAACTTCATTTTTCGCTTGCCGTCCACCTCGAAATTTTCCAAGGTGAAAACCATTAAAGCTCCTTAAGTACAACACCTTTTGAGTCCAGTGTTCTACATCACTTTTGCACCTGCTTCCAACAGAGTTAAGTTAGATTGAACATGCAATTCTGCACCCATTATTTGGGATCTTGGGAAATTATCGCAATCTTAATAGATCATGGGCCACACACCCACTTACAGCCCATGCAACCTCTTAAGGATGAAATATGAGACACCTGAATGAATTCTCTGTCTTGGATCTACACATTGCTGTATTCACCTCAGTGTACCATCAACATTGTTTTAAGATTCAAATCTTGCTCTAGGGTCGCTGATGTGTAGTGGTACACTTGCCTGATTTGTGTGCGGGCAGCGAGGGATCGGTTCCAACTCAGTCACGGTGTGTTTATGGGTTTGGATGGTTGTCTGTCTCTATATGTACCCTGCGACTGACTGGCCACCAGTTCATGGGGGAAATTTGCCTTCTGCCTGAAGTCAGCTGGGATAGGCTCCAGCAACTCCCCGCGACCCTCTTTGGGATCAGCGGTGTTGAAAATAGATGGATGGAGGGATCTTGATCTAAATGACCGATGAAAATATTTTATGACATTGTATTACTAACAAAACACAACACTGTCCTGCTACTCAACCATAGATTTACTGACCATACCTGGTACTAAACCTAAAAAAAAGAAAAGAAAAAAGCTACTGGTGTTCTATAAAATATGTGCTATTCAAAAACATTAATTGGACATATCAGCCTTTATTCAGACAAATGTTCTGAAAGTATCCAATAAATATGCCAGATGAGGGTTTCCACAAGTTTTCCTTCAAGCGACGTAGATTTTGCATGTTTTTATATCTTGCATGTTTTTCTCCAGCATTGATTATTGCACAACAGCTGTATTGTGAAATAGTTACTGTTGTTTGCAAAATGTTGAATCTTATTAAAATCTCCATCATCCCACCCTATCTTGTATGCAACGTGATTTTTATGAATACATTTCTTCTGAAATGTGCGGTCATATTCCCAGAACAGCACTGGAAAGCAAACATCAGGTATTCCTGCGACAGAGACAGAGTCAGAGTCAGAGACAGATTGAGTAATACTTCTGGGAGCCAGGACGGACTCTATGTCAGCCAGGGTCGTCACTGAGGAGTATTCACTGGCATTTAGGCACATGGTTGATGCCGCAGAGCACTTGGCTAACGGGTACAACTGTGACCAACACTGCTGACAAGGAGTACAAAACTACTGATTTGAACTGCCACTTAGAATCTCTTGAGGTCTAAAATCACACAAAAGCAATCGGATTCTGGCTATGACATGGTGGAAAATCTGGTCAAGTTGAATGCCTGATAGACTTTACCTGATCTTACGTATGATTTCAAATTGAATGTCACGTATTGAATATCCTTTCTAGACAATCATTATAATTCAGTGTGGTCCCATGAGTGCTCCACTACGGATTATTCAGTGTCATTCCGTTAGTTTCTAAACACAATCAATGGTGTAAAAACACCAAAAAAAGCACATCAGGTTCATGGACACAGTATCAGTTTGATGGTTGGATTTGGCGGATGTGGTGCAAAATTTCTCACAGGCATGTCGACTTTTCTTGGAACAAACATTTGAATCCCTTCACAAAAAGTGAAAAATAAGATATTGATTTTCTGTTGTATTGTTTCCCCCCCACACTTTCTTATTCCCCTCCGGTATTGTCATTCCAAAGACTAAATGAAGGTCAGCATCGGTTTCCTTGTCACTGCCACAGAGACACGCAGTCAACGAAATATACCAGGAAATGTTTTTGAAAGGAAAAGGTCTTGCAAGAAGGGAAGCTATTAGCTTTGTCTTCAGAGAATAATTGGTTTAACATTAGCTTTTCTCTCACAGTGCAGTTACCTGTGTGCGCCACACACATACAAATGGTCTCCAGGTACACCCCATTAATATATACATTCTACTCCAATGGTATTGGAGCAGTGAACAGAGACTTCATGAACAAAACTACACAGGTTAGAGCGGAAGATGCATTCTGAAAAGAACTGCAATGATCCAAAACATATATGATCATCTGTGAAGTCAATAGTGGGAATGTTATAACTTGGACTTGGCATAACGTTTTCTGGGACTGAATTGACGATGGCTGTAAAGCATGACGCTGCCGTGAAAAGGAGGCCAGAAATCTACATCATTCAGATTTCATTTGAAATTAGATTACCATTCTGCCAAAGGTTTTCTATAATCACATATATGCCCTATAGTTAATTGTGGAAAAATTAAAATAGCATGGTACGGGCCCTTGAAGTATGTTGTGTTTGTAGCATATTCGACTGAACATCTGATGAAAGGGATTTGCAAATCATTGTATTCTGTTCTTATTGACGTTTTACACAATGTCCCCAAATTTACTGGAATATAGGGTTGGATAAGTGTTGTTCAATCCAAACTTTCTTTGGGAACATCACAAAATACATCATCATTCTCTACTGAGTGAACTATTTTACAAGCCGTTGTATACAGGTATCTGTACCTGTGTTCTGTAAAAATATCATCCTCCTTACATCTAAATGAAATTAAAAGAAGTGAGAGAAAGATTATCTCCATGGACGTATAATATCACATATGACCCAAGCTCATCATGTGTTCGTGCTGGAGAAGGTTTTTGAAGTCACTAAACTACAATAATAAATAACAGCACATTCTTAAATCTGCAGCGACATCCTCATGCTTTGTATGGCGTGCTTTGCTCAACTCATCACCTCCCCAAGGTAAGCACGCTACCGTACCAAACCCAGCTTGCCATATAGCGCAAAAGCCTTTTTTGCATATTTCTGCCTCTTATTTCTGGTTTACTGAGCAGGTCACTTTCCCTGCTTGCTTGAACAGCTGCTTCAGTTATGACCCCCCCCCTCTCCCCCTTCTTTTCTTAACTGGGGTTGAAAGACGACTTGTGTGCTGTACCCTGTCAAGTTCATTTTTGCTCGTGAGGCCTTCTGGTGACCTCATGCACACGTTACTGAGGCCATATGAATAATTTATCTTTTGAATTTAGCCCAACCCTGACATTTGGACGTTTGATGCACACAGGTTTTGACTTGGACAGTATACTGTCGGTGTTGTGGTGCTCTAAATATACCGCCATCAAATAGCATTTCAAAACTCGACTCATTGGCGGATCAGTGATGTTGTTGATCGTGTCAAAGTTAAACAGCATGCTTGTTGAGTTGTATTTATCATTTAAATACACCTCTGCCAATGCAAATGTACATGTTGAGAATTACTTTTTTTTTTTAATTACCATCGTGTGTTTAGGAAAAAAAAAAGTGAAATTCGACAGATCATCCAGTAATACATTGGTATGTTGTATCACACAGATAAACAAATGATGACATATTCTTTAATCAGAGTCGAAAATAATTTGTTTCATAATAGCATCATCAAATCAATCTATCCTATACCATACTTACTGTACTGTAGCAGTGTTTTGGAAGAAAAAAGAAAATCCTAACCAAAAAAGCTAAGCAACACTTTGAAGTCCCACTACCCATGCACAAGATTGCTGACAAGTTTTTGTTTTATTTTTAAAGGAAATTAGTACACACACCTCCAAATATATTGAAAGTTTTTTGTTTGCAAGAATACTCAATACTGTACCTAGCAATAGTTGCCCATCAGAGTGGAGAAAATGCAGCTTTAAAGACATGAGACAGCCCATCCCTTTGTAAGCTTCAAGCAAGTTTCCAACACCCTCCTTAAATAAAGGTGACATTCTTTCCAAGCACACTATTCGAGTGCAGTTAGCACCCTCTCAAAATCCGGATCTTTCAAAGCATCTCGAATTTGTGAGCGAGCAAAGAGCACTTACTTAATTTTTGATGGAAATGTGTGTGACTCGAGCCAATCGGAATCTGCGCTCTGTGGGTTTAATTGGACATGGCTTGTCTCGGCCACAGACGCTGTAGACTTGAGTTCGTTTTAACATTTTAATTTTATTTTAGAGTTTATAATAAGGTCATATTAAAAATGTGTGACAGATTAGCGGAGGCGGAAACCATCAATGCACTGCAGGCAGAGAGTGTCTCCCTCCAATGATGAGATTTTTGTCAGAACCTTGCAGTGTCCTTTCGTAATATATCAGTGCCACCTGACAAGAAAGAAGAAGTCAAATTTAAATTTTACTCATTCATATATATGAAGCCAACACTGTGCAACATCAGGACCAATGATTGCATGTCTGGGGGACAGTCTTTGCAAGGGGGTTGTGTGTGTTTTTGTGTGCGTGTGGTGGGGGGGATTAGGATTTTTGTAATTAATATTGAATTTATGTTAAATCATTCAACAAATGGCCTTTTTTTTAAACGCTCTTTGTTTTGTCAAACTAAATTGCAGTTGACACATACTGAAACATACCTTTTGTCATGTTCAATATTTTGTTTATGTCAGAAGTTAAGATTAGTGAGGGTTTTTTTTTGTTTTATCTGCAATGTAAAAAAATATTCTTATTGTGCATTTCATCTCATGATTTTTTTTCTGCAACTGCATTATGGCAATGTCATCCATGCATCATCAAGCAGTGGGAAAAGGCCAATTCTGCAGTATACAAACCAGTGGGTTACACTGGAGACGAGTCTACATAAGATAGCGTGCCAAACTTAAATAAATATGTCACTGAGTATTTATTTTAGTCAGACGTGCCTGTGTGCTGTTGCTATGTTTATGTGTGTGCGTCTGTGTAGCCCATGCTATTTTATTGATTCAGCTTTAGAGCTGTCATCAATAATAATAATAATTCCTGTCACTTTATACAATGTTAAACAGTGAGAAGATGTGTGTGTGACAGAGACAAAGCACTGCCAAAAAATCGTAAATAGCCTGACCCATCCAAAGTCATGTGGACAACATCAAAGATGTCGTTTTTTTCATGAAGTATGATAAACCGTCTACATGCAATGGCGTTTTTGCTTTTTAATTCTTGTGGCTTCCGCCCAATTTGGGCTTGAACCTAAGCTTCCAGATTTGGAGCGCAGAGCACTGGCCGATGAACTAAAAGTACAGCCTGCCAATACAGCTCAATACCATATGAGAAAGTACGGGAAGCGGATGGCGCACAGGTCAGCCTCATGTTGCACCGCAAGCCGCAGTCACCCGCACCAATGAGCAGTTGTGTGCTTCTTGGTCCTGCCTTTGGTGAGACTCATGCAGTGACAAGTATGAAGCTGAGGTGGCTGCTATGTCATCAATTTTTGCTTGTAACATCAATCAATTTTTTTGTCTTCCTCTTAATTGCGACTTAAAACAAATTATGTCTCACCTCTTCTCCGGTACACGGGGTGCGAGTGACACACGAATGAACACATTTGTTCAAATTTGTAGAAAACAAGCACAAAACTAAAGTCATTTCAAATTGCAACTTGCAGGCACAGTGGCAAAAGGACTGTCAGTCATCACTGACAGACACCCGTTTTGCTAGTGATTGATGAATGATAGGATTTTTTTTTAAATGACAGAAGTGGGTTTTCAATGCAATCATCACTAATCGGGTCAAGTACCAACGGACATCGCAGTACGTCACTGACAGACGCGCGTTTTTGCTGATGATTAACAGAAACACCCCCAGCTTGTCTTGTCTGTTTGATCACAGAGGCTTCTTACAGAGGACTGCATTGACTATATACATGTGTGAGAGTGAGCTCTCATGTAGGATCTCTGAGGGTACTGTGATGGCCGGCTGTGATTGACTCAGGAGACAAAATTAGATGACGTCACTTCACTTTAGTCATTCCATATTTTTTTCCCTCTGCTTGTTTGAAAAATTTAACTGTTACTCACAACCATTTTTTGTGTCCTTGTTTTTTTTTCAGTTTCTTAAAGCCAGAAAGTTGCCATTTGAAATGACTTTACTTTTGAGCAATGATCAATTTTCTTTCTACAAAGTGAAACAAGTGAATGAACATCCTCTGAGAATGGTGATTACATATTTTTTTCCAGGGGTTGCGCTATTGGTGAATCAGCACCGTTGTCCGTTGTGTCAGGTGGGAGCTGTTTGTTGATTACACACAAAAAGGTAACTGGAGGTCACCACCCCTTCACCCTGAATGGTGACAGGTGCCAGTAGCTCCTCGTTCCAACACAAATCCACCAGCAGCCTCCTGATCTCACTGACATTTAGCTGCAGATGGTTCAGCCACTTTAACACCCACTATAATTAAGTTATCAGCTGCTGGAGGGTGCGTAATCCCAAAATGAGACTCAAGTCAAAAGTGCAGCTGGTAAGTCATTGATAAAAGTGGCCTTTGTGTGTTGAAGTTCTGCGTGTGATAGAACACATTAAAGACCATTCATTGGCAGCATGAAGTGATTTTGAGACTACTGAGATAGTTTAAACAAAGTACGGCAGTGCATTGATTTACAGTTTTAATTCCTTCCATGACACCGTTTTAAACTAAGAATACTTGTTCTCAAATCATCTTTCCCCATTGAAATGCCATTAATCTATTTCAACACCCAGGAAAATTTTATTTTTTTTTTAATGAAAAAAAATCATACCAGTATGGCTCTTTCTAAATGTTTACTGCCTGTATAACTGTTATATTGTCCACGGCATCATAACTCGAGGTGACAATTATTTTGTAAACTGTCTCATGTGCCTGTATTTTTGTTTTCAATGTCAGAGGAAAAAAGACTCAAGTAGGCTATAAGCCATTTTAGTTGGCTCTGTTTCTGTAACGTGCTTAGATGCGACATAATGGGGGCTATTTTTGTTTGATATATCTGTGAATGTCTGCCTATTGTCTGGTTATGTGTCTAATAGGGCCTTGTGGGCTAGGCATCTTTAATGGTGCATGACACTAAATAGTTTACTAACTCACTCAATAACAGTGAAAAGTTTGCATGACCTGATACTTCAGTGGGCATTGAGCTGCTCTTTCTGGTGAATGTACCATGCCAACCAGCAAGCATTATAATTAGAGGTGGGTATTCTGTCATTCCTGACAGAAAGTCCTTCAGTCAGTCACTGACGGAGGCTGATGACTGGCAAACGACGGGAAACCATCCATCCATTTTCTGATCCGCTTTTCCTCACGAAGAGTCGCGGGCGTGCTTGAGCCTCTCCCAACCGTCTTCGGGCAGCAGGCAGGTTACATCCTGAACTGGTTGCCAGCCAATCGCAGGGCACACATAGACAAATAATCATTCTCACACTCAGTAACACAGAAGGACAATGTAAAGTGTTCAATAAATCATGCATGTTTTATGTTTTGTTTGAATGGATAGATGGATGGACTGTCTTGTGTGTTTGTTCGCGGATATCGTTTTGCATTGTGCGTTCATGTAAATGGAGTATTGAACTAACTTTCATGAAGCAAAGTTGTATGTGTTTTTGGTTTAATTCACAATGAGTGTTCAAATCGGAATGGCAAGATAACTTAAACTAGACAATAAACTACTTGAAGTCAGAGTCTTTTTTGAAGCATTGTTCACTCTGTCAAACCGCTGCTTATGAAGTTTGCGGCTCCAATAGCTAACAGTTGAAAAAGCAGTTTTTGCTTTCAGCTTTTATTTTATTTCGTTTTGGAAAAAAAAATATTCAAAATAAGTAAATACATTAAATAGGGCTATAACATTAAGTCAATTAATCTGTCCAACATTTAATCCAGTGGTAAGGAACGCCGGTTCCACAAGAGCCATATCTTGCCTGTTTTCGATCCCTCCCTGCTCCAACACCCCTTCTTCTTCAGAAGACCTGTGCAGCGCGCTTGATGTTTTGTTTCTGGTTTATTTATAGAGCAACGTAACATCCGCTGTGACGTCTGCCGCGTTAATCTCGCGAGAACAATTTTGATCCCGATAAAATTCATTTAAATTAATGTCGATAAAAACGCGCTAAACTGACAGCTCTAATATATATATATATATATATATATATAAGAGCTGTCAAACGATTAAAATATTTAATCTAATTAAAAACTCAACTGTCATAATTAACTCAAATTAACTAAAAATTAATCATGATTACTCACGTATTTTTTATCGTTTCTGAATTTCATTTTATTTTTTTTGTCCTATTTTCCCCCATTTTAATGCTCTCATCAACATGGAATCATGAATCAGTTTTCTATGTGCAAAATGCAAATATTTACTGAAATAATTTCGATTTTCAATTTTACATGAACATTTTTCACTTTGAGCAGTTATTCACACATTATCTCTCACACAATATTACTGTCCAACAACAGTGAAAAAAATATTTTGTCACACAACAGCTGCTTGAACAGCTCTTTTTATGGAATCAAAACAGCGCAATATAACATTATAAAGTGCATATCTAAGGTAAACTCGTACTCAGCCTATAATGGATTTAAGCAATGGTTGCATACTTCGTTTTTCTCAAATTTGCTTTGAACACAGCAGTCAGGCTATGCTGATTCTGTTGGTCCTTCTTGCTCGGAAGTCTGTCTATGGTTTTGTGTCGACATCATTTCGGATGCTTGTAATGGAGGCTCTCGCTGGCAATCCGTAGTGGAGTTGTTCATTTAATTCCGTTTTTCACGGCCCCCTGAATAGGGATTGTCGGTCAGCATGGAAGGATCTCTCGTTCTGTACTTTTTTGATCATTTATCGGAGCACTTTGCAGCAGAAGTAGTAGTAGTAGTAGTAGTAGTTGTAACAGAAGTATCAGAAGCAGGTAATAACCTAAACTACACATAAATGCAGTAAAAAATTAATATATCTCTTTCTGCATCACAATGTAAATATGTATATAATTGACATTAATTAATACCTTTATTTAACAATACTTTTAATAAATAATGTAATCAACCCTGATTTCACTATGTATCATTATCGTCATCATTATTCATTGTTTTAAACGTAAGAAACCATACAACACAAACATAAAGTCGAATCGAACAAAAGAACTACAAGTCCCAAAGGTCCAAGTGGAGTGCCGGCATGATTAACCCCAGCTGCAACGCAATTTACTTCGTTTAAACGTCAGATTGCAGACGGACAAACATGACAACTATGCAAAAATGAGCTAAATAAAGACACCCCTGTTCTAGCAACATTTTAGCCCACGCTGTTTGCTTTGAAATGATCCATAGCTGTCGGTCTGAGACGAGGGGGCGGAGTACGTACGTCAGCTGTGTGCTTGGCCATTAAGTGGTATTTCAGACTCGACGTGCTATGATGATAGCTCAGTTTATGACTGCAAAACATACAAATAACTTTGGTCTTGTCATTGGAACAATCTGGCAACTTTTTAAAAGTAAACTTTCCATTCATAAACTATTTAAGTATCCGTTTTCGGTGTCTCGCACTGCCGTGGCTGGCAAAACAGACGTGCGTGGACCTGTGCAGAGCGATTGATGTTTTGTTTCTGGTTTATTTATAGAGCAACGTAACATCCGCTGTGACGTCTGCCGCGTTAATCTCGCGAGAAAATTTTTGATCCTGATAAAATTCATTTAAATTAATGCCAATAAAAACGCCGCTTAAACTGACAGCTCTAATATATATATATATATATATATATATATATATATATATATATATATATATATATATATATAGGAAATAAAGATATCTCAACTCAACTGCATTTATAGAGCACTTTAAAACAACCATCGCTGTATACAAAGTGCTGTACATCTTGCACCTAAGACCAGACCTTATGACGTCGACATGTATTGCTGTATCTTAATATGTACAAAAACTCACCTTGATTTACTTTGTAAAATGACTTTGAGCGGCATTCTTGAAAATGTTATAGTATGTTCTTTTTTTTTCCTCTGATCTGACTTTTTCCCCCCCAAGGACATCTCCTCCTGCTGCCAAGACCTGTCAGGCAGGAGCATCTCAGAGTAGAGAGGTGAGAGGACACCAATTAGAAAGCCATCCATGGCCAAGAGAGCCAGCGGCACAGCTTGCCACAGGAAGTGGGTTGTCTGACTTCCTGCAAGGGGTCACAGCTGTTTGCAGGGAGGTTAGCGTTAGCAGACAGTATGTGGTAGTATTTAGCGTCTGACGACGGAGGCCTCATTTGAATAGCAAAGAACCCTTTCAATGTCACCAATAAATTTACATGATTTCTGTCCAGCTACAGCTGGGATCAGAGAAGGGACTTTGTTGGAATTAGAATAGCACGATGGTGTCACAGGAACAAGACCTGCTCGTTTAAAGTTGGCTGGCTCTGAGGGAGGGATTAATACGTCATTGCTATTCAGCTAGATAAAAGACTCATGTTCAGAAGTCCTTGCATATAATACACACAAAACATACCTGCAACATTAGCCGTTTCAAAAAGTTTGCCTTGAGAAACTTCATTATTCACAGTTTTAATTGAACTGTATTCGTTTTTTGTTTTTGTTTTTGCATTTTGATCAAAATGTTTGCCTTGAGAAACTTAATTATTCACAGTTTTAATTCAAATGTATTAGTGTTTTGTTTTTGTATTTGGATTCAAATTTGTATTTGTGTCGAACAGAACTGTGTCATTTTACATATTTTATAATAAACACGAGTTATATATACCTGTAATAACCAAAATATGAGACAATGTTCTACACAATTGCAAACTACAATGACAATAGTTACATATTGGAAAATTACTAGCTGGGTACTTCTGTGACAATTTTGTTTCAATTTTATGTACTTCTCTCGAAAATGATGGATATTGAAAGACATTTTACTGTCACAGACAAATTTATGTTATTTTATGAAGTTTCCAGTATTACTTTGCACATTGATTCATTTGCTTAAAAGAATAGCAACCTAACGTTTCGTCTTTTTCTCAAACTTTTAAATTATCCAAGATCTCAGGGCTTGAGCTAAAAACCTCATTTTTCATTTGGCCGAAAACAGCTATCAAGATGCTTTCATTTGAAGGCAGGTTTCAAAGTACACCTTTGTTTTATTCTTAACACCCACATGTACACACACCAAAACGCATTGTGTGACAAACCTACGTCGCATTAAAAACAATAAGGTTGGAATGCTGTGGTTGTGTGTGTATGTCTCTCAAGATAAAGAGCATGCGCAGGATCTACAGACACTGCGACTCATGGAGACACAGTACAAACCCGCGTTGCAAATTAGAGGGTCATCAGGCATTTTTTTTTTCAGCTCCATGTGTGTGGGTTTTTTTGTGAGTCTTTTGGGTTATTGTTGTTGGGTTTTTTTGGTTTTGTTTTTCAAAAATGCAAAAGATGATGAAAAAAAATGTTTCACAAGGTGCTTTTTGTGTCTTAGTCACCCTGAGCTGGCCGTTTTGACATCATCATGTTTACCAAAACTTCCCAACTAGAAACTTAACTAAAAAAAAAAGTCAAAAGTTCTCAAGTGCAAAGCAGATTCGGAAGCGGGAAACGAACAACTGGAGTCTTAGCAGGGATGGAAGCATTTGATTGGTTCCTGCTATGAGCAGCTGTCTCGAATGGCCGTATTTGGGCGCAACCCAATTACATTATCCCATCCCCAGTCATTGATTGGTCAGATGTAGTCATAAGCATTAATCTCCCTGTCTGAATAACTTACCATGTGTTAACTGTGTTCAAGACCCTTCAGATCTCCCACTATGATCACCATGCTTCACAACCCCACCATCAAGGTTGAAAGTCATGGCCACAACTCCTTTGAACACCTTTGATTCTGGTGTTGCTTTTGACTCATCATGTCTGTGGACAAACCGTTCATGGACCGTAAATTCATTGTATACAAGGTACAGCTTCACGCCAGTCAGCGAGCTTCAATCACTTGTTGTTGAGTGTGTTTTTAAACCTGTCATTCACGTGAGCTGCACAACGGAGAAGAAGGTCAAACAGATTTTTGGGCCAAGGATCTTGCCCACAAAACATCCTGGAGCCGTATCAGGAACCAATTGCAACAAATCATTTTCAAAAGCGACAGTGGTGTAAACAGAAATGTTCTTCTTTTTTTTCCCCTCGGCTTGCTATTACAGAAAATGGAAAGGCACCTTCACCTCTTTGACAACGAATTGCCCACTGGCGAAAGGGGAGAAAGAAAGAAACAAACAAAACAATATTTCTCCTATCTTGTAATTTTGCTGCTCTGGCAAAGTTGAAGCAAACCCTTAACAGCACTTCAAGGCGAGCCATCACACTGATTTGACCTTTGATTTGCTTGTGGAACAGTCGTAAATGCTCTTAACTCAGCTCAGCAAGCAGGGCTAATGTGAAATCTGAAATGGCTTCATCAGGGTCTGAATTACACGGAGCCTCAATTTCGGTTTAGTGAGCCCTTTTTTTGCTCACAGGGATTAAGGGAGGAGTCTGTCATTCCTCTATTGTCCCACTGAGAAAAGAAACTCATTTGCTTTGAACCATAAATGTCTTTGAAACATAAATCATGTCTCCTAATCCCTTTACCAATGCCACGTAATACAAATTGTCTCTCAATTACACATCACACAATGGAGACAATGAGGGAAGTTTGCGCACATAGCGTAGCATTGTCCTCCCCTTTGACTTTCACCATGTTTGGTCATGCGATGAACCTCTTTGGTGGAGGGACAGGGTGGACTTTTGCTCACTGAGCAAATGTGTTATAAAAGTAGGAAAGGAAACTTGGGTGTGGGAGTATAGCGCCCATTTGGCACATTGCATCGAAGAATACTATAATCGTAAATAACCACAAGAGCAAGCCTTGGCTGGTTGTGGACCTGGAGACAGAGCCGTGAATCGGGAGTTCACAGCAAATTCTTCCGTTCACTTGTATTGAGGTAACCGAGTTTGCCTCCAATAAAATGAGGCACTTATTTTTTTTAGCAATTTTGAATTTTTTTTTTTTTTTCATCAGACATGCAGTATTGATAACTGACACTCAGGTCATTTCATAATAAGGGCTGTCATAACATATTCAATACAAAGACAAAACCATATATTTTTCGTAAAACCAAAAGAAGTCTGCAAAAACAAAAACAACCCAATAACAATGAAGTTGAGCTCATTTTAGTATTTAGTTTTTCTTACAATGACATTCAACTTAACTCAACTGTATTTATAGAGCACTTTAAAACAGCCATCACTGTATCCAAAGTGCTGTCCATGGAGCAAATATATACACAACAATAAAACAAGAAATTAAGAACAAAGACAGTAGAAAGCACAAAACAGTGTGGAATTAATTGAAACATAATTAAAATTATATATATATATATATATATATATATATATATATATATATATATATATATATATATATATATATAATATCCCCAACTCCAGAGGAGTATAACCCCACCGGTCATGAACCTCGCCACACGCGTCACTGGTTGTATGGTATGAAGAACTGCTATGGTGGTCTGCTTGACTTTGCTGGCTCTCACACAAACGTCTGCTAGATTCGAGAGGGGGCGATGGTGGCCCAACGCGAGGACACCAGTGATGTGATAGTCATCTCTGTCATCTACGCTGCGGCTTTGAGGGTCGTCAAAATACAGTATATCAACAATGGAATGACGTCAATGTACCGTTTAGAGAGGTGACAGGAACATGAAGTAATTCATGCACACATAACACCTCAAACAGTTTGTTAAAGATTACCGGTATGAGACGTTTCTATGTAGCCTTTTTGTCAAGTGAATCAACCAACAGTATTAAATACAGAGAGACAAAGCTTTGGGGATAAAAGTTCAGTGAACATAATGTAGTCCTTAATTTGCTTTCCAACAATATGTTCACACATTTATTCAGCAGAAGAAAGCAGAACTGTTCCTTAAATGCAAGGCTTCAATATCAATATCATAAGAACTCCTTGTTTCTGTTGGTCAAGAGACAGAGGGAGGGAATGAAAATGAGGCTGTTCGACTGGCAGATTCTTTCTGATGATGAAGCAGCACACATGGGATTCTTCTGTGCCTTTTAATGCCATTTCACTTCAGAAACGGATGCATGCATGTTTTGTCAAGCCGGGAGTGTCATGGGAATTGATGGAGCGCATATAGCATCCGAGCTAAATGTCAACGGGCCTCCCTTGAGTAAATGGTTCACATTGTGTTGGAAACAGAGAGGTGCGTGTGATTGAGCCAATTTGAACTCAAGTAGGAGGTGTTTGCCCTGCGAAGAGAAAAGCGACACTTTCTCCAAGACTTGTCAAATAGAGAGTCTTGATCAGTGGTGCAGCTCCCACTTTCAACATGATGTGAAATACTCAGAGACACAGGAGACCCTCAATCCTGTGCGCGGCACCTGCTCTACTTCACCCACAGCTTATCACCATTCAAGTTACATGAAATTCACATTGTTGAAGTGATCACTCTCTTGCATTATCCATACCTGTGATAATTTCTCAGCTTCTCGCCTACTGCACACAACACAGTTTGCTGAAAGAATCAGCTTCATGATGCATTGACCATATAAATTTACATTTTAGCGGCAAATCACTCCCCTCAGCAGCTTTGAATATGCATATGTGAACCAAATAAAATAACATGATGTCCTGCATATCGAATAATTAAAACCAAAAACATACTCTAACCTTCTAACTTTTATTTTATTCAATTTTATTTTACACAAATATTAAATCTTTTGTCTTAGGTCTACAAGTGTTGCACTAATCACACTGTAGTAATCTATTATATACTATATTTGAGGTTGACTGTTCACCAGTTCACCAACAGTATTTGCATGTTTCCCCTGTGGAATCCTATTCCAAGCTATTCATTAAAAAAAAATGAAAATTAAAAAAAAAACCTCACCGATTCAGAATTTTTGTGTTCTTTCTGAATCCACCCATGGTGCAACAAGATGGCATAAAGCTCTGTTGAAACAGAAGTAGTGCAATAATTGGCACAAGGAAGTATAGTGGTGCCTTGAGTTACGAGTTTTATTCTTTCCTAGCGAGACCAGACATCGTGGTTATTGTCCTGAGTCCTGGTGTTTGTATTTTTTGATTTGTTATTTGTTTGTTTCTTTCTTCAGTTATTTTTGGGCGGGGGTAGTTCGATCGGGAAGCCATTTGTTTGGGCCAGTGTAGGTCTATCGCACAGTTAGCGATTCATACTATCAACCAATAAAACGGGACTTAGCTTTTAAATTCCTTCCTATTTACTTTCACATTCGCCTTTGTGTCATACTCGAACTAGAACAACTTCCTGCTTCCCAGTCTAAGAATCAGGCGAAATGTAGTCAGATCGAATGCGAACTGAGTGTTTCTCGTGGTGCGTTTCCACGTTTACAAATTGGAACCGTGAGGTTTATTGTGCCAATGGAGTTAAAGTGGAAAAGTGAAAAAAAATGGTACCTCTTCAGCGGTAGCACGCACGCATTTAGTGAAAGCTGTGTGACATTGCCTTTTTTCCTTTCAAGAGAGAAAGATCACACTTTTATGTCCTTTGATGTTCTTTTTCCTAAATAATGTTTAAAAAAGAAAGTCCTTGAATGCGACGATCGATAGCTGCGTGGAGAAGGATTCGGGTTTGGTTGTTGACTCAATGTGCAGGGGAAACTAATTCAACTACTCTGCCACGGCGCTTAGGCCAAACAAAAGAGTTAGGGTAATGGTTGGTGTGTTGACTGAGTGCTGTTGAAATGTCAACCAAGGCAGCATCTAGCATTAGCTAAGGTGACAACACTACCACCGGATCCCGGATTGACTGGCAATTAAATATGTAACAAATATTTTCTGGTGGAGAATTTATTGTATGTAGTGGTACATGACAATAAAGTTGTATCCAATCCAATTTGACTGACTTGTGTGCGGGCAACGCTGCTATAGTTCTCACTCAGGGATGATGTGGAAGTGAGTGGGATGGATCTTCTTTTCCTGTGTGCGTCCTGAGACGAGGTGGCAACCAGTCAAGGCTGAGTCCAATAGAATGGAAAAAAAAAATAACCAGTGGTCGGCATTTCGTCCATGGGACGGAACGGTCCATTCCTCCGCCCATTTTTGGAACAGAGGACGAGATTTTTATTTTATTTTATTTTTTTAAGAACAGAATAAGCATGGACGGAGGTAGGTTTTCATCCGTCCCTTTAATCGTGCCTAACGGGGTTAAGTATGTGGTTCGGGAGACAAAATAACAAAGCCATAGCGTAGCCAAACACTGTACAGGTATTTTCTTAACCCGCCATTTCATCTCAACAGTATTGTTGTAGCAACACTGTCACCTATTGTACAGTCGGAGGACATAAAGTGTCTACGGACACCGATTCCACTAATGATCAATCCAGCTTGTTAAGAAAGGTGGCTTTGTTGTATGTCTCTTGGCGCCATGCTGCTGGCTAAGATTTCTATCAGTAAAGTTCTGATTATCATTTTATTTCACCGTTGTAACCGTGTTTGTGCTGTGAAGTAGTAATGTTGAGTTGCTTCTCGCTGAGACATGAAAAATATAAAGATTTTTGTTTGATTGACAGCCAGTCTTCTCTGCAAAAGCGAATCACGGTGTTACTGAGAATAAGGTTCGGTTGGCAGGCATATACGCGATGAATACGTCAATGTTTGCATGCGAGAGTCCTGCACATTTGTCAAAGTTTAGCATTGGGTAAAGTTGCAAGATATGCCATGTGTTTTGTATTTTATGGATGACGTGTTTCTCTCCTGAAGTGACATGAGAGGAAAACACCCTAAAATACGTAACACTTGGGCAATCATTCTAATATATTCAGAGGTTGATGGGAGCATTAAATAAAGACATCAATTTTGGTGACCATCGATCGCATTTTTTGGCACATTATCATTGGAGTGAAAACAAAAATCTATGTAAACCACAGATCATAGAAATAAAATGGAATATAATTTATTGTAATCATATGTTTTTTTCTCTCTCTTCACATGCAGGGAAAAGGAAAGATCACAGGGGGTAGCAATGCGGAACTGCCTCCCTCGTCTACGCTGACCGCACATCCCTGCTCGAAACTACACGTATATGCAAATAAAATTAAAGCAGAACTTTCTAAATAAAAGTATAACTATAGGGTGCACACACACACACACACACACACACACACACGCACGCGCACGGACTCATGCACGCACAAAGTTCAATCTTACGCAGTGTTGCATCCGTCCATCCATCCATTTTCTTTCTGGCTCCTCATTAGTGTTGTGCCAAGAAGTGTGTGTGTGTGTGTGTGTGTGTGTGTGTGTGTGTGTGTGTGTGTGTGTGTGTGTGTGTGTGTGTGTGTGTGTGTGTGATAAGTATGTATTCATGCAAAGGGCCTGCCCACACAATGCATAATGGTTGTGTTGTATGTGTCTCCCTGATCTTTGCACGGTCCTGGAGGTGCACGTTGTTATCAGAGGGCCCTGTGTGTGGCGGCAGCATCTGCTTTCAGTGGGTTATCCATCTCCACTCAGCTACCATATAATGAGTCATGAGGGATTTTAATAAATGGACACTCTACACACAGGGCTCCATCAAAAAAACTTGCCATCGAACAAGGGCATTATATAGGTCGCCGTTTGTGATGCCAACCAAAAAACATTGATTCAACAAGTTGAAGTGTCGTAAATATTTTTGTGCTCGGTAATACATTATAATGTATTACATTATATTGGATTGTGATATTCAGAGAAAAAAAAATCCACTTAAGTAGCAGTCCACAAACATTTCTTGACAATTCGGTTGATTTCCCAATGCTCTATTTTTTTGTAAATTTGTGTTTTTTTTAAACCACATGCTGACTTGGTTCAATACTTAATTACACTACATTACTGCTGTCCTCAATTGATTGTCAGTATAAAAGTTCCAACCCATTTCAGCATAGTCAATAAACTCCTGCCTTTTTTGTAGTTCATAACAGTTACTGGTGTTTTTTTTTTAATGACTCAGTATCAGAGACTTTTTATTTTCTTCTCTTTCAGACTAGTGGGTTTCATTTCAAATATTTTGTTTTGAAATATGAAATGGTTTTGTTAGGTACAGATAAGCCCAGAATTATTCATACCCTGTTCAAAGCTTGAGTTAAATAGATGTTGTTTTTTATTTGGTGAATTGGCATCATTTATGTAATTGGAAATGATGTCATGAAGTGCTAAGACTGTAAGACATGTCGGTAAAAGGTAGTAATTGAAATGAAAAATGCTATTTTGAGAGATTGCTTTTTGTCAGATAAGATCAGGGATATGAAATAAATCTCCAAAACAATTCAATTGGACAATAGAATTGCCCCTCCCCTTCCATCAAAGAAGCTGGATTTTGTGTTGATAACAAGATATGCTTTGTACAATACGCCTTCCTGCTTATTATCCGTAGTCTCATCAGCTTGTGGTGCACATTTCAGCATGAAAATAACGACAGTGTCAGTGCACATTTAACACCAGCAGCCTAAAGCAGTCACTAAAAGTCAGCTTTCAACTCTTCTTTGGATAGAAGACTGTTTTCACCCGCCCCTGGCTTTCATCCAAGTTTCTAACCCCCAAGCCTGTAGGTTTAACAAGCATGATGCTTTGAGGAGTGACTTGTGATTCAACCCAAATTTACAAGCTGATTACTATGCAGACACTGAGTCGTAGAGTGAACAAAAATGCGCTCCTTATATTTTACCAACAATCTTGTGTCCAGAGAATCACATTGTACTACTGTGCATGCATTTAATGGTGCTATGACTTTGAAGTCATTGCTTTGAAAAAAAAAAGAAAAAAAAAAAAGGAGCTGTTGCACTAACACTAATGGCAATGTATCCTATGATCCTTCACACGCTGACTGACATGCAGGGGATCAAAGAGGAAAAGTTGCACCCTGTGGCAAAAAAAAAAAAAAAGAAGCATTTAAATGTGTTTGTGTTTGAAAGCCAAATTAGCAAGTTAGATATAATGCAACTTATTTAATTGAATAGCGCAGATTTGCCTCTAGACCTTAGGCCGATTTCATCTCGAACTGCCAAAAATGCTCTGATATCACCTGAGCCAATAACACAATCTTAATGAGCTGTTTTTCAAAGTAAAAGCCTCTGTGAGTGAGACTGTAAGCACTATTTATTTGATTTCGCGCTTGCATGTGGTGATTTTTTAAATTCATTTTTTTCAACGTAAATAGCACTTTTATGCTTCTGATGTCAAACCCTTAGCTATACACAAAGATGAAAAAAGGAGCCATCCCAGTTTAAATTACCTCCCTGCGTGCAAACTAAGTAGAGATGCACGGATAGAGCAAGAACATATTGGAATTGTTTCACCAAAGGGAAGTGTAAACGGTAATGCTGAGATTTCATATTCTTTTAGTCTGATAACTTGAATCCCTAATTATTGCATGCAAATGTGGAGGCTAGGTGTGATCGGGTCTTTGATCCTTGAGAGGAGTACTTGCTGCGAGGTCGAAAATGAGAAGCACACCATCACACAAAAGGCCTCGGAGCTGTCGTTTTGTTTCGGCCAGAGTGATTCCCGTGGCCGAGCAATAGATTGAGACAAGTCGAGCTGAAATAGGCTGCCGCTCCCTCACAGGTGATCTATAGTTTGTCACCACCAATCAGGCTGGAATTGGAGAAAAGTCCATTCATCTGCTCATGCCTTATTGAGGAGGGTGGGCTACATTTGAATGCCTCAAGCCCATAGCTCGTTCCGGGGGACAGTATGGGATGGAGCCTATTTATCTTCCATTTTATCAGATGTGAATGCATCTTTTGATTTATACATCCATATGCTTCCTTTGACTGTGAGGAGTGAAGAAATGAATAAGCATGAGGAACCAATGAGCAACTCTTAGTGACATCCAGTCAATATCATCGGGGTGTCTCATCAGAAAAAGATATAAATGGAATCACCTTCTTGGCGCATGTGATTACAATATGACTTGACAAAATATGGTGCTTTAGCTTCTCTGAAATGGAAACATATGCATACATCACACAGATTTGCATTTAGACAAGGTACCGGTATTTCAAGGGCAACATAGACTTCTGCGATAAATATGTTTCTGTTATGTGTGTACTGTGGATAGCCCTCGGGAGATTGCGAGAATCCCAATTCCTGTGCTTCAAATCCCAGAGAATATCCCCACTAATCTGGCTGCACATTCAGTTGAAAAGTGATACCTTTCATCAAGGGTAGAGTTATAGAGTTATAGAGAAAGAAATGAATAACACATTCTGCTGACTCAAAGTTTGCTGTTACTACGCCTTTACATAATGCATAGTTTCTGCATAGCAATTGGGTTCAAGATGTGCTCCAACTGAGCTGATAATTCCAATAAAGCGCAACAAGCCGAGCTTGATTAACTGCAACGTCAGAGAGTTTGTTCCGACTGTTGCAGTGGCATGTGTACAGTATATTAAGAATAACTTCTGGAACAAGCGATTACATAGCAGTCTCTGCATACAGAGATATATTCAAAGAAAAATGCATTGTACTTACCCAAAAAGCCTCTTCATATTACAGTATACTGACAAGTGTTGTACTTTAAAAGTACAAATGCATGCAATGAAAGTCATAGCTAATATTTTGTTTATCTTGGACCGGTTCACCACAATAATAAATGTATGATTGGATGAATACCAACCCTAACAATTATAATCACACTTTGTGACCAAATCTTCAACTGACATATTGGATATGTGTACCAAAACTTTCGGCTGCTGTTCGAGCTACGAAAGACGTGCCTGCTTTGTGAGTGTGACATTCACCGATTATACTTGTTTTCAATTTGAGTGATTCTGCTTTTTCAGATCATATGACTTTCATCAATCTTCTGAAGCTGAAGATGTTGCGGCAACGTGACTTTGACATCCTCGGATAAAGAAAACAGATGAATGCATGACTGAATTTCTTTGACCAGTTGTGGACTTCAAATGTGACCATGTACACTATTAAATCAAATGTCAGGAGCATCACTAAATTTGAGGGAGCATTTTAGTCATCTATTGTGGGTCTTTTTTCAAGCCAAAGCCTAGCAGCAACCATATGCTGAACCTTTTTCAGTGACTTTAGTGGGCTACCATGGTGACAGCTTCTTGGAGAGGACCCGCTTGGTGCTATTGAGCTCAGCTGTTTGCTGTGCAGCGCATATCAGTTGAATAAATCCCACTCAGCCAGTGAGTTGTGTGAGAGAGATCCTTAACATTCTATGCACCCAGCAGTAAAGCAAACCTCACCAGTCCACCATCTTCCAAATTTAGCCTGCCCTCTGTGATGGCCTGCACCACCTTGGTGAAGTAATTCAAGATTTCATCTTAAAAGACAGAATTTACTGCATGGCCATAAAAGCAAGTGCTACTACAGAGGCACAATGCATGTTCCAATAAAACAATACGAGATCATAAAGTGTGCACAATAATGCATCTTGGAGGCAGATTAAATGAAAATCAGGGAACCAATAAGGCCTTTAATAATGCACTCTGTCAGAAAGGCTGTATAACTGGGCAGACATTTTTATATCTCAGTGCACCAAATCGTGATTTTTTTTCCCCCCGGAAAGTAACAAATCAGCTATGGTCATAACTTGATTATAAATTAGTGGTAACAATTGTAAGAGGAGAAAGAGGAGACAGCCTTTTTCAAATGTTAGGTTGAAATACTCTGTAGGTCCAGTCGACCAAGCATTATACATACAGTACAGTATGTGATTATGTGGTAACTATCGGCTGTCAAATACGAAAGTTGTTGAATACGTAAACGTATCGAAGACTCTGGTCAACGTTAAGATATGACTCCTCGCTCCAGATGCGTCTTTCTTCAAGTCCGCAATGTAGAAGAGCCTGTCTCTTTGTTGTCATGGAAACATCTTTCAATGTACGTTCTGTCACTAGTGTTTTTGTTCATGAGCTCACGTCAGATTCAGAACACAAAACAGGGTGAATGAAAGCTGAAAATGCTTAGGTTATTGTAAGACCCTCGCTCTCAAACCTAAGCCCGTGTTCACAGAAGCCCGTATTCTCCCATGCGCGTAGGAGGGAAACGCGCGCATAGCTGTGCACTGCTCTGGCTGCACAGATTCTGCCATCACTTTAACTGCTTCACTATCACTCCTTCATTCCTGATGTGACTTCTAGGTGGAGCGACCCTAAAATGTGGCCCTTTCTGGTGAAATCTGCCCTCCAACATATTCTCCCGTTGACTTAAGAGGATTCCCTCATACACGTTTCTGAAGCTGTATTTAGTGCCCAAGCAGGTTGAAAAATCATATTCCACTTGACGGTAGAATACAGTTACACATTCCACATTACAGTTGTGGAAATTAGTCAATTAATCGACAACTAATGGATTATCAAATACATCTACAACTCTTTTAATACTCGAGTAAATCACGTAAAGGCAATGTTAACTTCAAATCCTCTGATTTCAGCCTTTCATTATTCTCTGATTTCTATTGTCCTTCATGAAATCACACTGATGTTTTTTGTGTGTTTAGTCTTAAGTCAGACATTTGCAAACATCTGCTTTTAGAATGAAAAACAATAACCGAACCAATAACAATCAGTTTCAAAAAGGTTTCTGAGTACATTAATCCCTATCGTGTGATTTTGCTTCAATGTTGTTACTTTTTTTGTTTTTGTTTTTTGCTAAACAACAAGTTGATAAACAGTAAATACCTCACAGTGCTGAGGTGCAGGTTTTGATTCCAGCTACGGCCTTCCTACACTTTGTTTTTTGTTTTTTGTTTTCTTTTCTACCCCCCTCCCACACGCACAATTTTGCTGCTGTAGACTGCAAATTTCCCCAGTGTGGGACAAATAAATGTTATCTTATGTAGTTTGCATGTTCTCCCCGTGCCTGCGTGGGTTTTCTCCAGGTCCTCCGGTTTCCTCCCACATTCCAAAAAACATGCATGGCAAGTAATGGAACATTCTCAATTATCCCTAGATATGAGTGTGAGCGCAAATGTTTGTTCGTCTATGTGTCCCATGCAATTGGCTGGCAACCAGTTCAGCGTGCACCCCGCTGCTGCCCGAAGACAGCTGGGGTAGGCTCCAGCACGCCCATGTGACCCTCATGAGGATAAGCGGATGAGGAAATGGCCGGATGGACTATTTGATTTATCAATGATTAATTTGAATTATATTTCAAGGTGGACAGCCCAACTACTCGTACAGTACATAATATGAATTTGTTCTACAGCCGACTGAAATGTTAACTGTAAATTATCATTTGATAAGTTTTGATTAAGGTTATTTTGGAGTTGCAAAAATGCCAAAAAGCGCTTGGCCCCCCCAGCAGCTTTGCGGTTGGGAAAGTCCATGAATGATGTCAAAAACATAGCGCTCGTAGCCAGCAAGCATGATGAGGCATGGTTGGATGGTGGAGACATCACAGAGCAATGTGGCATTGGCGTCAACAAACGTGAAGTCCTCCGGATACAGTCTAGTAGCGGACATACGGTAGGTAGGCTTTGCCGTTCGATAAAGTGGCCTGGCCGGCAGCGTAAACAAGCCCCAGGTGAACAGCCTGCGCTACTGACCGGGAGAGGGCGTCATCAACACAGTTGTGCTTGCCAGCCATGTGCTGGACGTCTGTAGTGAACTCTGCTATGGCGGCAAGTCGATGTTGCTGTCGACCAGACCATGGCTCAGAGGTTTTGGCAATGGCAGATGTCAGCTTGAGGTCCACAAAGGCAGTGAAGTGGTGGCCTTCCAAGAGGAAGTAGAAGTGACGTGTGGCAAGGAAAAGGCCTTGTAGCTGTCTGTCAAAGGTGTTGCACTTCCTCTCACTGTCATATAACTGCCGGCTGGAGAAGGCCAGTGGTTGCCAGGCTCCGCCTGCCCGCTGCTCCCACTGTGAGGCCTGATGTATCTGTCCTGAGGGTGGGCGGAGTAGTGAGAGACGGGTGCACAGCTGCACTGGCCACCGCAGCTTTGCCTGAGTTGAAAGGGTGGTACAACCCCAGGGATCATCATCGGGCCCTTTCTCCACAGGGCCTTACACAAGGGCCGCATGATGTGAGTGTCCTGGTTGGGAATGAGCGCATGGACTGACTGTTGGCATTTGGCCAGGAAAGCCCGCCTCCCAAGCGAGCGCACGGTAGTTTTGGGAGGAGAGGCATGAAATGCTTAGTGCAGTGCTCACTGGCACTGGAAACTGGCACAGGAATACGTGGGTGAACATGAATGAGGGATCAGCCGTGTACAGTACAGCCAGTATCCTTTCCATCAAGTTGGATTGTTTGCTGGTGCCTCGGCCTGTTGAGGGACAGCAGTATTTCTGCCTTCTCCAGTTTGGACAGTCCAAAATGCTTAAAAAAGAATGACTAAAGTGGCCATACTTGCCGATAGCTGGTGGAGCAGCTCTATCACTCTGGCTGTCATCAAGGCATCCAACATTGCCACCACATGAAAGAATTTCATAATATCCTGTGTTACTTCTTTCAGACAGAACTGGGCCTCAATGTGCCATGGTTTGTCTTACTAAAAGTTTGGCAACTCGACCATTGCGGCGTCGATGCTTGGTTTGAAATTAGTATTGGCTCAAGCCACGGTCAACAGCTATGGAGATGCAGTCAATGACGAGACAGAGACAAAGGCAAGTCATATACAGTATCTTCTACTCTTCACACACTGTGACTGTCTGGCGAGCAGTTCAGGGTGCAGTCCGCCATTTGCCTGAAGTCAGCCGGGAGCTCCAGAAACCAACCCCCCCCCCCCCCCCACAACCCTGACATTACATTAAAAAAATTGACTTTTCACAGAGCAAGCAATCCGTTGATCATACTGTTGATCTAAGAAACATCACACTCCCACCCTTTCCTGACAGGTACAGGTCCCCGGTGAATGTCTATCCTTTGTGGATCATCACATTGTGATACATTTTACAGTACAGTCTATTTTGAAAACCATTCGTCACTGCAGTTACTGACCCTCATACATATCTATTCCACTCTCCTCTCTGAGCGTTGGTACGCTTTCATGTCCCCACAGCGATGACATCCTGGGGAATTTTGTCCCAGATTGTGGCCTTTTGTTGAGTTAACTGGCTGAACAAAATCTCATGGGTTCCTCTTCATCCTTGAAATTTGGCTTCCTTTGAGATACCATTACTGTAATATTCCTTTGACAAATTTGAGTGTTATACTCTTGAATTTTTCGATAATTTTGGCCAATAGCGTAGCGTTGTCAAGTTCTTAACGGGGTTAATTCAATCTAGTGTGCCTGTAAGCATATTAATTTGTGATGGTGAAGCTAATTGATTTAAATAGTCTGGAGCATGACAGGCACACCTTTTTATAGATGGACCTCCAAACATGCATTCTGTTAAAAGCCCAATATTCTGGTTAAATTACTTTTACTGGATTTACTTCTGTATATGGAAACATGCATTCCTTCAGAGCATAAGGTCTTTTGAAATGAAAAGCTCATTTATGGTTTTCATGGATTTCAACGACATTCACAATTCTCTGAAAACTTCTACATTTCTTGACATCTAGACAGCCACCTTCATTCACAAATTACAACTGGCAGGTGTGTTCGTGTGTATTTTACCATTTGCTGTCGACTGAAAATGACATCTCAGGTGCACAGTGTTATCAAAGAATATCATCTGGCACAAAAGATTGCCATAAGAAATCGTAAGTTTGAACTGTTAACTTGTCGGGGAAAAGCTGGTGCCATACAGAAGTGGTATATTTGTTTTTGTTTATCCATTCATATGCTAGAAGGCCACTTCCTGATTCACAGAAAAGGACATAGGATGATCAGACTGTCCAATGTTAAGCATCTTTCATGCCTTCCTGTCGATGTTATGGTTCTGATACAACCTCTAGTGTCAGGAAATTGCCGTCACTATCTTTCCGCCAGAAGAGCAAAGCAAGGGGAAAAGCCAACTTTGAAATATCGTGTGAAAGAGGCTTTATAATGTATGTAAGAAAGGATTCAACAAACTCTTGTCTGTATTCTTTTCAGAAAGAATTGAAATTTGCACAGTCAGACCGTCCATCCATCCATCCATTTTCTGATCGGCGTTATCCTCACATGGGTCGTTTGAAATAGTCTTTAGTCTCACCATTAACAATCTTTACAAGGTCTGCACAAGGAAATCTTTGGTGTGTTTAAGTTGTTTCCCAATTTGAAGAAATGAAATACTCTTTTGAAATTCAATCAATTGCCCTCTCATAGTGGCCTCAAATTCATTTAGTCTTAACATTGCATCCTCAAGGGAGATAAAAAATGTGCCTGGTGTTTTAAATGAAATTGAGGTCAGTGGATGGAAAACCGTATTGACGGTTCCCATGTTACCGTGGCAACGGTGTTCTATACATATAAGTCAGCTACCAATGAAAGTCCCAATTGGCTATAAGGACATGTAGGGTCTTAATGGTTAGCGATTTCATTTGTGTGTTGTTTACAAGTTAAACAACTCACATCATACCGATTTGAAACAAATGCTTTCATTTGGATTTCATTTTGATCATTCATCATTTGATGATGGTTTGAAATGTCAGCACACATACAGTACGTAGCTGTAGCTGCGCTATGGTTAATCAATCCATCCATTTTCTGTAGCGGTTATATTCATCGGGGTTGATGGAGTGCTGTTCTCGGTTTATTTTTAAAAGAGGCTGTAGTCCCTGTTACACTGCTGTTACATGCAACTCTGCGTTCCCAACATCTGGCATGAGGCTTCGCCAGTTTTGTCCCGTGTCCTTCTGTTGTGTTTATCTTGTTGAACTGAAGCCTTCACAAGTCTTAATGTTTGGAGCCTCTTGCTGGCACACCGCCCAGTCTTTGGCTCCTCCTGGGACCTTGCCAAATTCAGCGGCAGCCATTTCTCTAAACAAGGACCATTCCCCGGTGATTGGTGACAGGGCATCTAATTTCATGTTTACTAACACACAAAAAAAAAGATCATCAAAAGTCAAGGGGGCATATTAACCACGAGTACAAGTGAAAACAAGAAAATGTGTCACATTGTGTTGATCTTTAACAGTTCCCTCGAGGTTGTGAAAAAGGTGTACTTTCATTCTAATATGAGCTGTAATGTATGATGTTACTATTTTATTATAGAATCCATTAATTGCTGGTCATCAAGAATCATGCCGGCCTCACAAATGGTTTTGCACCACTAAATAAAAACAAACATCTCGGCCGATGTCCTGTTTTGTACACTAGTCGGTCGGTTTCTCTGATGGCAAGAAATATTTTCCAAAATGTGTTTTTTGCCACCTCGCCATGTTTACAACGTTGGCCACCTTTGGAACCACTCGGTGCAGATTTTGTTCTCCATTTTCGTGAGATGCCTTGTGACCATGTAAGAGTGTTTTGTCTCACACCAGGAAGCAATGACAGCTTCAACGAAGGATCGAATGCCGCCAGCTAAAACTGTTATAAAGCCAAGAGAACTTTTTTGACCCAAAAATATGTCTGTATTGTATCTTACTTACTGCTGTTCATTAAATAAAATTAAAAATACAGGTATCATACTTTCACGTCATGAACTGACGTCAACATAAAATATATTGAGGACAAAATTGAGCTAATGAAACATCAAATATCACAGCAAACTTTACCATATAACAATATGTAAGCAGAATAGTGACTAGTTGAACAATTTCCACTTTCTCAGATTCATACAGCTAATATTTAAGTACCGTACTGAGAAGTTTTAGGACTCATAAAAAGTGAACCATTTTCTATATTGATTGAACTGCAAATTTTATTTATTCTTTTTCATCTGTCTGTGCAATAACAATGATAGGAAATACAAAATATCTCGATGCACAGTGATAATGTAATGCCTGCATTGAAACAGCTGTGGTTGTATCAATAGCTCCATTTGTGAGATGAAGGTGACTTGTATCGGGATTGTGCAGCAACAGCTTGGGAGAACTCAGCTGGCGGCAAGATGCAGACCAGGAGATAGTAGCAGGCAGGGGGTCTATTAACGCTTTAGGGCACTAGGCTTGACAGCTCCTTACTCATCTAGGCCCCACAGGGAAGCGTATTCTTGCTCCATCACTGTTGCAATGGTCACTACCAGTGTTTCCACGCATACCTCCTGGATGTAGACTTGGATATTTTGTCGTTGAAACATTGTTCCATTTGGGATTGGATCCTGGGTAATACTGGTGATCTTATTTTTTTCCCCTTCTTATTGCTGACTACGGACAATGTTGGCACTTGGCCTCTGAATCTTCGTTTAGCCACAGTGCATGGATACTTAAACATAGTCAGCGCAATCAAGGCAATAAGTGGTTTGGTGTGTGGGTGTGTGTGTGTGTGTGTGTGTGTGTGTGTTTGTGCACATGCATAAAGCTGTAATCACAACAGCATCGCAGCATCGCATTGTCCTGAGAGACCGCTGAGCATAGTGAAGCTTTCAAGGCAATAATTTTGTCCATTTGTTGCTAATTTCGGCTAGGAACTATCATACTCGCTCTAATAAAAGTGTCTCCGTGCCATTACTTAATCAAGTTAAAAGTTAATTTTCTTTTTTTTCTGAATAATTTGCTGTTTTAGCAGTGGCAAATACCTGGCAAATCAGTGGCTACATACAGCCACTCTACATATTTAATATGTGTAATGGGTCTATATGATTAGTGATCCGCCATGTCAAAATGAGTCGGAACGCGCACAGGTAGATTCTGAGACAAAAAGCTAAATTGAAGCAGGTTGCACTTTTTCAAACACAATTGAGGATGAAAGTTGCTTCTTTGAGCAAGGATCACAGAGAAGATTTCTTACATTTGAATTCACTGATTTTCTTATTGATGAAAACAGGGAAACGACACCTCAAAGACAAAAGGCATAACTTCGGCGAGGTTTACTTTCATCAGCCTGACAAAGATAACAATTGCGGCTTCCTTTGAGATGCCATTACTGTAATATTCCTTTGACAAATTTGAGTGTTATACTCTTGAATTTTTCGATAATTTTGGCCAATAGCGTAGCGTTGTCAAGTTCTTAACGGGGTTAATTCAATCTAGTGTGCCTGTAAGCATATTAATTTGTGATGGTGAAGCTAATTGATTTAAATAGTCTGGAGCATGACAGGCACACCTTTTTATAGATGGACCTCCAAACATGCATTCTGTTAAAAGCCCAATATTCTGGTTAAATTACTTTTACTGGATTTACTTCTGTATATGGAAACATGCATTCCTTCAGAGCATAAGGTCTTTTGAAATGAAAAGCTCATTTATGGTTTTCATGGATTTCAACGACATTCACAATTCTCTGAAAACTTCTACATTTCTTGACATCTAGACAGCCACCTTCATTCACAAATTACAACTGGCAGGTGTGTTCGTGTGTATTTTACCATTTGCTGTCGACTGAAAATGACATCTCAGGTGCACAGTGTTATCAAAGAATATCATCTGGCACAAAAGATTGCCATAAGAAATCGTAAGTTTGAACTGTTAACTTGTCGGGGAAAAGCTGGTGCCATACAGAAGTGGTATATTTGTTTTTGTTTATCCATTCATATGCTAGAAGGCCACTTCCTGATTCACAGAAAAGGACATAGGATGATCAGACTGTCCAATGTTAAGCATCTTTCATGCCTTCCTGTCGATGTTATGGTTCTGATACAACCTCTAGTGTCAGGAAATTGCCGTCACTATCTTTCCGCCAGAAGAGCAAAGCAAGGAAAAGCCAACTTTGAAATATCGTGTGAAAGAGGCTTTATAATGTATGTAAGAAAGGATTCAACAAACTCTTGTCTGTATTCTTTTCAGAAAGAATTGAAATTTGCACAGTCAGACCGTCCATCCATCCATCCATTTTCTGATCGGCGTTATCCTCACATGGGTCGTTTGAAATAGTCTTTAGTCTCACCATTAACAATCTTTACAAGGTCTGCACAAGGAAATCTTTGGTGTGTTTAAGTTGTTTCCCAATTTGAAGAAATGAAATACTCTTTTGAAATTCAATCAATTGCCCTCTCATAGTGGCCTCAAATTCATTTAGTCTTAACATTGCATCCTCAAGGGAGATAAAAAATGTGCCTGGTGTTTTAAATGAAATTGAGGTCAGTGGATGGAAAACCGTATTGACGGTTCCCATGTTACCGTGGCAACGGTGTTCTATACATATAAGTCAGCTACCAATGAAAGTCCCAATTGGCTATAAGGACATGTAGGGTCTTAATGGTTAGCGATTTCATTTGTGTGTTGTTTACAAGTTAAACAACTCACATCATACCGATTTGAAACAAATGCTTTCATTTGGATTTCATTTTGATCATTCATCATTTGATGATGGTTTGAAATGTCAGCACACATACAGTACGTAGCTGTAGCTGCGCTATGGTTAATCAATCCATCCATTTTCTGTAGCGGTTATATTCATCGGGGTTGATGGAGTGCTGTTCTCGGTTTATTTTTAAAAGAGGCTGTAGTCCCTGTTACACTGCTGTTACATGCAACTCTGCGTTCCCAACATCTGGCATGAGGCTTCGCCAGTTTTGTCCCGTGTCCTTCTGTTGTGTTTATCTTGTTGAACTGAAGCCTTCACAAGTCTTAATGTTTGGAGCCTCTTGCTGGCACACCGACCAGTCTTTGGCTCCTCCTGGGTCCTTGCCAAATTCGGCGGCAGCCATTTCTCTAAACAAGGACCATTCCCCGGTGATTGGTGACAGGGCATCTAATTTCATGTTTACTAACACACAAAAAAAAGATCATCAAAAGTCAAGGGGGCATATTAACCACGAGTACAAGTGAAAACAAGAAAATGTGTCACATTGTGTTGATCTTTAACAGTTCCCTCGAGGTTGTGAAAAAGGTGTACTTTCATTCTAATATGAGCTGTAATGTATGATGTTACTATTTTATTATAGAATCCATTAATTGCTGGTCATCAAGAATCATGCCGGCCTCACAAATGGTTTTGCACCACTAAATAAAAACAAACATCTCGGCCGATGTCCTGTTTTGTACACTAGTCGGTCGGTTTCTCTGATGGCAAGAAATATTTTCCAAAATGTGTTTTTTGCCACCTCGCCATGTTTACAACGTTGGCCACCTTTGGAACCACTCGGTGCAGATTTTGTTCTCCATTTTCGTGAGATGCCTTGTGACCATGTAAGAGTGTTTTGTCTCACACCAGGAAGCAATGACAGCTTCAACGAAGGATCGAATGCCGCCAGCTAAAACTGTTATAAAGCCAAGAGAACTTTTTTGACCCAAAAATATGTCTGTATTGTATCTTACTTACTGCTGTTCATTGAATAAAATTAAAAATACAGGCATCATACTTTCACATGTCATGAACTGACGTCAACATAAAATATATTGAGGACAAAATTGAGCTAATGAAACATCAAATATCACAGCAAACTTTACCATATAACAATATGTAAGCAGAATAGTGACTAGTTGAACAATTTCCACTTTCTCAGATTCATACAGCTAATATTTAAGTACCGTACTGAGAAGTTTTAGGACTCATAAAAAGTGACCCATTTTCTATATTGATTGAACTGCAAATTTTATTTATTCTTTTTCATCTGTCTGTGCAATAACAATGATAGGAAATACAAAATATCTCGATGCACAGTGATAATGTAATGCCTGCATTGAAACAGCTGTGGTTGTATCAATAGCTCCATTTGTGAGATGAAGGTGACTTGTATCGGGATTGTGCAGCAACAGCTTGGGAGAACTCAGCTGGCGGCAAGATGCAGACCAGGAGATAGTAGCAGGCAGGGGTCTATTAACGCTTTAGGGCACTAGGCTTGACAGCTCCTTACTCATCTAGGCCCCACAGGGAAGCGTATTCTTGCTCCATCACTGTTGCAATGGTCACTACCAGTGTTTCCACGCATACCTCCTGGATGTAGACTTGGATATTTTGTCGTTGAAACATTGTTCCATTTGGGATTGGATCCTGGGTAATACTGGTGATCTTATTTTTTTCCCCTTCTTATTGCTGACTACGGACAATGTTGGCACTTGGCCTCTGAATCTTCGTTTAGCCACAGTGCATGGATACTTAAACATAGTCAGCGCAATCAAGGCAATAAGTGGTTTGGTGTGTGTGTGTGTGTGTGTGTGTGTGTGTGTGTGTGTGTGTGTGTGTGTGTGTGTGTTTGTGCACATGCATAGAGCTGTAATCACAACAGCATCGCAGCATCGCATTGTCCTGAGAGACCGCTGAGCATAGTGAAGCTTTCAAGGCAATAATTTTGTCCATTTGTTGCTAATGTCGGCTAGGAACTATCATACTCGCTCTAATAAAAGTGTCTCCGTGCCATTACTTAATCAAGTTAAAAGTTAATTTTCTTTTTTTTCTGAATAATTTGCTGTTTTAGCAGTGGCAAATACCTGGCAGATCAGTGGCTACATACAGCCACTCTACATATTTTATATGTGTAATGGGTCTATATGATTAGTGATCCACCATGTCAAAATGAGTCGGAACGCGCACAGGTAGATTCTGAGACAAAAAGCTTTTTCAAACACAATTGAGGACGAAAGTTGTTTCTTTGAGCAAGGATCACAGAGGAAGCTCAAAAGATTTCTTACATTTGAATTCACTGATTTTCTTATTGATGAAAACAGGGAAATGACACCTCAAACACAAAAGGCATAACTTCGGCGAGGTTTACTTTCATCAGCCTGACAAAGATAACAATTGCTGGTCAACGATTAACTCACCCTCAAATCAGTTATGTGTATTTAAGTGAGAGGACAATAAAATGATCAACATTATGGAGACTGGAATTTAGAAATGGTTCCATTTAAAACTGAGATGCCGATTTTAGCATCGAGGTACACATAGACTCCACCATATTTGATGTGGCAGTAAATGCACTGAAAAGAAAAAAAAATCCTTGGAATTTCCTGAATACGAACATATACATTGGTTGCACATGATTAAAAGGTGGTAAATCGATATAAACAAGTTAGATATGTTAACTGTTTTAATCATGTGCAACTTCAAATCAAATTTCAGTATGGACTGAATTTCTCCACCCAACAACCTACAAAATAAAAACCAAAGCTAATGTTGATCATTGACCTATTTACTAACACACATAAATATTTGGGGAATTTGATTGTTACTCAGTACACATTTATTCCCACATACGGCATATTTCAGTATTTAGCATCACAGTAAGAGTGTTTGCTATATTGGTTGCTGTAAAGAGCTAAACGATACCGTTTGCACACGATACAAACAAACATGCATTTTTCAAAATTGTGTAATAATAAGAGAGTATGCACATGTATTTCATACAGTCGGGTCATTTTTCATTTGATTTGGCGTGAATGTACTTTTTGTGTTATGATCAGTCAAAAAAAAAAAAAAACTCCACTATACTGTATGTTGTGACTGCCCAAGATGGCATGGCCTGACCTATAACTCACCTGACCGAAGCGACGACTTGACATGCTTGATTTTTTTTTCCCAAAAGTAATTTGCGACTTACTTGAAACTTGAAGGTTACTACTTGAGGCTTGCTTGTGACTTGCACGTATTTGACTTACTCGCATCGCTGTCAAAAACGAAAGACACAATGAAAATTATGATTCTCAAATTTTCGGGTGACTTTTGTGTGTGTGTGTGTGTGTGTGTGTGTGTGTGTGTGTGTGTGTGTGTAAGTATATATATAGATATACATATATTCCCTTCCCTCCATATATATGTCTTAATGATGTCTGTCAGCAGTAGTGCTGTTATTGATGCAGCCTGGAAATATAATCAAAGTGAGAGCACCTCTTAATAATAGGTGACAGATGAATAGTGAAAACATTCACACACTCTGACACATTAAAGTGCTTCGTTCCCCTGTGAGGTTCATTTCATTAGTGAGGTTAAAAGAAGTTGGTCGAGCTTGAGCCATATTTTGGAGCTATTTGAGTTTTCTTCTACATCATATGCCTTTGAAATTGTCCCATGATTTCTTTGGGTGAAATGTGAAAGATTGTCCCATTCCAAAGTTGAGGAAGTTTGTTAAAGTTTCTTATTTATAAACTTCAGTCACTTCACGTTAGATTCCAGGTGAGAGCCATTGAAATTCTGCACGCCTACAAAGTGATGGTCATTGTTAATTAAGGCAGCTGTGTTCTGACTTATTGACCCCCGTAGCTCAAGGGATTTTGATGGGTTATGGAAGAGCTCATGGAATCTGGCCTGTGGCCCAAGTTCTTTCCATTTTGGCCATCTGCAGTGTTTGATGCATGGCAATTTAAATCCTCTCATCTAATTAAATGTGATCTGCACTTCTGCTAAATGACTTTTTTTTTTTTTTTTTTGCACAAGGAGAGATATCAGCTGTCTCTCACACACAAGGTGACATTCCACATTTCCATTATGCAGGATTATAACAGGTAGGTAAGACTTTGGAAGAAAAGCGTATGGGGAATGTCGCTACCATGCTGGAAGTCCATCTTTTTTTGTGGGTGAATAAGTTATAGTGACGAGCAGAGTGCCAGCCACGGGGAATCGCAGGGATTTGGGACTTAATTCACAGCTTAGCATCCCCATCTCCGCTGTCAGCACAATGCAAAGTTCAGGGCTAAACCATTAATGAAATAATGCCATCAGTCAGCCAACAGTCAATGCAAAATGTTGAATTGTAAGACACTTTATGGTCAATACTTGCGTCCACGCGAAGCCAGACAGTGTTACGTCTCTTGTGTGTGGATCATGAATGTTAAAAATAAAACGGACTCGTCAGTGACTTATTAAAACTGGAATGGTAGTGGGCACGCTGTTAAACTTTGCGTATGTGGAGGTAATCATGACAAAGTGGGTGTCAACTGCCTCACACAACATCCTCCGACTGCAACTACTCAGGTGGGTCACTGCTCGACTTGGTCCCGGCCCAAGTGTTCGAAATTCAAATACAAAACCTGACACGCCAGGCGCCATTCAAGCGAGTACCACCACTGATTAGAATGGTGCAAGTTGTGAAGTAGTTTGGAATGGATAATGGTGAAGAATAAATGCCATATGCACTTATGCCATGTTAATGATCTTTTTTTTGCCAAAGCCAACGTGTATCTTATTAAATTAATTCCTCTGGTTTTTAATACCGTAATCAAAATGTTCTGGGCAGTGGAATTATACCACTGCTTGTCTACACACTTCAAACAAGATACATTTTTCAGAATTGGGACTGCTTTTTAGTATTAAGGTTTTTTTAACTATCTAACTAACTATTTGAGCTATCAGTATTGAATTGTTTCCTGTTTTTATTTTGATCATGTGCTCATCCTCTGATATCTGGTTGTTGTCTTCCTTTTTTCCACCATGAGTGAAAATGTGATTTATTTATTTTTTTTTACATTTTCAGACTTGGAGTGATTTATTTATATTCGAATGTAAGTCAGTTTATGAATTTATTTCCACTTTGCTAAGAATGTGGTATTTTCTCTCCATTAATCCACACAACAGAAGGTAAAACTAGTTGGTTTTACCTGCAACTTTAAGTAGTGGGTAATAACAAAGCCGGCGTGAAAGGGGTGAAAAAAAAGAGGTCTTCCCACAGAGAGAGATTATGCAAATAATTACCAAAACAGTGCAATCACCAAAAGGAATATTTTGTTTGTGTCACAAACATTTGTCTTAGTGCTGCTCTGCTCTCAAGCAAGATGACGTGTGAATGTGTTAAGATTTTTCCTGCTTATTTCCTGTCCAGTAGGTTGCTGTGCGAAATATTTTCCCTTACCCTTAGGTAACATTTTCTGAATGAATGAAACCCGTCCACAAATGGAGCAGAACACAACAGTGAAGTGCCGGTCTTCTGCGATCATGATGAAATATGACAAATGTGGACTTGCTTGTGGACAGGTGCTATTAATCACGCCAGAGGGAGGCGTGAATTATAATTTGCGTTTGTTAATCCAATGAGAGTGCCTCGTTGAAAAATCATGAGGGGTTTCAAAAAGGAATCCCATTTTGTTTGTCTATAATGTCCATTTGTGGTGCTGGAGTCTTTCTGCTCATGCAGATGTGTGACAACGCAAAGCAGCATCTGCTGCAGGGATAACTGGTGCATTCTACTGTCAAATAACATGCATCAACAATGTTATGTTGGCATTGGGGCTTTGTGAAAAGAACAGCTTTTAGCAATCCTGTCTTGAAGCATTTGATGCCGAGTGTTGATAAGGCTGCGCAGTGATTAGCTTCGCTGTCCCTCAATAGGCCTTGCCTTTGGGTTACTGTGGTCACTTCAGTGGAGCCCATCAAACACATTTGGGAAATATCTTCAGTCGCTTTCAATTTGAAGTCTGTTTTGACTTCGACATTGAATGTGATTTGTATGAATTTAAAACAACAGTATATGATTTATTTTTATTTTTACTTTTGGATTCACCAAAGGCTCCCCTTCAGTGGAGGGGAATTCACAAAATTAATCTGAAATTACAATCAACGATTCAAAAAGTTAATCTGAAATCTAAATCTAATCTTAACATGTGTAGGTTGGGCATCTGACTGAAAAATTCCCCAATAATCCATCCCTATAATCATCCTAAACGCTTATGCTCACGAGGGTGTCTATCCCAGATGCCTGTCCCATCTGACTTTGGGCGAAGGCGGACAACACTCTTAATCGGTTGCCAGCCAGTCACAGTGCAGACATAGAGATGAACAGTTATACACACCCACCTCCACACCATAACTGAGCTGGAACCGATCCCACGCTGCCCGCACACAAGTCAGGCACAACAACTACACCATCAACAACTCTATTCCCCAATAAACAGATGAATAAAAACATACAGTACCTAATACATAATGCCTATTGTCCAAGTAACCAAGTGTTTTCAATAGCCATTAAACCAAAAAGATGCATGTAAACTGCCTTGGCAGTTAGAGTAATCCTTGCTGCTCTATGTATATATCGACTGGCGGTGTTTGTGTTGATTTCCAGTAATCCGGGTAATCCACAAAAATTAAATCGAAGGCAACTGGATTCCTTGGTTGTTAAAAACATTTCATCTTTGATCCAGAGGGTTTTTAACTTTTGAGATCAGAAGAAGCCGTTTGCTAACGACTCCCGCAGTAGACCTACTGTGAATTATTACGACTCACTAACCAGTTGCATGAAGTTTGACTGAAAAGGGCAAGATGAGTATGAGAAATGCAAGCCCAGTGCAATGTCAGACTTCCACGCTGAAAGCGTAATGAGATGTCCCTAAAAATGTGAAAAAATGTGCCATGACTCTCATTTAGGTTGCAAATAGAGGACGGGGAAAAGGCGACAGTAGGTTACTCCACTTCAACTGAAGTACAACTGCACATTCAAGAGAGTAGGCTCAGTTAGCATACATCCTTCATTTCTAAAAACATTTGGCTGCGGAAAATAAAATGCGCCCATGCCACCCACCTGGATGGATGACAGCCACAGTGACAGAGAGGTGTGTTCACATGTCAAAACACGTTAAGTTTAACTTGTGAAAAAAAGATTTGTGTCTGATCCTTGTCTTAATACATCAGCTTTCCTTGCTGCATGCTGGATGTGTTTCAAGTTGATTGCCCTCGGCATTCAGCAGTCTGCTAGTGGGACATGTTTCCTGGGGGGGAGACATCCTTTCTCCTCGGACGACTAAATTAGTCGCATTTTGTATCATTCACGTGCCCTTCTGAAATAAACTGAAGAAAGGACAGCGCACCCAAGAGGGATGAAATCCTCCTGCGCCCCCAAAAAACAAAGCCATGTCGTCATCAAAACACATTCCTACAATCTGAAAACCAGGTGATAGGCAGCAATCAAGAGAGTCGGAAGGTCCATAAAAGTGCACCAAGGATGCAACAGGAGCTCCATCGTGCCACCGAAGCAAAAGATGGAGTGATCCCCGACCCCAAACTCCAAAATGATCCTCTTATGAAAGATAAAGCACTCTCTGCTTGAAGTATCTTGAAGTTGCTGCCAATTTGATCATGAATAGTCTCTCATAGCGCCTAATATGGACATTTAGTGACCAAAAGTGTAATTTGTCATTATCAGAGACAGAGATTGCCAAAAATCTATTCAACAAGGTTACTTATCGTCGGCCGATTAGCCCTTGTGTGTTGAGAGAAATATTTTGAGATAGGTCTTTGAATGACTATACAAAAACACTCTCTACCACCCTGTGGGAGAATATTGTGAAAAGTTAGGGATAGGTCAGTGAAAGAATTGTATCATAGCGACAGTATTATGAAAACGACTAAGGAAGAATGTTCTCAAAAGTATAGGGTGAGCCTTATGGGAGAAAGTCGTAAAAAAAGATTAGGTTCACTCTTTGTGAGAGTATATTAAAAATTGCACGGCTAGGTTTAAGGTGGAATATACAAAAATAGTTTGTGCTCTGAGAGAATATAGTAAAACAAAGGGTTTAGCCGTAGCCCAACGGAGGACTGTCGTAAAAATGATGGGATTCTCCCTGTGGATGAATATGGTCAAAACAATGTGTGTAGCACTCTTGGAGATTGCAGTAAAAATGATAATTATCCCTATAGAAGAATAATGTAAAAACAATAGCCTTATAGAAGAAGTCAAAACAAAAGAGTCGATTTGCTGTATCTCCAGGGGTTTTAAAGACACTTGTTTCTGAGTGGCCAATGTTGAATAAACAAAGGCAAATGAGTACTTCGGTTGATTCTGACAGCTTGTGATGTCCTCTGAAACAAAAGTGCTAGTCACTCTCCAGGGCTTGATTAAACTTGGCTGACTTGTGTGCATACTAATTGGATGAAGTATGGCAAAGCGCCCATGTTCAAATGCCGTTAAGTATTATGATTGCCATCGCTTTCGACGTGTGGTCTTTTTCATTTCAAGGTTGCAGTTATGTTTGACATGCATTTACTCTGTATGTATGTTGAAGTTTATCATGTGAACATTTGCAAGCATAGAAACTAAATCGGCACTGAGGACTCGGCGACTCAGAAAAAAGTTAATAATTCTCCCAAAATGTTGAAATGACCATGGCTTCTTTCCACTGATTCTCTTATAAATTGGAGACAAAATGTGTCGGTAAGTCAAAGCACGCATTTTTTTAATGGGACAAACTCAATGAGCCATGTCCCGAGTGGGCGTGAGGTGACACACAAGTGAACATACAAATGCTATACCTGCAGAATTGTAGACCGAGCTACGTGACACCAGGGAGAGCGGATATAAATGGCCCATAGCGGAACAATTCCCGGCAGGCAGATAGTGATAGTCAAGCAAGTTCAAGGTATAATCTCTGTTGGCGCATGAGGGGGCTAATGAGTAACTGGAAGAAGAGGGGGCGGGGGGGTGATTATACTTTACATACTAACCTTGGCAACTGAGCCTGTCCTTTAATGACAGCATAATTCAGTGTTCACCTTGGGAGACTGCCATGGGTTTTGGTTTATGAGGTCACCCTGGTAACCTCAATCATTCAAGTGTGAGCTCTGTCTTTACTTCAGTGACTTCCATAAACACACATACACACTCACACACTCACACACACACACACACACACACACACACACACACACACACACACACACACACACACACACACACACACACACACACACACACACACACACACACACACACACACATTCATTTGGACATGCATTGCCCCATTTACATGACAGCAGCAGCATTACAGGTTTGGATTACAATCTTGCTTTAGTGCCTGTTTGAGATCCTTGTGCCAGGCAGACTTGTAGTTATGAGTCGATTGATAGCTCGGCATCTAACCCTGCATTACTATCAGTTTGAATAACAAGGTTGACTTTGGTTTATGGTGTGTAGCCTATGAATATAATACAGTTATTTATGGTTGATCCAGGGATCGTTTGTTAACTTTTCTGGAAGCTCTTGCAGACAAGATCAAAGTCTCTCAATACACATGAGAAAAAAAGCACATGGATTTAATTCTCATCAGTATAGTGTTTATGGCTCAATTTACACCCTATGTCGTGTTAATTACTTTTTACACTTTTAGTACGTGTAGTTTATGCCTCTCTTATTGACTTTACTGCTGTGTACCTGTAGGGGAAAGTTGCCTTTTTTTTTTGGGTAACATTATTTTCTCTTAACCATCACTACCGGAATTGCGACGGGACCTTATTAAGTATTGATAAAAAAATGACTGCAGCACATCTAATAACATCATTTAATTAGGTGAGGCAAATGCAACTGGTGGCCTGTGGCCCAGCTCAATGTGAATCAGGTTGAAGTTCTAATGATTTGAATCACACAGCGGGATATCTACAAACACTGAAAGCTAAGCAACGTACTCCCACAGCCAGTGATTGGTCGTATGTTCAGATGTGTTGGTTGAATGGAACGTGGGTTCACGGTGGCAGATCTGCACAGCCATGGTTCTCATGGTCTCACCCACGTCTTGGTGGCTGGCACTTCCAAGTGGGAGGCTACAATAGCATGTCTGGTTGCTGACATACTTTACCTTACTCGAAATTTAAGGGTGTAGCCCTCCTACTGCCCAAAGACAAATGGCAGGCTCCAGTACACCCAGATGTGTGTGGTTTGTGTGTTTATCCACCTCAAGAGACGGCCATTTTGACATTTGCTGTCGACTGAAAATGACATCACAGTGCCTTCGGGCTCAGCTTGTGAACATAACAAACCAAGAAAACGGGTGAGCCTTGAGTGGTCTTTACCTGAGCGCTGAGCAACTGTGATGTCATTTCAAGTGTCGACAGCAAGTGGCAAATTACCCACTCTCTGAAATGGATAAAAACAGGCAGATTTTGTCACTTAATTCATGTGCCACAAATGGAATGTTAATCAGAATGCTTTGCTTAAAGACGATTGGGGACACACAAAACATAATATTGTCAAGATATTTTTTTATTTGACTTCCCCTTCAAAGAAAGGTAGGATAGTGTCACTTTATTTCTCTTGTTTGCCACATTGCTGACTTCTAAAGTGAATTTATCGCTTGAATTCCCATTAAGTATTCATAGCATTCACTTCCACGAGAAGCCAGTTGCCCACTTGCTCCTATCTGTGAATATCACAGTCAAATTGGATAGTTAAATGGATAGAAAGATAGTAGATGGACAAATGGAAAGATGGATGGACAGTCAGTCAGATGAATAGTTACACAGATGAATAGACAGGTGCACAATGCAGTATTTGTTCATCTAAACCAAAAAAGAAATCATTCGTTACTTTGGGCTGAGGCGGTTGGGGGGGAGAACTAATACATCAACTCGTGGCAAGCGCAGCTCTTTAGTCGCAGCCGAGTAGTAATGTCACTTGGTTGACACCAGATGACATCGCTTCCAGGCCCCACACGGTCAAATTATGACAATTCTCAAACTACTGTTTGACCTTTATTGGTCCATTTGGCTGTATAGTATAGCTGACGTAAAACCGCGGCCAAACCGAAATAAATACATTTAAAAATCAAAACCAAAAGCTCATGTATTTGATAAAGACGAAAAAGGACATACAGTAGTTAGCTTTCGTTTTGAATGTTTTTGCTGTTTGTTAATGTTTTGTTAAATTTATTCTGAGTGATTTAATTTTGGACAGCACGGCTGGTTAGCATGTCCGCTTCCCTACGCATTAGAATATCCATAGACGTTTAACTTTTGAGATTTTATTCCAGTTAACTTTGGCTGCTGTGATATTAAGAGGAGCTGCATGTGATTAAGCACAATTTTGTGGAGATGGAATAAAGTGGCTCTCTTGACTGCATTATTAAAAGCCTTTGATGTGTTTTTCTTGTTTTCGGCTGATGGACATATGTGATCATAAAACTGTGGCGAGCTAAAACACCACAGACATTATCAATTGCTCATGGTTTGCATCAGTGAAAAGTAGGGAGATGAAACTGCTTGATTCTGGAAGTACAGCTTGTTCTCACTTTAGATTTAAAAGAACAGTTTTGTGCGTCTGTGTGATGATCGGTGCAGAGGTTCTAATTCAAGTGGTGAAATAAAATCCTCAGTAGCCCTTGTAATACCAATTTACATAATTATATAGCGGTCCTTGGGACCAAAGGGTTAAATATTTAGTAACGGGAGACACAAAATGTAGAAAATCACACTGGAATAAATTCATTCTTAGGCAACTGCAGGGTAATAATGTGGTGCAGAAGTTGCCAGTAGCATTTATGATGCATGAATCATTTCTTAACCTCAAAGTAAATTCAACCCGAGAGTAAAATTGTATTGATTAGACATGTGTTTGCCGTTGGAAATAAAGATATCTCAACTCAACTCAACTGCATTTATCGAGCAGTCAGTAACAGGATGATAAAAACAACAACAAAAAACATCCATCCATCCATCCATTATCTGAACCGCTTTATCCTCACTGGGGTTGCGGAGTGCTGTAGCTTATCCCAGCCATCTTTGGACAGTAGGCGGGGTAAACCCTGAACTGGTTGCCAGCCAACCACAGGGCACGCAAATACAACCAACCAATCACACCTCGGGGCTATTTAAAACGTTCAGTCAACCTGCCATGAGAACGTGCAAACTCCACACAGGAATGCCGGAGCCCGGAATCGAACCCTGAACCCTGTGTGGCGGACATACTAACTTTTGTTCACCGGCCGCCCATATAAAAGGCGGCCCCTCACAGTGCAGAGGTGCGGTTGTTCCACTGACAAGACCAAAATGACCTGGATGTTTTGCAGTCGTAAACTGAGCTATCATCATAGCACGTCGAGTCTGAAATACCACTTAATTAATGGCCAAGCACACCGCTGCGTGAGTTGTCCGCCCCCCTCGTCTCACACAGACGGCTATGGATCATTTCAAAGCGAAGAAAATGGATGACACGACAAAGAACAAAGTTGCTGAAGCAATCGGCAATTTAAACAGCGTGGGCTAAAATGTTGCTAGAACAGGGGTGTCTTTATTTAGCTCCTTTGTTGCATAGTTGTCATGTTTGTCCGTCTGCAATCTGACGTTTAAAGAAGTAAATTGCGTTGCAGCCGGCGCTCCACTTCCGGGTTGGACCTTTGGGACTTGTAGTTCTTTTGTTCGATTCGACTTGATATGTTCATGCCGGCGCTCCACTTCCGGGATTGAGTATTGGGACTTGTAGTTCTTTTGTTCGATTCGACTTTATGTTTGTGTTGAATGGTTTCTTACGTTTAAAACAATGAATAATGATGACGATAATGATACATAGTGAAATCAGGGTTGATTACATTATTTATTAAACGTATTGTTAGATAAAGGTATTCATTAATGTCAATTATATACATATTTACATTGCGATGCAGAAAGATAGATATATTAATTTTTTACTGCATTTATGTGTAGTTTAGGTTATTACCTGCTTCTGATACTTCTGTTACAACTACTACTACTCCTACTTCTGCTGCAAAGTGCTCCAATAAATGATCCAAAAGTACAGAACGAGAGATCCTTCCATGCTGACCGACAATCCCTAACTGAACAACCATTACTGATTGCCAGCGAGAGCCTCCATTACAAGAATCCGAAATGATGTCGACACAAAACCGTAGAGAGACTTCCGAGCAAGAAGGACCAACAGAATCAGCATAGCCTGACTGCTGTGTTCAAAGCAAATTTGAGAAAAACGAAGTATGCAACCATGGCTTAAATCCATTATAGGCTGAGTACTAGTTTACCTTAGATGTGCACTTTATAATGTTATATTGCGCTGTTTTGATTCCCTAAAAGAGCTGTTCAAGCAGCTGTTGTGTGACAAAATATTGTTTTCACTGTTGTTGATGGACAGTAATATTGTGTGAGAGATAATGTGTGAATAACTGCTCCAAGTGAAAAATGTTCATGTAAAATTGAAAATCAAAATTGTTATTTCAGTAAATATTTGCATTTTGCACATAGAAAACTGATTCATGATTCCATGTTGATGAGAGCATTAAAATGGGGAAAATAGGACAAAAAATATAAAAGGAAATTCAGAAACGATAAAAAATGAGTGAGCAATCATGATTAATTTTTACTTAATTTGAGTTAATTATGACAGTTGAGTTTTAATTAGATTAAAAATGTTAATCGTTTGACAGCTCTATATATATATATATATATATATATATATATATATATATATATATATATATATATATATATATATATATATATATATATATATATATATATATATATATATTCCTGCAGGATATACCCTGCAGGAATAATCAGGTGGCCAAAGGAAGAGATTCAGACCACGGATGTTAAGACCAGCTCCTAACCATGCATGGAGGGTTCCATCCCAAATCCAGCACCCTGAGACTGTACATAAGCCGAAAGGAAGGAGGCCGGGGACTAGTGAGTGTGAGAGCCACTGTCCAGGATGAAACATCCAAGCTCCATGAATACATCAAGGAGAAGGCTCCAACGGATGATTTACTCAGAGAATGTCTCATACAATGGGGAACAGAGGATGAGGTGCTGGAAGAGGGACCATCATGGGAGGACAAGCCCCTACACGGGATGTACCACCGGACCATAAGTGAAGTGGCTGATCTCAAGAAGTCCTATCAGTGGCTAGAGAGGGCTGGCCTGAAGGACAGCACAGAGGCCCTCATCCTGGCTGCTCAGGAGCAGGCCCTGAGCACCAGAGCCATTGAGGCCCAGATATACCACACCAGACAAGACCCAAGGTGTAGATTGTGCAAAGAGGCACCCGAGACGATCCAACACATAACTGCAGGGTGTAAAATGCTGGCAGGGAAAGCCTACATGGAACGCCATAACCAGGTGGCTGGCATAGTCTACCGAAACATCTGTGCCGAGTATGGACTGGAAACCCCAAGGTCAAAATGGGAAACACCTCCCAAGGTGGTGGAGAATGACCGAGCGAAGATCCTGTGGGACTTCCAGATCCAGACTGACAAGATGGTAATGGCGAACCAACCGGATATCGTGATCATTGATAAAGGGCAGAAGAAAGCCGTTGTAGTGGATGTAGCGGTCCCAAGTGATGGAAACATCAGAAAGAAGGAACACGAGAAACTCGAGAAATACCAAGGGCTCAGAGAGGAGCTGGAGAGAGCCTGGAAGGTAAAGGTGACAGTCGTGCCTGTGGTGGTCGGAGCACTCGGGGCAGTGACCTCCAAATTAGATGAGTGGTTGCAACAGATCCCGGGAACAACATCAGACATCTCAGTCCAGAAATGTGCAGTGCTGGGAACAGCAAGGATACTGCGCAGAACCCTCAAGCTTCCTGGCCTCTGGTAGAGGACCCGAGCTGAATGGGGGACGGACACAACCCGAGGGGTATATATATATATATATATATATATATATATATATATATACTCGGTATATATATATATATATATATATATATATATATATATATATATATATATATATATATATATATATATAAAACTAATAAAATTAAAAATACAAAAAATACATGTAAATAAAGTAACTTATCATCTAATTTACTTTGTTTTAAAATCAATTAATTAATAGAGTAACAAAGTTACATTTAAAATCAGCTCACCAGAAAACTAACTATGTAAGTTACGTTTTCAAGGTAACTGTGGCCACATTGTTGATGAGTCAAGAGTGTAACAACATCAAGTTCACTTTTGGTCATAAAGTGTGGGGTGACAGAGGAAAATTATTTCCATAGTAGGTAACCGATTTCTGATAAAAATGAAATGGTATTTTGCATGTTTTAAGAATCAATAAAAGCTTTGTACTTCTGAGTATATATCATTTCATAACCAATTCCAGAAGCACTTTTCTTTTTGGATAAGACTTTCTTTGGATCTCTTGCCACTGTTCTACTCAGTGATGAGTTTTGCAAGAATTGGCTGTGCACCTACTTTTTTGTGAATGACAATTTTTAGCTCATCCAAATAGGTTTCAGGTAGGGATAGTGTGATTTTTCATCTTGGATTGTATTTTTGAGCACCTGTCACTTTTCCACACTCGAAGGATGCCAGAATGTACTGGAATAGAAATCCACAGGAGTGTGCTTCTCTTACCTGACAAGATACCGGAATGAGTCAACAGTCAGTCCGTGATAATTGTTTGTGAGTTCAATTTCTCACCTTCAAGACTCTCTCTACAAGGTGTCCCACAAGTATCCATACATAGGATGGTTCTGAAATAATTGAATGCATTTGAATGAAGAGCAACACATTGGATTCTTCCTGATGGCCAAGCCACGCTTCTCCGTCACGTGATCGACACGCTAAAAACAAAACAGCGAAGCTCGCAAAATGAGTAAAGAAACTGCTGGAGATCGCAAATGCCGCGGCCTGAAAAGTACGTTCGAGACAACTGAATTAAAGTTATGGCTGAATACTCTGAGATCGTCACAATAGCACTGTTGCTATTTCTGACATCCTACCTGTGTGAGGCGGGGGTTTTCTGCAGCAATGGCGACTAAAACAAAATTCCGAAGTAGACTGGACATAAACCACACACTTGAGACGCCATTGTCTCCTATTACTCCGAGATGGGATCGTCTGGTTGCAGAAAATCAAGCTCGGGGCTGTGGTGAGTCGTCATTTTCATGCACTTTGTATTTGTGTTGTATTGTATTTTGAAGGCATTAAACATTACCATCGCGATCAGTGTTGCGGCCAGATTAGACGCTCCTTGTGTTTATTATTATATTTCGAAAACACCACAGTTTTCATGCAGCTCATACCATATTTTGTTGTATTATTTCCGCCACACCTTAAATGCCAGTCCCTGAAAATATTGTCTGACATAAACCGGTCCTGGGGCAAAAAAGGTCGCGGACCCCTGATTTAGATGCAGTTTTTTGGGTCAAGCCGGTCTTGATCATCTACTATTAGCGGGGTCCATTTCTCTCCATTTCTTCTGCGAATACTTTTGCATTGAAAAACTATATAAAGAAAAATAATCATTATCTTATGTTGCTCACTTTTTAATATATCAATTGTATGTTCATATGTGGCACTAATTGTACCATAATATGACCTTATCACCCTTTGTCTCTCCACCAACTTGCAGGCACCTATCAGCCAACAAGGGTTCATGTTACTAGACTGCCCCCCAGTGAATGCTCATGAAGGTCTCTGTTTCTGTGAACAACTGGTGGCTGACTCACATCTCAGTTTTAAGGCTCTATTGATGGCGCCACATTTCTCAAGAGTCCGTTTAATGGCAGTGTGTTTCTTGCTGGGAATTACACTGAGAACTAATAATACATCTGTTAATTTTGCTGAATAATGATGTTCACCACTTTTCATTTCTACTCGTTATACATTATAAATGGCAAAAACAGAATGATTTCATGGCACTGCATATTATTTTAATCCTGGGTCTTTTTTTTCCCCAATCTGAAATTGCTGCTCTGATATTCTTAACACACATTAACACCCTTTAACACTGTCATTGTCAATTTAAAAACAAAAACAAAAAACAAACAGGTAGCAGCTTTTCAACCCACGTCACCAATCAAAGCCACTCATAAACCGACTTATTATTATTCAAGATGATGAATGGTCAAATTTTTGCTTTAATGTGAAATTGTTATCTGTTGTTGATTCACATACTTTGTGAGGGAAGAAACTTCACTTGTCATCGTGAAGTACAACTGCAAGGGGTTTGCCTCCAACGACGTGCGAGTGACGTGTCTTCTCTTTAGCAGATGGTGTCTCGTCATTTTCAGATGTTCAGCGGAGAGCCTCTTGAAAGGGGCTCATAAAAAATATATTGTAAGATTTCATATAGCTGTTCTGTCAGTGTCACATAATTATTTAATACACATTTGAATAAGTATTGGCAGAACATACCGCGAATATAGTGGCTTCTGCCTATAGAGGATCATACATAAAAGAAAACTGCATTCAAAATCAAATTAAGTGCAACTAGAAATGCACGGTGTAGATTTGAGCTCTTAACAATCAGAGACAATCATTAAAATACAAAATACAAAGAGCAACTAAACACTCAGAAAGGCCAGCTCATTCTGAAAGAAAAAGTCACAAAAACAAAGGGACAAATTAGAGCGGCAAATTTTGAAGATCCTGACCAAATGCAGTGTCCAAGGTTTGTTACGTAATAACCCATGGAGAGTATACTGAGTATTGCTCCATTTGTGAATCAATTATTATTCAGAAAGACAAAACACTCTGTTAAAATTAATGACCTTGTTCATGTTTAAATTCAGATTTAAAAAAAGAACAACAGCTGAATAATATGTGACAGAAAGAAAAATATACACTGCACTGTACAATAAAATAGCAACAAAAACAAGACAACTAAACAGTTTTTTTAAACATTCCTGCAGCTGCAGTAATGGGTTATTTTTGCTTCCTTCCACCCTTAAAGGGCTGAATTATTTCACATTTTACCGGAAGCATATATTCAGCTAATCTATTGAACAATGGCTTTTGTATAGACATAATTTAATGAACATCTGGTTTTTAGAGGACGTCTAATGAATTCACATTCATCTTTCTCTAAATGGATAAAGTGCAGGCAATTACATTTTTAATGTGCCTGTTTCTGTCAATTGGATTGATTCACCGAGTGAGCATTGAACACATCATGTGATTTGAGAGAGGGTGTTATTCTGGGGGTGTGTGTGTGTGTGTGTGTGTTTTTGTTTTTTTATTGTGGTGAACAAAAGTGTGTCTTCTATGCCAAAGAAGATCAAAATGGGATATCTGAGGGTTGCAACAGATCCCGGGAACAACATCAGACATCTCAGTCCAGAAATGTGCAGTGCTGGGAACAGCAAGGATACTGCGCAGAACCCTCAAGCTTCCTGGCCTCTGGTAGAGGACCCGAGCTGAATGGGGGACGGACACCACCCGAGGGTATATATATATATATATATATATATATATATATATATACCCCTCAGTATATATATATATATATATATATATATATATATATATATATATATATATATATATATATATATATATAAAACTAATAAAATTAAAAATACAAAAATACATGTAAATAAAGTAACTTATCATCTAATTTACTTTGTTTTAAAATCAATTAATTAATAGAGTAACAAAGTTACATTTAAAATCAGCTCACCAGAAAACTAACTATGTAAGTTACGTTTTCAAGGCAACTGTGGCCACATTGTTGATGAGTCAAGAGTGTAACAACATCAAGTTCACTTTTGGTCATAAAGTGTGGGGTGACAGAGGAAAATTATTTCCATAGTAGGTAACCGATTTCTGATAAAAATGAAATGGTATTTTGCATGTTTTAAGAATCAATAAAAGCTTTGTACTTCTGAGTATATATCATTTCATAACCAATTCCAGAAGCACTTTTCTTTTGGATAAGACTTTCTTTGGATCTCTTGCCACTGTTCTACTCAGTGATGAGTTTTGCAAGAATTGGCTGTGCACCTACTTTTTTGTGAATGACAATTTTTAGCTCATCCAAATAGGTTTCAGGTAGGGATAGTGTGATTTTTCATCTTGGATTGTATTTTTGAGCACCTGTCACTTTTCCACACTCGAAGGATGCCAGAATGTACTGGAATAGAAATCCACAGGAGTGTGCTTCTCTTACCTGACAAGATACCGGAATGAGTCAACAGTCAGTCCGTGATAATTGTTTGTGAGTTCAATTTCTCACCTTCAAGACTCTCTCTACAAGGTGTCCCACAAGTATCCATACATAGGAGAAATAATTGAATGCATTTGAATGAAGAGCAACACATTGGATTCTTCCTGATGGCCAAGCCACGCTTCTCCGTCACGTGATCGATTACGCTAAAAACAAAACGGCGAAGCTCGCAAAATGAGTAAAGAAACTGCTGGAGATCGCAAATGCCGCGGCCTGAAAAGTACGTTCGAGACAACTGAATTAAAGTTATGGCTGAATACTCTGAGATCGTCACAATAGCACTGTTGCTATTTCTGACATCCTACCTGTGTGAGGCGGGGTTTTCTGCAGCAATGGCGACTAAAACAAAATTCCGAAGTAGACTGGACATAAACCACACACTTGAGACGCCATTGTCTCCTATTACTCCGAGATGGGATCGTCTGGTTGCAGAAAATCAAGCTCGGGGCTGTGGTGAGTCGTCATTTTCATGCACTTTGTATTTGTGTTGTATTGTATTTTGAAGGCATTAAACATTACCATCGCGATCAGTGTTGCGGCCAGATTAGACGCTCCTTGTGTTTATTATTATATTTCGAAAACACCACAGTTTTCATGCAGCTCATACCATATTTTGTTGTATTATTTCCGCCACACCTTAAATGCCGGTCCCTGAAAATATTGTCTGACATAAACCGGTCCTGGGGCAAAAGGTCGCGGACCCTGATTTAGATGCAGTTTTTGGGTCAAGCCGGTCTTGATCATCTACTATTAGCGGGGTCCATTTCTCTCAATTTCTTCTGCGAATACTTTTGCATTGAAAAACTATATAAAGAAAAATGGTCATTATCTTATGTTGCTCACTTTTTAATATATCAATTGTATGTTCATATGTGGCACTAATTGTACCATAATATGACCTTATCACCCTTTGTCTCTCCACCAACTTGCAGGCACCTATCAGCCAACAAGGGTTCATGTTACTAGACTGCCCCCCAGTGAATGCTCATGAAGGTCTCTGTTTCTGTGAACAACTGGTGGCTGACTCACATCTCAGTTTTAAGGCTCTATTGATGGCGCCACATTTCTCAAGAGTCCGTTTAATGGCAGTGTGTTTCTTGCTGGGAATTACACTGAGAACTGATAATACATCTGTTAATTTTGCTGAATAATGATGTTCACCCCACTTTTCATTTCTACTCGTTATACATTATAAATGGCAAAAACAGAATGATTTCATGGCACTGCATATTATTTTAATCCTGGGTCTTTTTTTTCCCCAATCTGAAATTGCTGCTCTGATATTCTTAACACACATTAACACCCTTTAACACTGTCATTGTCAATTTAAAAAAACAAAAACAAAAAACAAACAGGTAGCAGCTTTTCAACCCACGTCACCAATCAAAGCCACTCATAAACCGACTTATTATTATTCAAGATGATGAATGGTCAAATTTTTGCTTTAATGTGAAATTGTTATCTGTTGTTGATTCACATACTTTGTGAGGGAAGAAACTTCACTTGTCATCGTGAAGTACAACTGCAAGGGGTTTGCCTCCAACGACGTGCGAGTGACGTGTCTTCTCTTTAGCAGATGGTGTCTCGTCATTTTCAGATGTTCAGCGGAGAGCCTCTTGAAAGGGGCTCATAAAAAATATATTGTAAGATTTCATATAGCTGTTCTGTCAGTGTCACATATATATTTAATACACATTTGAATAAGTATTGGCAGAACATACCGCGAATATAGTGGCTTCTGCCTATAGAGGATCATACATAAAAGAAAACTGCATTCAAAATCAAATTAAGTGCAACTAGAAATGCACGGTGTAGATTTGAGCTCTTAACAATCAGAGACAATCATTAAAATACAAAATACAAAGAGCAACTAAGCACTCAGAAAGGCCAGCTCATTCTGAAAGAAAAAGTCACAAAAACAAAGGGACAAATTAGAGCGGCAAATTTTGAAGATCCTGACCAAATGCAGTGTCCAAGGTTTGTTACGTAATAACCCATGGAGAGTATACTGAGTATTGCTCCATTTGTGAATCAATTATTATTAAGACAAAACACTCTGTTAAAATTAATGACCTTGTTCATGTTTAAATTCAGATTTAAAAAAAGAACAACAGCTGAATAATATGTGACAGAAAGAAAAATATACACTGCACTGTACAATAAAATAGCAACAAAAACAAGACAACTAAACAGTTTTTTTAAACATTCCTGCAGCTGCAGTAATGGGTTATTTTTGCTTCCTTCCACCCTTAAAGGGCTGAATTATTTCACATTTTACCGGAAGCATATATTCAGCTAATCTATTGAACAATGGCTTTTGTATAGACATAATTTAATGAACATCTGGTTTTTAGAGGACGTCTAATGAATTCACATTCATCTTTCTCTAAATGGATAAAGTGCAGGCAATTACATTTTTAATGTGCCTGTTTCTGTCAATTGGATTGATTCACCGAGTGAGCATTGAACACATCATGTGATTTGAGAGAGGGTGTTATTCTGGGGGGTTGTGTGTGTGTGTGTGTGTGTGTTTGTTTTTTTATTGTGGTGAACAAAAGTGTGTCTTCTATGCCAAAGAAGATCAAAATGGGATATCTGAGGGTGGAGGGCTGTATATGTTCAGATTGCTTTATTCTGCCATGACAATTAGATAATTGAGCAGCAGTACTCATTATGTGCCTGTTCGCAGAACAGGAAATGTTATGACAGGATCGCGGATACAATTTGGTGCTTGCCTTCTGTCATTCATGTACAATTCAGAAATGTTTCGTGTGACTTTGGACTTCCCAGTCCGAGAGCCCTTGTGAACCCGGCAATGTGGTGCCGACAGCCATTTTCAGTGTCCTGATCACTAATTCCTCATTAGAAATGATGAGCTTCTTTATCACCCTTCTTAGGGAAAGGTTAGACTACGGCCTAGAAGGGAGGTTGGAGTCCTTCACTCCGGACCTGATGGAAAGCTTTACAGGCCTGCAGCTATCGATCTGGGCCTTCAGGTTACCTTTCCACCAATGTCGGGATCTGCACTGCAGCATACTAAGCTGATGCACAATCAATGACTCATAACATAGCCAGGCTCTGCACACAGACCCGTCAAATTATACGGTTGCCATCCAATATTTGATGCTGTATGTTTTCCAAACTGCCCTCTGGAAGAATGATACACAAAGTGCACAGACCGATGCAAACAAGTAAACACTTGACTGGCACATAAACTGTCACACACACACACACACAAACGCACACAAAAAAAACTTGCATAGAATTGCAAAACCCAAATATTCTTGTCACTAAAACAACCGTTGGCTCTCGATAGGCTACGGTACTTCCATTTTTTTTCTGCCTCAGTCCACATGAAGCATATATCATCTTAAATGCTTTGTGAAATAAAATAAAACCCAATCCTCAGTCGCCTTTAGAGTCTCCAAGCCCAACTGTGAAATGTGCCCTATCCATGCACTTTGTCGGCAGAGAGCTCCAATGTTGCCCTCCCTTCTCCATTTCACAGAGGCTTAATGATATGCACAAGCACACTCCGGGGCCATCTTCCCAGAACATTAATCCACAGAGATATGATACTATGCTGGATGTTGTCATCCATCACAATCCTCCTGCTCTCTGCTGTTCCTCTCTTCCTGCGTATCATCATCATTTGCGCCCATTGTTTGATTGGGCGCTCTGTTGTTGATCTGTCTGAATGTCCTTCTCATCCATCTACCGGTACTTTGTATTGATGGAGGCATCCTAATTCTTTTTAAATGTAAATCCAAAGATGTGTTGTTTTAGTCCAACTGCAGGTGTTTTAATGCCACTGAAAATTTCAGGATAGTTTCTTTTAATCACTGTGTTGAATTTGTGTTTAAAAAAAAAAAAGAACATCTCCGTAGTACGCATAGCATTAGTACACTTAAAAATGCACTTTCAGGCTGTCCAATACATGGCAAAGCAAGGCTGGGTACCATAACCCTCAACCATTTCTTAAAAGTAAATGGAATTTTTAAAACAGATGTACCCACAGATACAAGACACAGCAACAAAACAAATTATATCTAGAAAAATCAATTTTCAATTTCCTTGTAACTGTTTTATCTGAGATGTGGTCATGGGGTTGGGGGACAAGATAAAATTTGCATTTTAGGGGGTACACTAGACTTATTAGGTATGCTTTTAATTATTTTGATGCATTTTCTTCTCTTTTGAGATTTAATCTCGGGACAAGTAAATTTCCTCAGAAACTGCATGTTTTAGTATTTTGAATGCGGATTATTTAAAATTTGATTGGTGGGACATGGAATGTCCTCCAACTCTGGAATGACCCTGCTCAAGCGCCCGGTGGGGAGCGGTTTGATGCACCGGCGTCTAATTTGGCAATACTGCGGCCATGGTCTTGAACCAGGGTCCCCTACCGTAGCAGGTGAAAATATAACCTCTCAGCCACGGCTGCCAAAGAGGAGCTGGGCCAAATTTTGGCATGTATACAAGGGACATTATGTACAGTTGCACGTTTGTGAGGGGCGTGGCTTTGGTCAGAGCGGGAGGACGGGGTGATGCTGTAGTCATGTAACAATGAAACCTTTCCAGCAACTTGAAAACTGCAAAGCATACCTTTGACAAAATTGAAAAAGGAGAAAAGCAGAGTGAAAGTAAAAGTAAACACAGTAAATGTTAGTGTTACGGAAGATTTAACTTCTCATTTTTTTGTGAAATTCAATACCATGAGCAAATGTGAACATAAATAAATGTTACATTAAAAAGAATTTATTTTGGCCACCGTTTCTAGTTTTTGGTTTGTTTGTTTGTTTGTTTGTTTGTTTGTTTTAATATAACCTTGTGTTGTTTGAAGCAGATCCACTCGACATTCCAAAAAAGTATTAAAAATATTCATTTTAATCTAATGAAAATTTGGTAACATAACACAACCACTTTTTTTTTATAATGACAGAAAGCTACTTTGTGTTGATGTATATCTTTGGGTTATTCATAGCAGACCACAGAAACACTCCATTACCATTTCCTGAAAAATGTTTTAGCATTTATTTTTATATATATATTCTCCAAATCGATATGGTTAAGTCAACACATGCCCATAAATACAATCCTTTATCCATTACATGCTCCATTACATTTCCCCACGGCATACGGATAGGCCATTAGGTAACAAAATCTCTATGAGGAAACGTAATATTTCACATCGCAGGATGGTCACTTCGAGGCCTTCATGGGAACGTGTTGCCACGCCTTCCTCTCAGTTTTACTGTGCAGTGTACAAGACAGATGGTGGACTATTAGTACTTCATTAATTGCATACAGAAAACCAGTCCGTACATCAATCAAGCAATTTTTCCCTCCACTTGTCAAGTGCAATTTGGCGACACAATGAACAAAAACCTCGGCGGCCCAGTTTGTTCTTATCTGTTAAAAAGAGCGTGTTGCTCTGACAGTGGAACACTGAATATATCCTCCTTGTTTCTTCTGCTGTGCGTGCCGTCGTGACACCCTACTGAGCAAAGGTTCACAAAAGCGCCTTGTTCAGAATGGATGCAAATGATCATGTCAAGATAGATTAGCTGCAAAGATCAGGCAAAGACTAATGATCGTGACTGTCACAATGAATAGATGTACAGACGTTGCGGATAGACGCTCTTTAGCGGCCATCATATACAATTATCTTTTCTACTCACTCATGAGAATTAATGTCACAAGTAGCCCTACAACTCACTCCAAATGCCACTAACGATTAGAATGTAAATCAAATTACCACACGCGACTTTGACGGGTCATTTCAGATGTGTGGGTTATGTAAAGTATTTGTTTGGTCATATATACCTTAGTTGAATTAAATTGCTCATACAATATAATATGCGGGCTTTATTCTACTTTTCCCCAAAGACAAGCTTTAGCATTTCAGGAGGTAACATCAAATGTGAAGTGGCCAGATAAACTGTTGTTGTAACTCACAAATTCAATTCCACCATGCTTGTAACTGAAAACACTTGCATCTCAAATCATCTTTCCATAATGAAATGAAAATGCTCTTAATCCATTTCACCGCCCCATAAAAATGCCTACAGTCTGTATTTTTGTAATCCACACTCCACCTGGTGCGTGTTCGAAACGTGTCAATTATAATTTGTCATAGAATATAAGTCAGAGTTGATGCATGAAACAGGACTGAAAATTGAAAAAGCAATTCGATCATTTCAATGGGGAAGTTGTTTATTGAGGAAAGGGGAATTCGTAATGGATTTTGCAAAAAAATGACGCAAAACTCTTTGCGTAAACGCTGTGGACAGTGCCACGAGCGGTTAGGATTAGACCTGATCAAACCCTTACAAAAGAAGAAGATAAAGCCGTATGAATGCTTTCCAGCATTTGTGAATTTATTTCTGCTCTGCACTTCTTTTCAGCGAAAACAGATTTGGCAGCATGGTTAGATCTGCAGAAAGCAAAGCGGAATATTGGATTGTCTCTGCTGCTGCTGTATGAATAAGTGCTGTAGGCCCTGAGGCGCAGGTATGACAGGGAAAGTAAGAAAAAACATTTTACCTCCTCTGAGCCTCTGCACTGATGGCTTGGCCAGTTTAGTACGTGCAGGGCCCCTCTGCGAATACACCATGTGATACCATTGACACAGATTATAGATTTTTACCTGCTTAGAAATATGCTATGTGGGAGTGTGAAAATGTCAAGGAAGGCACCCAGGATCCAAGATTGACTGAATTCATACATCCCCCAAATGCTGCTTTCCAAAAGAAAAGCGAGGGAAAGCTCACGTCCATGCAGCAAGATCGTCTGAATGCAACCATAGTTTCCGATCCCCCCACCCCACCCCCACCCCGAGCAAGAGTTGATATCAGGCAAATTTGCATGTACATGCATTTGCACGGATCCAATCAAACATCAAGGTGTGGACACAATTGGGGGATTTCAGACCGGAATACCAACCAGTGTTTCAGCAATAGCTAATACCCCTGGCCCAAGGAGGGGAGGGTGCTTTATCATTGAAACTGATAACATTTAAACCTCATAGGAGCTTTGAGCAGATGGTGGAGAAGGCCAGGTCAGGTCACTTGTTCTCGTTACAACCGCCGTGTGTCATGCAAGTAGATTCAGCATAGACATGTCACGCTGTCATGGAGCATTCAGGTCAATAGGGCATGGATTGCTGTTAAATATTACATATTTTACAGAGTACGGTCTATCGCCAACAGAGAGTATTAATTATCAAAAAATATTTCTTCCATGATATCATGTCATAATACAGATGAGCAACGTTTTTAGCTCAACTTCTCCAAATTTGTCTAGGATTGGGCAGGTGAACTAAACAGTAACAAACACAATATGCTACTTTAAGTACCAAAGTTCATTGCTTGTTATACCTATAACAATCAAATTCAGATGGTGGAGGAAGAAATTGAACGACGGATCAGTAAAATGTTCTACAAAACTCTCAATAGTGATATGTATACAATCACATTCGCTGCTTCCAGGATGTGTTATTAGGGAATGATTTCAACAAGCTCTTCGTAGCTCTCATTAGATTGGGTATCTAACCAGAACAAAACTCACTTCTCCTAACTATGTGGAGGAAGTGAATTGGAAAATTAAATGGGGAGAGGAAAGTGAGGAAAGCGATCTTGTCACCGTGTCCCCGCTCCCGTTAACAAGTCCACCGAGTCGGCTCACGCTGAAAGTCATTCACATGGTCTTTAATTTCACCTCATTGATTGGAATTTAAAGGCCCGGAATATGGCAAGGAAGACATTAAGATTATCTCCTCACCAAAGCGCGTGCTAGACATTTGTTTTAAAATGGTGTGCCAGCTTACCGGCTTGTCGTTTGAATTGGATGCCCCAAAAAGAAAAAAAAAACTTGATAAACTTTACAAACTGAAAATGCTCTCACTGCAGGGTATTGTATAAGTGGCTGCAGACTTTTTTTGTGGTTGTTGTTGTTGTATAGCATGTATTTATATGCTACATGCTGCAGATCAATAAAAGCAACATTTCATTAATCTTGACAAGCTGTTCCTGTTCGACGCCAGATGCTGGGGACACGAGCTGTCGAAACAATAGGCATGCTCTTCCTTGCTTACTTCCCCCTTGCCTCTGCTTCTTTGTTTGCACTTGCAAAGACGGCATTACATCTGTCAGCAAGATATCATTTACATAAACATCAAACTATACTTCAGAGTATCTGTCACAGAAACTCTTGAGACTTGCAAAATATTAGCATTTCAAGGTTGCACTTACTCTATGTTCACAGCTTTGCATATATACTATTGAAAGTTGATGTGGTTGCTCACGTTTTGTTTTGTTTTGTTTTTTTTGTTTGAAACTCTTCGGAAGAGAAAACGCTTCGGACATTGTCTCACTTGTGTCATCGATGCAGACAATTCTTCTTTGTGTATTCTCTGCAGGACGCATCATGGACCAAGGAATTGTTTTTTTATTTTATTTTTTATTCAAACCATATCCACCTGGTGATCAAAACCCAGTCAAGAAAATCAACATGAACAAGTGTTTCAAATCATGTAGCAAGTGCATGCAATCACATCCTGGGTTAATGGAAATTACACCTCACAGGGCCACATGGCTATTTCATGGCTTATTTTTCCAGTGATTTCTTTGCCTGATAGAAATTGTGTTGATGATCACTATGGAAATTCTGTTTATTTACTGTGTGTGTTAGTAACACACTCATGTGTGTATGCAGTGAAGAGGGGCAATACTGAGTGAAACAAAAGTGTTTTCCAGATGCAATTTGCTGTTGCTTAACTAGACTGAATGCTGGACTTGATTTATAGTCATACTGAGAGTGGGATTACCATTTTGATTGCTTTTTTTATTTTACTTTTACACTTAAACTACAGTGGAACTCCTATCGTTAGGTGACATAATTACAAATCAGACTGTGAACTCAAAGAAACAAGAAGATAGCTAAAATCTTGGAATTTAATTGTCTTGAAGTTACTGTTACTCTACTCCAGAGTTCAAATCATTGCCGTGGATGGATGAAGCTCAGGAGACTTCAGCTAGTGAGCATCAAAAGGCTTATTTTGTTGCTTTTATTTTCCACACTTTCTTGTCATTGAATTGTCTGTGTGTGTGTATGTTTCTTTTAATTCTATTGACGAAACAGGTTAGCAGAGCTGTCAAAGGTAGATGTGATGACCCAGATAGACCCAGAAATGGAACTAATCAATTAATCAAACATTTATACAACTCTTTTCATACAGTTGAATAAATAAAAATGCATATCGACGTGCTTCACATGGTTATTGTGAACCCCTTCCTGCAACGGCTCAGGACAGAGGCGCCAAGTGACAAAACCCCAGTTTAAAGAGTCGTCCGCACCAGCAGCATGTCATAGACCGCGGCCACGTGGCAATGACACAACGGCCTTTACGGTGACTGAAGTGTTCAGTTTCTTACAAGTGACTCACTTCTGAAGCTATATTATTGTTTTTGTCATCAACTACATATTCGAGTTCATCATCATCTGCATCAATAGCGGTTAACACATTTCACCCATTAGAACTCCTAATAGGTGAGAAATACTTATGATCGTATTATTATCAGTTTTATGGTATGCATTCTGTTGACTTATTGTTAATATTTTTTAGGTTATACTGTAATAATAATAATACTAATAATACATTTTATTTATAAGCGCCTTTCAAGACACCCAAGGACATTATCTGTTCGGTTAAAGTGTTCTTTTTTTGTTTGTTTTTTGTTGTTTTTTTTTTTACAGCTTCAGTTATATAAATAAAGATGAATGTATTGTATAGCGTCCATCTAATCATCAACGTTTATCACATTTATTTGTTCTGTTTTATTTGAGAAAGAGGTTTTACGACTGAAAGCTCGCAGCTCTGATTTGCACATGAATGGCAATGGCATGTATGTTGGTAATGTTAAGACGTTACCTTCTCAATGCATTTGTTGTACAGTTAATAAAAGCTTTTTGGTCGTGTTCGACAATCGCGTTTCTACTGCACGTCATTTATTTTGGCTGAATTATTAAAGAGAGCAAAAAACTGTGCTTGAGTTCAAAATATTCTGTTAGCATGGGACAAATCCCAGTTGTAGAACATTGAGAGGATTCTCATATACATATAAGATCTGCAATATGTGATGTCAATTGTTGAGTCTGCATTTTAAACAACAGACTTCTGCTTCTGGACGCATCAATATTGCCGACATGCGTGATGTTTGATCTTGCTCAAATGTACAAATCAATATTCAATGAATTTGTTAAGCTCATCCCTACTCCATGAGTCAGCTTGTGACACTGGTAAATGTCATTTGTGCCTCCACGTTTCAGCTTTCAAACCTCCCCAAAACAAAGGTTCAGTGTGTATCTGCATTGCCAAGTGAAACACTTTCAATCAGGGATGACTTTATGTATCCCTGACTTTTTTTTCCTCGCCCATTAGGTTTTTGAGATATTTTCTTTTTTTTCTTTTCATTTTAAGTTTGACCTCTAAAAGATTGCGTAATACAGATTTTACCATGCGTTGTCATTTATAGCTGACATTTCAGAAAACAAATCCATCTTGTTGTTGAACCTAATCCTTAATTCATAAATATTACTGAATATATTACTATAATACATATTGTATTACTTATTCTATTATTATTATTATTAATTCATTAATATGGAAAAATTACATGACAAATCGTGCAGCACACCTACAAAACTGCATTTCCATAAGGGGCACTGTCGGATGAAGCTGACTTTTCTCTTGGAATTCAGACCAAGAAGTTCCTCCCCTTGTGAGCCTGAGACAAGCCCTTATAAGGAAGGCATTATGAGGAAGCAACATGATAAAAAACGGTTCTCACAGGCAGAGAGCCAGATTCAGGTCAATTTTAGTAAGCAGCCATGTCCTTTATGAATAATTAAGCATTCAGGCACAGCATCCACTCCAAGTGACAAAATGCATAACTGAAACATATGAACTCTCAAAGTGAGGTGGACGGTCTGAATTCCAGCTGGTGCAAATCCAAGCAGGACTTTGCAGAGCGCAATCTTTAAGACATTTGCATTGGAAAAGCTTGAGTTTTTGTCATTCACGTTTCTTTAGAGCACACTTTTAACCAAAGTAATGATCCGTGTTTACGACAACACAAAGGTATTTGTTTACCATTTTACGAAGTACCATATTGTTTTGTGTTTTTTGTTATTGTAAAGTGTCCTTGGGTGTCTTGAAAGGCGCTTATAAATAAAATGTTATATTATTATTATTATTATTACTTGCATGAGTCACAAAGACATTGGAATGGCAGGCCACTGTTTATCTCAGGAAGCATATATTACTGTTACCATGACAGCCAGGCCTGTGGTGTTGAGCCAAGGACTTTTTTTTTTGCTCCGCTAACAAGACCATAATCAAAAGTCTTTACACACAAGAAAAGGCAGTGAATCATATGGTCGTCATGGGGATATGTTGTTTCGGGATGAGGATACAGTATGTTGCAGTTACCACACGTATTGTAGCTTGTGTGACAGCTTATGATTACTCCTGGAGGAGCTTTGAAGAGTCGAAATGTATCTGAACCAAGGCTGACTGTAGTAGGCAACCGATATTGAATGGTACTATACAAAAAAATCGGGCACAGTGCAATATGTGAAACACATCAGAAATTATACAGAAATACACTACAATTAGCAACTGGCATAATTGCATTAGCTGAAATAGATGAGCTTCTTTACTAATGCACACCTTTGGTAAAATAAAGCGCAGCAAATTCCTTTACGATTGCTGGAGACTGAAAGCACTTGGTTTGACGAGATGAATGAGTCAAGTGATCAAAATTTCAGCTTTTGATTTCAGATTATGATTTTTCACTTTTTTGGAGATAAACCCGTTTAAATTTCCTAAGAAACTAATACACAATAAAATAATAATAATGATTTAAAAAAATAATTAAAATAAAATAATTTTAATAATTTTATAGAACATAATGTAAACATAACAGTGTGGCATGGAAAAAGCATGTACATCTTTAGATTTAATAGCTCTTTGACCCTCCTTTAGTAACAATCACTTCAACCAAATGTTTACCGTGGTTGCTTATCAGACCAGCAAAAAAATCAAGAGAAATTATGGACCATTCCTTTTTACAAAACTGTTTCAGAGAAACAATATTTTTGGGATGTCTGGTGTGAATCAGTCTCTTGAGGTCATGCCTTCGCATCTCAATTGGGTTGAGATCAGGACTTTGAATTGGCCATTCAGAAGGCATATTTTTTATCTGTTGAAGCCATTCTTATGTCCTGTGGGCGGTTGTCCTGTTGGATCACCTGTATGTTGTTTCACTCTAAATGGCTCCGTAAAATTTCTAAACTTGGGAATGTCCCAAACCATGATGCCCCCCTCCACCGTACTTCAAAGCCGGGATGAAGTTTTGATGGTGGTGTGTTCTTCCTTTTTTCAGATAAGCAACTCAACTTTGTCCGTGGGACATCAAGACACTCATTTGCAGACATCAAACTTGGAGCAGTGGACAGCAGTGGCTTTCTCTGTGGTGTCCTCCTTCGAAATCCATTCTTTTTTAATTAATGTGATGTCATGTAATGCCTCAGCATAGAATTGTCAACAGAGATGATAGAAATGTGCTGGAAACTTGTTTTTAATGTTATTTATTTATTTATTTATTTGTTTGTTTGTTTGTTTGTTTGTTTTATTTTTTTCTTTTAGTCAACACTGTATGATGTTTCTTTACCTCACTGAACATTCTGTGCTGTGTATTTGCGGTCATCTTCACAGAATGTCCAATACTGGGGTGAGGAGCAACAGTGCTGAACTTTCTCCATTCATAGACAATGGACTGATGAACATTAAGGTTTCCTGAGATACCTTTGTGACCCTTTCCGACTTCATGCATTTAATATTTGAAGTTATTCTGAGAGCTCTTTTGGGCGAGGCATGGTTCACGTCAGGCAATGGTATGTGTGTTTTTATAGGGGATGAGCAGCTTTCCCCTGCACCTCCAATTTCATCCCTCTAATTGGACTGTACATTGGCTGAGTCCTGACTGTGATTAGCTCCTGAAGAAATCATTATTCCCAGGGGTTCACATATACTTTTTCACCCTGCACTATGGATTTTGACAGGTTTGGTCCAGTAAAGCCATTAAAACATATAATTGTTTGTGTGGTATTAGTTTGAGCAGAATGTGTTTGTGTGCTGCTGTAATTTTGATGAAGATCCGATAACATTTATGAGCAATTTGTGCAGAAATACGGGGAATTCCAAAAGGTTCACATACATTTTGTTTTTTCTTGCAACTGTGTAAGACTGCAAATGACTAATACTGTATTTCTGTTTGATTGGAATTCTCTTACAGGGGTGGTCCACAAGGTACTTAGTTCAACATTCTCTCAGTGGAGTGCTAATACACGCTCAGAAGGCTTGGACGATAATCCCTGTGGATAGAGTGATTCTACATTGGCAAAAGGACAATAGTAATGATATTCACCTAATCTTCCCTGACAGATTCAGGACATGCTTTTCATTAAGACAAAAGTGGATAAGAGAGCAAAAAGCACTGTTTCAAAGTTTACCTAAATCCTTCAAATATAGGTACAATTCACATTCTGGTGGAGCCTGTTTCTGGTTGCTCAGGCTTAAACCAGTGCACGTATAAAATGTATTCGGGTGTACATTTAAAAAACATTTATTTTGTTTGATTCGACACACACACACACACACTTATTTTAAATTATGATTAGTATTATTATTTGTTTATTTATCTTTTTTTTTATTAACAAACAACTAAAACATTTTTCAAGGTAGCCAAAACTCATAATTATGTTTTGTTTTTGTTAGGTGAATTGCTTGTAATTAGTACAGTCAGTAGTCTCTGGAATTAAAAAAAAAATTGCTCTATACTATTTTTAATGAATGTTTGCTGTGCTAATCAAACTGCCTAGCATTTGGTGATGTGTGACCATGTGGTGTGTGATCATTTGTATTGGACATAACATAGAACAAAGTGTCAAAGTCAAGGCCCGGGAGCCTGATCTGGCCCGCCACGTCATTTTATGTGGCCCACGAAAGCTAAAGTCTGAACCAAAATTTCAACTTGTCATATATAATATAATAAGGACAATGTTTGAACAATCCATTATTCTTGACTTTTGATGTCTAAAATAGTTATCCATCCATTTGTTGCCCACTGTGTATGTAATGTGTGGAGGTGGTTCAATATTTATATGGTTTCACAAATGCATAGTAATAACGGCCCTCCAAGAGAAACCGTAACTCCAACGTGGCCCGTGACAAAAATGAGTTTGACATCCCTGACATAGAAGATAACATTTCAACCCAGCCTGCAACAACTGTAGAGGGTTGTTGCTGTTTTGGTCACAATTTCCGAACAATTGTATTTTTACATTGAATCTTTCTGCGTCAAAGCACTAATGAAAGTCAGTCTGTATGGGAATGTGAAAAAAAAAAAGTTTTAATGAATTACTTGTAAAATTAAATAATTGCAATTATATAAAATGAAAAAAAAAATGATCGCATTTGAGGGACTGTGAAATCAAACAGATTGGGGATAGCTGGAGGATAGCTTTAAAATAAATTCTAAAGAGTAGCTGACAGACATTTGGTGTAATTAGTCTGATATATAGTCTTATCCAATCTTACTTACATTGCTAATATCGCTTTCACAATATTGAATTAACAGGGGTAAAGGCATCCTTGCTTAACACCATCGAATATGGGCACCTTCTTTGTAATGGTCATTATTCATGATTTACAATGGACTTCATTATAAAATGTTTTAACCCAATTTATCAGAAAGTCACCAGAGTGAAAAAAAATAAAAATAACTCCACACACTCTTGAATGGGATACAAATTCAGACGTGTGCAGACCATTGTTATGTGTGGGTGATGGCACACATTGAACCAGATGTCACCCATATTTGTTCCAAAAGGTGATAGTGTGTCAGAAGAACTTCTCTTCAGATTATAAAGGACATAATAAGAAGCAGTACAGCAATTATTTTTCTTTTTAATTAGCTTCATCTAAGGAATTATCCTGCAATAATGTAATGGCTCAATTCATCTCCCAAACCATCTGGTCTGAGAGAGCTGTACCTCTGGAGTTGATTGCTTTCCCCTGGTGTTATGTCCGGGTAATAGGCTGTTCAAAGGCTGCTCTGGGCTCGGACAGCTGAGTGGAGGTGGGGAAGGAGCAGCTGGCTGCGGCATCATCGGCTGGTGCCTGTCGAAGGGCTTCCCAAAGGGCTTCGTGCGTGCCTCTAGTGCATGTACAGTATCTGTGTGTGTATGTGAATTTGAGTTTGTGTTTCACATTCTCCACCAATTTAACCAGTAAGCGACATGCTTTGCAGCAGCAGCACAGTGAGTTCGTGGTTAGCACATATGGCACCCAGTTCAAATCTCTTTGCAGAGCTCGCATGGTCTCCCTTGGCTTGTGTAGGTTGTTTGTTTATACAGTACAATACGTGCCCAATAATTGCCGGCCGGTGTGTGCAATTCTTAACTGAAGTCCGGCGGGATAGGCTCAGAATTGACTTTAATAAGGACAAATGATTTTTTTAAATGGTTGGATGGATGTTTAGTCAAAAATAGATTTGGGGGCTTTCACTTGTAAAGCGCTTTTCCACCTACAAGGCACTCAATGCACTTCACACTGACTCCTCATTCACCTACGGATGATGCAACTGGAAGTTCAAAAGATGCTTTTTTTTCTTTGGCACACCCCACACTTCACTTAAAGATTAAAAAAAGGAATGCATTTAGCATTTACGGTCATATTCTGTGTGTAGGGCACACACAGAATTTCGTCCACCACTGGTCAAGTGTCCAGTCCTACGAGGGAGAACTTGCTCTCGTGTGATCACACATGATCTCACAAACACGAACACGACCAGGCTCTCCTGGCTATAAGCCGAGGGCTGCTGAGTGTTTCCGAAGAGGAAAAGAGATGGGAGTGTTGTAAAGTGGCAATGTTGGCAAGGAATACTTGCTTTGGAAAATACTTTGTGCCAGCTATGGATCCTACTTTTAGTCAAAAATAAATATTTTTTTTCTACAAAGAATGCATTTTTTAATGGGCTTCCAGGTCAGTTTAGCAAATGTTTCCTCAATTGTTTTTGAATGGCATTTGCTTGGGAGACAGAAAGAGTCACGGAGGACTTTGAATGGTTATTGAGGTCAAATAGGAAATAAGGAATACCGGACTGAAATAAAGTTGCGACATAATGACTAGTTGCAGCTTGCTTTGTTGTGACATGAATATACTGTAATCGCGTACCGACAATTGGAGTACACTTGGAGTAGGTGTTTCTAATCTGCAGCAGCATCTTCCTTCAGGCAACAAACTTGTTTAGTCACTCCTCAAAAGCTATTTGATACGTGTGTGTGGCACCACGAATGCAGTTGACAGACAAAATAGAGCACACATGTAAAATAAATGGAGATACATACACTGCAATGTTACGCACGTCAATTAAGGTGCGTGTGCTTGGGGAGGGGCCGGGGGCTATGCGGAAGGGAGCGTTATTGAGGGTATCTTATCATCAACAGTTGAGCAACTTTATGGCTTCTAATATGCCCCCTGTCAGTATAAATTGTAAATAGATGGCGGCATTGTGCATTCAAAGGCGCCTTTGTCTCTGCTTCATTTACCAGCTGCTCAAACATGACCGAAGCATTTACTACACAGGGCAATCCACTATTAATATGAGGAGAGTCTCATGAGGAGAAGGGCTGTCTTACCTTGGACGGGGCTGTATGCAAATCTCACTGTGACTTGAAAACCTTCCATGCACACAACACACTAGCATTTGATTTCCATCCAGATTTCTCAATTAAAATTACACGGAGTTTGCATTTCACTACCTGAGCTGAGGGCGATTTGCAGGTCATTAAGCCCCCTACCTGTATCTGGCGATGTTTTGGAGGTGAACATCTGGCTTGAGGAGGCAGAGCATGAAATGAAATGCCCCTGGCTCGCCGTTCTGCCTCTTGTCCACAAGGGCCGAGAGTATTAGAGTGTCACGCGTAGTGAAAGTGGGTTTGTGTGGGCCGCAACAAATTGGCTTGTGATCAGAATTGAAATGGAAAATCAGCCATGACTGTTGGATAGCAGTTGCCATTCAGTCACCACTTGTAAAGTTATGTTGATACTGTAGCCGTTTGCTTCCAAATGAATGTTGTTTTTAGTCTTACATTGCACATCTTGAGCACTACGATCTATGTCCCATTTCAAAACACCACAGAGGGCAATCATTTCATGGACTCACGATTGATTTCCTTCGAAAACTCTGATTGATTTCTCTGCCATGCGATAATAATGACCATATCTCATGTATTTTTCTCGAAGTCACATGTTTTAATGAATTGCAATTTTACCCAACGAAACATCGTGTGAGTTGGTGGATAACTAAGAGAAACTACGCAGTCTCTGAATTGTCAAGCATCACGCATGTGAGCGATTGGTTCATAGTCTGTCCATTATTCAGGCACTGTAATGATATTTAATTGACTTCATTCAAGATCATAATAATATATGTGGATTATGAAAATGGATCAACATGAAATGTAATGTATTATTTTAGTCATGTCTGATTCAATGCTAATGGTATACTCTCACAACTCACCCAATTTGCATGAAGCACCCTGACAGAGAAGCGACCCTTGTGCGAATAAATGCGCATCTAAATATTCTGAATAATTAGTACATAGCAAAGGGTGCCAATCCCATTTGCCGAAGGGTTCCTACAAATGGATTAGTGCAAAAGGGTAAAAATCTCATTAATGGTTTCTCTGGATCTGATTTAGCATTTGTCATTACATTTGGAAGATTGCTGTCTCATGTAAAAATGTGCCCTTGCTTTACGTAATAAGTAATATCTATGCAAAGAAGTGTTTTCCAAAAGGTTACGATATGCTTCCTGCTGGAAAGCATCCTTCAGCCTGTGTGTGGAACAAGCAGTCTTTGAGGAAAAACGACGAAGATAAATATGTCAAATCCTCACATTTAGCGCAGCAAAACTTTCATCTGCCTCTTTTCTGCAAATAATAATATTTCTTAGTTGGGGATTATGCTTTGCCACGACGGCTTTCAGCTTGTCAAGTAACTGCAGTGAAGTTTTCCATTGCAGGCTCTGACAGAGAAAGCTTTTCCTCTCTGTTATCATGCTCGCGCAGTGTTGGGATCTCACTGGAGATTTGCACGGTACAAGTTTTATTCGAGATGATATGCGGTAATCAGGCCCTTTGAGTCCTTCTGTCTGACTCTCCCCTCCTTTCTTTTCTCTGCCCTGACAAAAGCGGCTCTGCCTGTGCACTCAAGTTAGCCAGTGTTTAAACATTGCATCAGTCCACACGGCACTCTGTTAAGCTTTGGGGGAACTGGGAAGACAGCGCAGCCTTTCAGATTTGTCATTGCGGCGAGCTCGATTTTTGCAACGCGCGGATCAATCCCTTGTTGGCCGGATGAGGACTCAGCTTGGGGTGTTGCTCGTGCACATTTTTCCACCCTCTCTAACACAAAGTGTGAACAAGCAGCGAGCAGTCATCAAATATTCTCTTTTTTGTGTGTGGGTTTTTTTTTTCCTGTGTGTCAGATACAGTCATGCGTATTTGTTCTGCAGAGGGGCCCCCACCTCCATGCACTGATATCTCATTCCATACAGGTACAATACGATGTCATGGTGACGCTTAGTTATGCGGCGGAATTTATTGTCTGCACTGCAGCAGATTACCATTGCTTAACATGCCACACATGAGGCTGTAAGAGGCAGCACCTTTCCCAGCGCGGCATCCTCCTGGCAAATCTGTTGAAAATCTTAAGAGATGCTGGGAAGCGCACTCGAGAGTTCCTGCCTTGCGACACACTGCAGCCATGCTGCGCTCCAGTACGAGGATACAATGGAGACACACACAAAAAAAAAGCGTCCCATTCATGGCGTGGGTTGTCTATGTCCTGGCTGTTGTACTTTTCTGCGTCTCACGGAAGATGCCATTCGAATGTGTATTCTTCCTTCAAACGCCATTACAAAACGCAGATTCCGCCTAAATAATTCAATGCCGCAGCAAGTCCAACGGGGGTATCAGGCAAGCATGAGCCTCAGGATGAATTTGAAGGGAAGGATTTTTTTTTTTTTTTTTTATCAAGCTAAAGGCTGTGTAACAAAAGACATGAGTTTTCTTGCAGAGACTTTGTAGTAAGACAAGAATGAATCTTTTGAAGTTGTTATCTGCATACGTGGGTCCTCACACTCAGACAGCAGGCTATAGGAGGATATGAAAGGTGCGGATTTCGTCTACCGTGGGCAATCCTTGTGGCAAAACTCAGTGTGGGTTTTCAACTGTGTGATTCCGATTGCCCGGGGTTAAGCAAGAAGCAAAATGTTCAAAACATTTATTAAATCAACCCTAGTGTGTCTCTGCTCAGATCTCATCTGTAGGTAATTATAGACTTGCCTACAGCGGAAATGCTGTGATGGTAGTATTTTCCCCAATAACTGCACTTGCATATTGTAATACTTCAGAAGTTAGATGTTCTTGTCACTTAGACTCAATTCATTGCACTTGTGTCACATCTGTCGTGTCGAGGGAGAAGTTACTGCAAAGTATCGTCACTCACCTAACCTTTTTTCCCTGCCTCTTTCATTTACTTTCTCTCGAAGGGTGTGAATCAATTGTAAACTGTATAAAAAAAAACAAAAAATCACATACTCTTCACACTTTACACACGTTAAAGGAATTTCCTTACTTCTGCCGAGGTCCCACTTGTCTGGCGAGACCTTCCTTGGATTCAGAAAGTTTTTTTAATCCGTAAAAGTAGATTTTTAATTTGTGCTTTACTTTTGAACCAAATCAGAGTATTTTTTTATTGACCGCTGCTTATTTGCCTTTATCATAAAAACACAAAGCTTGTATCTTTATGCTTTTGTGTGATAATGTGATCCTAAAATAACAGCTTCAAAATGATGTCTATGCTTTGAGCAACATTGAATCACCAAAGGAAGCGGATCGGCTTGAACACCTCTCATGTTGTGTTGGTGCTGTTGCTGCTTGATTAATTATTTATTGGCCATGTTAACGTTTGACCCATTGTTATTGTCATACACCACATGCACTTTATTCGCATTTGACTTCTTAGATTCTGACTGTCTTTTGCCTCTTCCACTCTCTTCAGCTTGAACATAAACACTGTTGTTGGGTGTTGAAGAGAACTGTTCGGAAATAAATACATCTTGAATTTAACAATAGAATGCAATGTTAGTTTTCAAGTAGAATTTCATTTGTATTTGACTCTTTGGCGTAAAAGTGTAATTAGTCAGGCTCAGTGTGTTAGACATAGTGTTGATTTTGGATACTTTGGTAATACTTCCACCAAATCTTCCCCGCGGCTATTCTAATTCATTCCAAATGTGACTCTCCAGTGATCACAAAGGCAAAATTGATTTCATCCTTCTATTAATTTTCTGAGGTTAAGTGATCTCATAGGATGGTGAATGAATTGAACAAACCTTCATCTATTTATTTATTTGGGAGGGGGGTGTCTGTCACTTTACAGGCTTCCACTGTGAAGGTTTGGTGTGTAATTTCACAAAAAGCCATTTTACTGACATGACACAATGCAAACTGCTTAAGTGCTCTGACAGTCCAAACTGTTTGTGAGTTGAGGTTTGAGTAGAAGACGTGTAACAGAGGCAGAATGGTGCCAGTGTGACGGCGCTGAGTGAAGTTGAATGCCCAAGACACAGTACACATTCCCTTTGTGTGGAAAGCAACTGTCACATTTGCAGTGGTGTCGCCAGGCATGTAATAATTTCAAGACACAAAGCCTGTGTCGAATTGAGGAGGATCAACTAAGAATTGTGACCAGCAGGTTACAGTGTACATGTGGAGACCTTTTGACTTCAGATGCATTTTCAATCAGAAGGAATGAGGTTGCTTTATTTTAAATCAGCAACCTGCACAGGGCTGACAAACATTACTGACCACTAATACTAACATTTTGCGTTGGATATCATTTTACATGCTTCGCTCTCAATAATTCATCAAGTAGACAGACAGAGATATCAAAGAAACTGCATAGGGCTAAATGGGTTGTTAAATTGTGCATGGGTACAGGGTAAAATGAGCCATCTCCCGTTTTTCCCTCCTTACGTTCCCCAGCGTTCCCTCCCCAACCTTCCCCTCCCCCCACACCCCTTGGATAGGGGATCCACCCTCACTTCTGCCTTTCTCCCTTCCTCCAGATTTCCTTTCCACCCTCCCTTCCATGATTAAAACTCATTCAGTACCAGCCATTTTCAGACCCGTTTGAGAAAAAAAAATGACTTTCAGTCTTGAAAAAAAAAAGATAGGAAAAAAGAAAACCTAAGAACATGGGATTGAATGTGTGAAGTCTGAAAAGACATATAAATGTCTGTTCCGAATGAAATCGGTCATATCCTCAAATACTTCTTTATTCATTTCTTAAACACAACTATACAAATAAGGCCTAAATGTCCAGCTTTTCCTTCAACATACCGCAGGTCTGAGAATATTTCAGCATTTGCCGAGAAAGAAAACATGAAAGCTGTGTCCTTGTAAAAAAATGTTTTTTGATACACAAAAGGTGAGTACTTGTACAAGAGAATGTTTCTTGGAATCTCTGTTAACGTGATCATCAATGATAAACGTACAAATGGAGCCTTCATCCTCATCATCCATCCTCCCCCCGCCAACTCTCCTTTTCATCTACTCATTCCTTTAGTCTGGATATGCATCATAGTAAAGGCTTTATTCCATAGATGTACTGAATTTGTACCGCTGCTGAACAGGTGATCGACAGCATTGTGACAACGCACATTGATGCAATCAGTGTTTGTGATGAAATAAAAACAATCATAAATTAGATGGGTCAAGTTGAACCACGAGTTTCATTCAACTCTTACCTCACCGTGTTGTTCAGCGTACTCCATGGCTACCATATTGAATTTAGTTATTCATTTATTTAACCCCCATAGTTAATATGGTGCACGTTTATTCTAGTTATGGTACTCAGTTTTGCAGCTCTTCGATATGCAATGCATGTATAAAACGAATGGAAAACTATGTTCTTGACAGTGTAAGTATACTTCCATGAGTAAAAACTGTTTGTGGTGTGGATTGAAACACAAAACCACTTCTTCCATGTGGCTCTTACCTTCACAGATTCCATAAAACCGAGTCTTCCCCATAAACCAATGGTCACATGCTCATTTTTTTTTCATGGGTTCTTATCAACAAAGGGTGGGTCAACTTGACCACCCCTACTCCCTAAAAATTGGATGGGAAATCTAAGAAATACTGTCATGAGCTGAAAGAAATGCAAAGATAGGGCTAAATAGAGGACTATATAGCAGTGCTTTGATTTCTGAGTGCATCAACTCCCAAGTTTTACAAGTAATCACTAAGTAAATGTTTTTGCTTCATGTTGCAAGCCAAAATTCGAGGTATGCCTTACATCCTGCATGCAACTCACCATTTGAGGAACAAGAAAATTGAGTTCCGATCAAGTCAAGGCAGCACTTTTCAGTCTCTTAATACATGACAGCATATCTTAGTAATGCCCAGATGTGTTTGAGGACAATTCCATGATCACTGAATTGTTGTTGTCTTTACAGTCGCTGTCAACTTTAACCTTGCCAAAAAGCTTTTTTTTTCCTAATGGCTAACACGACTAAAATGATCATTTTTCTTAGTTTGAACTCCGTTTGTGATGATGCTGTCAACCTTTAAAATCATAAGTTGACAGTTTTTTTGTTTGTTTTTTTTTAACAAATCAGCATAAGTGTAAATGTTCAGATGTTCAAGTAGTTTAATTGGAGTGTTTGCTTATGTACTGTACTTGTTTCACTTTTGAGTTAGCAATAGTCACTGGCAATGCAGCTGGCCCAATGCTCACAGTGCAGTTAACACTTAACAGTAAACAGTACACTCCAGCACATTTTTTTCAGTTCCATCAGAGGATGCCAAATGCAAGACAGTGCAGTGTTCTCGTCTGTGCTAAAAAGCATGACACCTCACTTTCCCTATAGCCCAAGTAATGGTCCACGCTTTTAATTGTTGAGAGCCGTTCATATTCAACAATAGCAGTGTGGTGTGCGGGTAAAAAAAAAAAAGCAGCCATGTTTGACAAAAGAAGCAGTTTAGTTCTGGAGGTAATTCATACATATGTATTGCAGTGACAGCAGTAATGTGCTGAGAGGTATGACGCAGGGTGAGAAGCATACAGCTGGCACAATTGGAACAAAAAAGTATTTTTCACCCTTTCATTGCAAAGACAAATCTGAAAAGGAGAGTCAGTAAATGTGGATTGAGTGTCCTTCAAGGGTAAGGCTTTTATTTAATATAAGTGGTCATGATGTTCTCTTAATACTGGAGAATGGAAAGACACTTTGAGAAGAGGGCTGAGGAAAATTTAGACATAGGGTACAGATGGTCGTTTTCTGCGTGCAGGTTTCTCTTTCCTCACTGGTCCATTTGACATCAAAAATGCCTTCAAAAGTGTACTTTTTCTTCTGTTTCTTCAAATTGCCAAGCCTTTCAAGGAAGCAGAACTGCTGCATAAAAATATTGCTGGGCTGTTTAAAAACAAAAAAAAAGGAAGTAGTGATAGACAAGTCATATTAAAGTATGTTGAGGCCCATTAAAATGAAAACGTTGGATGCATGCAAAGGGATATGCTACAGCCACCAAAGCGTACTAATTGCATTCGTTCCTCCAAGAGCTCCACAAATGTTGAACCTGAATTCTCAAGCGTGTTGGCAGCAAGCTGTGAGAAAGCAGATGACTGGCTTCAAACAAGTAGCCGTGGAGATAGGATGTAAAATCTTGACAAACACTGGGAGAGCTCCACTCCACATCCTTGTCGTCTCACCCCTGACAGGCTTCCTCATGCATGAATTCAAAGCTGGTAAAACCATGACTGGATTCATTTTGATCTGACGTGTGTCATGTAGATGAGTGGAGTGGTTTTCACTGTACTGTGTCCACCACAAAATGTGTAGGCGATTGGCCCATGACTTCTGTTTGAACCAGTCACAAAACCGGGACCAATGTGGCTCGCTTCTGTTTCTGGGTGCTAATTGTGTGATTTAAAATAGCAACACTAGTACAGTACTAGCATTAACGCACGTCACTTACTTTTGTCTTGATGTTGTGGAGAATACAAATTAAAACGATAAAAGGAAAGCAACGGCTGTGTTTATAGTGTGAGTGTGTCATCTTGAGGTTCTGTATTTGCGCTGGAATTGCATCAGATTCTGTAATGTTGGCTGTCTGTGCGCTTTCTTTACCCTCGGGGAGGATTCGCAAATTGGAAAATTGGGAAGAACTGCAGAAAGGGATTTTTTTTTTTCTTATTTTCACTTGCAATGAGGAAACGGAAAAAGCCCCCAAGCCACTTTTTGGGTGGGAGGGCCACCAGCGTGCACCAGTTTGGAGTTTAAAACACGACAGAGACAAACTTCCCAATATTTTATTGTCACAAATATACTTTAACATCAATTTCACCATAATTGACATGTTCCAAATTTCCACCGGTCCGCAGCCTTTATTGTAAAATTAATTGTGTGGCCCATTGGCACTGTTGAATACAATGGAAAATACTGTACTGTACATATGCACAAAAAATAGCTATTGTATATTTTACCAGAAGATGGCAGCAGACCCTTGGCCTCACTCTCAGGTGTGTTTCCAAATATGCTCCGAGTGCGCTCTGCTTCTTCCAATGCACCATTCTCAGTCATGTTTGGCGTTGGAGTAAATATCCAAATGCAACCCTTGCTGCATGACCCTTTCCACCCCATTTCTAAGATGGAAACTCGAGCAAAGAAAAGCAAAGTTGGCCGTCACTTCCAGGTCAAACGGAAATTGGCACATTTTATACACTGAAATATGAAAAAAGACTGACTGCTTTCGAGGAATTCAACATGAAGAGCCACGACCCGACGAAATACGCAAAATACGACAGGCTGACTGGGAACGAAGGTTGTGAAAAAAGCAACTGGAAGCTGAATGGTGTGCCTCAATCATTTTGACCTCACCAAATCCGGCTCTCTATATAATTCACCTTGGGATTTTTTCTTTTTTTCCAAACCAAATAAATATTCCGCCAGTTTCCCAGAACAAATTAAAAATTCTCTTCCAAAATGTTCTATATTTACAAAGATTGTTTTCAGGCTGTTAAAATGAAATCAATTTAGTGGAGTCATGTTTAGGATTTTATTTAAAACAGAAAAACATGCACTGGATTTCCAGCAGTATCGATTTTTTAAAAATCAAATCCTCCAAAATATGTAATAAAACGCACGGCATGGTGTGAGAATCAGCCAGTCGAGTCAATATGACAAATTCCACTGAAGTTGGGACATTGTCAATTAAAGGGTGAATTATTTTCCATTCTTTCTTGATGCACAACTTCAGTTGCTTGATAGTCCCAGGGTGTTCTCCCCCATGGGTTTTCTCCGGGTACTCCGGTTTCCTCCCACATTCCCAAAATATGCATGGCAGGTTATTAGAACACCCTAAATATTCCCGAGGTGTGGTTGTGAGCATGTATGTGTGCCCTGCGATTGGCTGGCAACCGGTTCAGGGTGTCTCCTGCCTACTGCCCAAAGACAGCTGGGATAGGCTCCAGCACCCTTCGCGGCCCTTATGAGGATAAAGCGGATGGGAAAATGGATGGATGGATGGATGGATGGATGGATGGATGGATGGATGGATGGATGGATGGATGGATGGATGGATGGATGGATTGTATTTTTCTAGCATTCTTCGGGTTTCGCAGTCTTTCTTTGCTCCTGTCTGAGCTTTTTTGCAGGCGTCAAATTCAAAATGAGGCATTTGTAAGAAAAACAAAAAACAACAACAGCAACTGTAACGCTCAATGGTTTGAGCACAAAATAAACTATATTGTCTTTGTAGTGCATTTAGTTGAAGATAGGTTGGAAATGATTTTGAAATCATCGTAGTCTGTTTTCCCAATGTTTTGCAATACTTTCCAACTTCATTGGAATCGTAGCTTGTATTGAAATAGCACAACAGACATTATCAAGGCATTATACATTGTGGAACTGATCTAAATTACACAAGTTACCCCCACATGAGCAATCAGTGAACTGGTCACCGAGGCAACAAAAACAGAGCGTTCACTGCTGAGTGCACACTTTCATTGCTTATACAATCTCCTAGCATAATAAACAAATAATAATCCATGGAATGGGCTGGGTAAATGAGAATGATGTGGGACATGACCAACTAAATGTTAAATAATATGTGGCTCTGTGATTCAAGGTTGGCCTGTTTGCGGTAATGCTCGAACTCTGATCGGTTGAAACGATTTTATGCATTCTGCCAAAAAACAGGCATGAATCTTATTGCTCTTTGGACTCAAACAGCATTTTACAGTACATTTCAGATTGCATTTTGACACACTACTGCGAGTCGGCGGAAAATAGTTATTAGGTGAACAATTGAATGTTGAGATCTGTTTTTCTACGTTCTATTTTTATTGCTATTTAGGAAAAGAGATCTTAAAGTGTTGTTCTGTCTGTACTGTGATAATGTGAAAAGGTGACATTGGAGGGAAATATGACATTTTCATTGGAGAAAGTTGGGGGAATGTTAAATAAGGTCAATTTATTATGACACAGCTACAAGCGTAACACTTTTATTGACAATAAAACATGCATTGCTCCCAATATGATTTCTGTTCAACCCATTTCGCAATTAGCAAAGCAAGCAAACGATTTAATACATTTAGTGACCCACGCTGGACAGTTTTCCAGCACATTGCAAGTGACTTGCTTGAGATTACCTTTGTGGTCGGAGGCAACCCATGCCCCTACGTCCCTTGCTGCAATCAGGAATGGGGCCATTTACTTAGAGGAGCATTACCAACCACTCTCCATATTTGCCCCCTGTGTTACAACATTATTGAAGCATGTCAAGAGGTTTTTTGGTTTCTCTCGTTGAGAGTGACTGTAAAAATGCAGTGATTTTGAGTCCCAGCCTGCTCCTGGTATCAGCCTCTTCCTGTTGCAGATGGGCCGTGCGAAGCATCTCCGTTTCGGCCCGTGTGGCTCAAGCATTACGGCACGTGCGTGGAAAGCGTTGGGCAGATGGGACGTGTCTGATATCTTTCACTCAGCGTAATGAGATGAGAACATGCTTCAGCAATCCCACGGCCCGTCTGATGGCAATAGACATGGTGCCCACTCGTACGGGAGGGATCTCTCCTCTCTTCAAAGATAATGAGATGACAATGAATTCAACTATCATTAGATGGAGGCTGGCTTCCAAGGGGAGACGAGTGAGGAACGAAGGTTGTACGGAACTCGTCTGCCGCCTTTGATTAGCCAAGAGAAGCAACTGTCATTCTTTGTATATGGACTCATGAAAGATCTGCTCTCTACTTCATCGCCGCCAGTGCGGCTTAAAGGCTAGAGTTGCTTTTGTAGCTGTTGAACCCACCTCAGTAGTTAGCAAAACAGGAGCATGCATTTCAAATGTCACTGCAGAAAAAAAATCTGTGAATGCAGTCACATTGCTCCCCACTACCCCGCCAGATTTTTCATCGTGTGAAATCAATTTGCCAGAAGCCAAAAAGACAAGAGGCAAACTGTGTTTTTCCTGACATGGCTCCAGTGCAGCACATCAAAAGTGCTGCGTTAATGGGCTTACTTATGTTGGCCTGATAGGAAAATCTTTTTTGAAGTTGACAATTTGTTAAAGCACTTGTACAAGGACCTACCTTGTCTTTAGTCCCCGCGGTGAAGATGATCCCCTACGTGCAGTTTATTTTTTGTGACATCTAAACCTTTTTTTCCCCACTGAAGCGTTCGGGTTTGGGAGCGAAAGTTGCACTGAGGTGTAGAGGATAAACGGTCATCGTTAGGTGTTTTGAGAAAGGAATAACAAAATACAACTCCCCACACTGATGGAGACAGACGGTGCTTATGGAGACAGCCTGCTGAGCTGACAATCGTCTGTGAATATGCAGTTATTTTGAGTGACATTGTTGACTCTATATTTATGACTTTAATTTAATCCTACTTCAAACATAGAGCAGAAAGCGAACATTTTGGTGATAGTAATTCAGCCACACTGACTATTCATTTATTAGTACACACGGCAATGACGTGTTGTCATCTTTAGTAGACATCTCCAAGAAAAGAGATTGAAAATACTTCTTTGTGCTTCTACCTCGCTCCTCTCTCAATTTGAGATGAGCCCCTAGACATGGGTTCATTAATTCCATAAACACTGTGCTGAGTGACATCAACTTTTGTGCATGTCATTTGACATCATGCTTTCTATGCAGGCGTGTCACATCACAGATGCGTTCTGTTCATCTTGAAGTTGCGTTTTTGTTGTTTTTTTTTTTTAATGCAACTGAGTACATTAAAAAAAACCAAGATGAAACAAATCATCCGAATTGGGCATTATGTCCTGTTGAACGTTGACTTAAGCCCTGTTCACACGGGGAGATTTGTTTCGGCGCTGCACCGGAGTATTTTGTTGCGATATAATTTTGCACCGGAACAAATTTTGTGGAGCGTTCACACATACAAAGCCGCTGAGCGTAATAGCACGAGAGCAGCATCGACGCAGCTCCACTTGCTTTCACACGGGCAGTTCCTGTTGCGGAAGAAAGCGTCAGGAATGCGGAAGTAAAACATGCGCATGCGTAAAGAAAGAAGAAGGCGGGGGAAAGGAAGTACCATTTCCCCTCCTTCTTTGTGACAAAATGGCTTCTTCTCCGGAGAAATCAACGATGTGGTCGATAATCAGACGCCGCAGGAGAGAGAGAAAAGACCCGCCATGTTTTGAAGCGCAAAATACCCAGGATGCATGTTGGCAAGTACCCGGATGAACTCCTCTGACGCGTAGCGAGGCCACTCCCCCACAAGCGAGCATTTGCTCTGGAGCAAATTTAACCCAGTTGCGTTCATACGTGCACATTTGCATCGGTACTGCTTCGCAAACGAGCATTTGTTCTGGAGCAAATTTTTAAACCACCTCCCTGAGGTGGATTAAATTTGATCCGAAACAAGCTGTTTTCGGGCGCTACGCCGGAACAAAGTTGCACGTATGAACGCTCGAGGGGAGCAGTTTCAGAGTAGGTCCGAAATAAATCTGCCTTCTGTCTCTGAATCATCGTTTTTCCTCTGCTGCCTTGGTTTCTTGCTCATCAAATTTGAGAGGGAAAATGGGGCCATACAGACCCTATTTTTTTTCACAGATCATGTCGTACTGTCAGGTAATAATATCCTACTGGCAGTTTTAACAAATATGACCAAAAATATTTGTGCCCCCCCAAACCTCTTTCTACATTTGTTTAACAATTAAAAATGTTAACGTGTTCCCTAAAGCTTTGCCTCTACGTGGAACGGTTCCAGGTTGACGCTGAAACAGATTAGTTCAATTTTCCATTCCAGTTTCCTATTCAACCACCGCCCCAGGTTGTGTTTGACCCTATGTTTTACATTAGCTCATTAAAGAAAACTATAGTATTCATTTTATTTTCCCTTATTAATTATTTAAATCAATAACACATAATGTCCACTTTTGTCAAATCCCTCACTATTAGCCAGCTGCCTAATTCTCCAGAACAGAACAGCACATTATGTTTTTCTTTGCTTCCAAGTAAAAAAATAAAATGCTGTCTAAATAAACACCCTTGCAAGACCAACTATTAATATAAAACAGCTCCCAACTCGTGTCTTGTTGCATACTTGTCACACCTCGTTTCATCCTTGCAGCTCACTGTCACACAAAATAAATAAATTGAGAGGCAGAAACAAAAGAGTTATAAAAAAATTAATCTGGGAACTAAGATCCAAAATAGCACGATCTGTCTGCTTTTGTCAAGCAATTACACACGATTGTTTCAAAGTCTGTGATACCTCCATCCCTTGAAAATATGACAAATCATCTCTTGAGTCGGTTGATTGTAGGCATCTCCTTAAAACTCAGCAAGATGTTCATTTGAAAAAGGAGCGAGAAGACACCTCTGCTTCCAAGTTCCTGTCATTTCATCATTTTAATATTTCTGCGGGGTGATTAGCTCAAGTATTCATCCTTGGCTTTCTTAATGTCACTTGACGCGTTTAATAATTGCGGTGTTGTGATGTGCTTCGATTACAACCCAGACGCTCTCTGCGGTACAACAGCACCCTCTTTTGATCATTTTTGATATGATAAAGGCACCGTGAAGGAGCGTGCTTTTTTAATGAGTGATCGTATTGCAACGCTCCTCCTGCACTGTGAAGGTTGCAGGGCAGAACCCACACGGGATAATCCAGTTGAATGCATGCACTTTTGAATCATCACACTTAATAAATGCGCTACAGCAGGGGCGGTACTTTGCATTGGGGGGGCGGGGGGGGCATGTATGATTGTCCCTCTCACAGTAATAATAAAATGATAAATCATACATTTGTGGGGGAGGGTGCTATTGCTGTTCCAGTGGGGTGGGCTTTGGCACCCCCTTGCGCCCTCTGGCTCCCCTTCCTACATTCGAGGGGTTTTTTTTTACGAATACTGGCACAGTTTGAAAATCACTAATATATTATTTTTTCAACAAACACAACAGTGTGAACAATTACTGTTGCTCAAGTAGAAATAATAGGCCTCATTCCCTTCTTTATTTTGATAATGAAGTTAGATTCTTATCATCATTCACCTCTGTCAAAATCCACACCGTCTGCTCAGAACACCATGAGCTCAAGTATTTTTCAGAGAGGGACTTGGTCAGTCCGGTGAGTCTGTCAGTGAGCTGCCGTCAGTTTTTCAGGCCGGCCCAGTCCATCAGAGTCATCGGCGACAGCCGAACAGCATTGAGAATGGACCGGTACCACGTCACACCTATAGATTGATCGTAAAGTGTCCTTGGTGTTGTGATAAACTGCAGAAAAGACAATGTGGTGTTGGGTCTTCTTCCACCTTATAGAGAAATAAAAGAACCTGTGTCCAAGGAGGACCATAAGGAAATAGACAGATGCCATCCATAGCAAAAGTCAGGCACATGAGACCGCCTTTCACCCCAATAATTCATGTCTGTGTGACAACAACCTTTCCTTTCGCCTTCCCGTAAAGCTGTTTTGCGACTCAGTGGGTTGTTTCAAAACATATAAAGTAATAAAGATAATAACGTGTTGAATGATTTTTTACAATGATTCGGAGGATTTGATGCAAGCTGTTATATTTATGAATAAAATATGATGACAGCCACGCTCGTCTATGGAACTCAGAATCGCTCTGCCTGTGCCTTGATCAAACGTACCAAAATTCATCAAACGTTTTTGTTGAAGTTAATCAATTTCAAGTGGTTGCACAAAATAAAATCATCATGATCCAGGTAAGTGTTTTAAGTACACTATACTACTTAGAAAATGTATTGGGATCCAGATGCTTTTATGTTGTGCAGCCACTTTAAGTTAAATAACATGTTTTTCAGTCTACTTGTGCCACAACTTTCAGCTGGTCCAAGATCTCGTGTACTTTCAGCAATCAAATTGTCAGATGCGCCCGAGGCATGTAAAATAAAATGTTCTCAGTCCACCAGAATACCCAGCAAGATACAGTGTGGTCTCGCAAATTCCCTACCATGGACTTGCCCTAGCACAAAAATGAAGATAGGCCAGTTTTTCCAAGCACCCACTGTTTGTGAAAACAGAGCCCCTTATCTTCAGGTTCATCACCTTAAATCCAAACTTCAAAATTGAGAAGCGATATACAATCTACTCGTCTGAGTCATTCAATGCACTCATTCAAGACTACACACACACACACACACACACACACACACACACATATATATATATATATATATATATATATATATATATATATATATATATATATATATATATATATATATATATATATATATATATATATATATATATATATATATATATATATATATATATATAGTAAAGTGTGTTGTGCCTTTATTATATTATGTTTCTTGTTTTACGGCACAGGTGTCAAACTCAAGGCATGATTCAAGTTAAAAATGGTACCAACATTTCAACTGGCATGCAGTGTGCAATTAAAGAATAAGGTTGAGCTATTGCAATCATTCAGGGTGGGTTGCCAAACCATATTTTACAGTTAACTTGAGCAATAGTTGATCAACTATTGTCTTTGACTTCTGATTTCAAAACTGGTTATCCATCAATTTAGAGTGTTCACGTAATAATATCAGACGATTAAATGTTTATTCGGTTTCACAGTCGTAACAGTCCTTGGAGGGAAACCATAACTACAATCTTTGTCTCTTTTATGTTGAAACATTCTCTATGTTCATTTAAAAAAAAATGCTATCGTGTGAATACAGAGCAACCATTCTCACAAAGTGTGTTTGTATTCCATTCCATTTAAAACTCAAATAATGAACAACACCCGCCTCCTTTGGGATGATTGAGCAATTATATTCCTCCTCCTCAATGATACCAATTTTCAAAAGCAACACCGTCATAACACGTTCGTTGGTGTCCAATTAGATGGCCTGCTATCTTTCTCACAGCCTCCTTAGAGGGCATATTGTCAAGATGATGGACTGTTATAATATGTATATATGTTGTGACATGTTAATCAACGTAATAGACCTTAATTCATGTTGACATTAAATAAATAGAAAGGGAAAATACAAGTTTGTCATGGCTTGTGACGAAATGTTTTTTGTTTTTTTTGTGTACCCTCAAGTTCCTGTATCAAACGTTTACATATTCTTTGTTGACACTTGAGACGATATTTGTGAATGCAAATTCCATTTCCACCAGTCTTGAGTAGGTCGTTTGTGGAGGAGCTTTGAAAACATGAAAACAATTTTGAGGGTAAATAATGAGGAGGGGGGGGGGAGTTGGTCTCCAGTCTGTTGATGAGACACTCATGCTTGGTTTATAAATTGCTGCACTAGGAACAAAACTGACAGTGTTGACATAATGGCTTCTGAGGCCATTCGGGTAAAAAAATTTTTAATTCATATCGTCAAACAACATCCATCTAGAAACATGGATTTGAGCATGCAGTGATCTTAAATAATTACATTAAGATGCTAACATGCTGTACAAAATCAGGATTAAAAACATAGAAAGTAACATTCATTCTAGGAAGCATATTATATGAATAATTGGAAATTCTTCTCAAGTTGTTATTCAATTCTTGTGAGCGGAACATATAAAAGACAGCAATAAAAACGTCACATTTTGGGCAATAGGCCCTTGACGTTGGGTCATAAACTTGGACAATAAGCGCTAACCATCTACGTAACCCAAGAAGGCATGTACAGAACACACAGTAAACTTGATATAAGCTATGGTGATCAAGTAATACATTCAGCTTGCGCGCATAAAAGAAAAGAAATAACGGCAGCAATCCGAGCACACAGCTTCAAACAGGACTCCATCAACATAATTGTAGCAGTGTGAAATATCAATATGATATAATCTCGTGTAATTCACATTTGTGTAAACCTTTATTCAATCCCCCAGATTTCTAAGAACAAGCAAATGACTTTGGTGTTGTGCAACGCTACCGGCTAGATAAGAAGCAACATATATACTTTAATACAGTGGCCACCAAAAAAAGCTTCTGTGTTCTTGTTATTCACAGTGACGTGTTGGTTTTGTGTTGCTGTAAAGGGAGAAAAGTAGCCCAAAAATTTACAGTTTGGATGACAACAATAGGAAAACGATCTGAGCTTTTTTGTAAAACCAGAATATTAAAGCAAGACTTCAATCTTTTGGCAAGCGGTGCTACAGCTTGGCCAAGAGTATGAAAGCTGTTGATCGGTTGAGAATGTCAAGAATGCACATTCCAGTTTGGGAGCGGGTCCCCTCCCCAGTGGGCCCGCATGTGCGCCAATGATGGGGAGAGGCCTGCTCATTTTTTTTTTCCCTCTCAAAAATCTAGAAAGCCGAAAGGATAAAAACAAGTGTCTCTCAGAGGACGCGTCCTTGTTGTTTTGGTGGTCTGCTCTTCTTCATTTGTTTATATCGAGCAGGCGTGGGACAAAAAAACGCTCAAGGCAGTTTCACCACCACCACGCACGCACCTGCCCTGCCAATGTTTAGCGGGACCTCCTGCAGAATGAAAAATAGGTTAACATGCAGTTACTCATTTTAGGATTTCAAATAGTCCCACTATGCCTCGAGCTTGATGACAAAGGTATTTGTAAACCACAGCGAAAAGACAAACAAACAGTCATTTGATTTGCATCAGTATGGAATAGAATTCTACTTTTCTTTAAAATCGCAGAATTGTTGGTAGATAGCTTGGTGTGACGATTGTTATGGCTACGAGATGGATATGGATTGTTCAACACAGTACCTCGGTCCAGTCATTGTTCTGTGCATCGTATGACTCAACGGTGTTCAGGTAGGATTGCCCATCGTATCCACCCACGGCGTACAGCCTATCACCCAGCATGCAAACGCCCACTGCGTCCCGAGGAACACTGAGAGAGGACACGGTAGTCCATGTGTCCGTCTTGGGGTCATACCTGAAATTAGTCAAACATGGGTTTTATTCATAAGACATTTACTAAGAGAAGTGAAATAGTATGCTGACCAATGCACCAAAAATCCTGGGGATTAAGTATGCAATTTTTCAAACTTTTCAAAAGTATGCTTGCATGAATAGCATAAGATCTTTGTCTAATGCAGTGATTCTCAAAGTGTGGCAGAAGGACCACGAGTGGGATGAGGGTTCCCTCTGGTCGAGCGCAAATCAATCACTCAATCGAATGTTCAAACTGTGCATCATGTTCCACTGGATTTCACCTTTTTTTTTAAATCAATCCAATGAAGTACATTTGTTACGTACAGATGACTTGTATACGTGTTGGGTCTAAAAGGCCTGGCCGACTATGGCAGATAGTGTGTGAGGAAAGTTTTATGTGAACACAGAAAAGCAAGGTTAAGTAAAACAATAGGCTATTGAGAAATACACACAAATATAAGAGCTTACTTTACAATACGTCAAATACAATGTTTAACAATAAACTGTTTGTATCAGCAAGATACTCTATTCCAGCATGTACCTGCTGCGACAACGACTGAATCATTTTCGTCATGTCTATTGTTATCCATCAACACCTTGAGTGTGTGTGTGTGTATATATGTATATATATATATATATATATATATATATATATATATATATATATATATATATATATATATATATATATATATATATATATATATATATATGTCATGTTTGGGATTTTACTGGAAAAAATATACAGTACGGTACATATTTGATCAATTGGCTACACTGCAAACATTTGATCCATAAAACTGTTATTACAAAAACCTCATCTTTTAATTACTTTCCCAATCTGTGGAGGCAACTCAAGCATTTGATTATCATTAACGATCAAGATGATTATTGGATTTTCAAAGGGCAGGCATTACATGAAAAAAAAAATAATAATAATAATGGAAAACAGGCTTACATGCCAAAATAGTTTGAAATGGAGCAATCCAAATTAGTCATTTAAAACTGCACAATTTTTAGGTGCCATGTGCCAGTCAACAAAAACTGGACTGATATTGAAAATGTACTCTGATTCTGTTAACACCTTAATTCATTTAAGCCCTACAACTCCCGTTTTGGATAGATCCCAAAAGCATGCGTGTATTTTTTCAACCCATTAATGTATTCATTTTTTGTAAACATCTAATTTTGTATACATAAATATTATCAAACATCAGAGTTTGCACATTTTTGTAAGAGCAACTGAGCATGGAATTACTGTCCGGTACAGTTCTGTCACGTACGTGTCTAGGGTGACCACCAGATGGTGGTAGACAACTTGAAATAAATGAAGTGATGGAAAACATGACCCCCCCCAGAGCATCAGTGTGGTGAAACAAATTATCTTTTGTTCCAGTATGAAACTCATCAGTGTCCACACCCATGAGTGAATTCCTCGCGCACACTTGGAGCAAATCCAAAATGTGCTTGTGTAACATTCCTTTGTGCATGTTCTCCAGAGGAAAATAATTTCTCCCACCTTTCAACACAATCTGAGAGTTGGGAGCAGTGGTTGGAGGCGGGGGCGTCGTGTCCGCCCACAGCATACAGGAAGTTGTTGTACGTGGCCACACCCACCCCTCCTCGTCTCTTTGCCATCCGGCCGCACCTGCTCCACTTGTTGGTGTGAGGATCGAAGCACTCCATTGACCTCAGACATGAGCTGCCATCCCGGCCACCTACTGCAAACAATCTGGGAATTTCAAAGAATAATGTCGCCATGATCTCAAAATACTCAAAAAGAAATTGGAGAATTGTAATTTACTTTATCACACAATAATTTGAGCCATTTATTTTTTAATTTTTTTTATTTATTTATTTTTTATCTTCCACTCACAAAATACAGTACTCCATATATTTTTTTAAACTACAACTAATATTGAAACCAATTTTAAAAAACTACCGGTAGGCACAAACAAATTTTTAAAAACCAACAAACTTGCTCTAAATGTTCAGCGCTTTGTATACAGCGGTGGTTGTTTTGTAGTGCTCTACAAATACAGTTGAGTTGAGTGAAAACTAGTAATTACCAAACTGAAGTAAAAAAAAAAAAAAAAATGCATTGTCCAAACAGAGTTCAGCCTCTCTGCTGCCATGTCAACGTAATCTGTCTGGGGCCTTGGGAATAAGTAAAGTAGAGCTGGCCCGTGATACTTCAACTATATGGGCCTGTTTCTAAAAAACAGTCGATTTCAAATTCGTCTCACAGGGCCAACTAGCCGGCCTAATAAAACATAAGCATGTTCCCTTCCTTTAATTGATTTGTCAGAGCAAGTCAAGTTCACCTGGCAATGCGTGGCTATCTCAATCTGAAAATAATACATTTAATAATCAGCATTTCCGGGAAGTATGATTTTTAGTTTTTTTTTATGTTTTTAATCGTATTATTTGATATAAATTCTCAAATGCTCCAGATAATCTAACGGACACTGTATTTTTTGTTTTTTGTTTTTTTTAGGATCGTATTGATGGAGTTTCAATAGCTGCGAAGTGATTGTGGAAATACTGTATTAAGACGTGGAGTAAATTGGTTAAGTGCTCACTGAGGGCACTGATATCATGAAAAGTGGCAGGAATTATTCAAATCAGTTGTCCCACTGTCAAGAAGCAGCATTTATTGAGTGTGTTTCCTGCCGGAATCATCACGAGTGCCTGAAGAGTAGAGAGCTCACATGCCCAGCAGCAAGACAGTAGAGGCTTGAAAAAATACTTCCTTGTCTTTTTTTTACCTACATTCAGAGATAACGTCGCATTCAGTTTTACACAACATCATAGGACACAGCAGCAGCCTTGTTGTTGTTTTTTTTTTAACTTCAGTACAAATATGTAAATTGAGAGCGTTTTTGTTCCAGTCACTTTCACATAATTCAGCCCACCAAGTGCTGTTCTGGATTAAATACGTGTGGATTAGGTTCAAATACGACACCTCTAATTTGTTGCGGCAGCTTTTTCAACACGTCACACAATATTGCAACTACTGCACACACACATTCCTGGACTACACTGTAAACCAGCTTCAGTCAGTCACTGTTAGACAATACTTGTTAGCTTTCGTCACGGTTTAATAAACAATGGCACGGCTAATTCCTCACAAATGAGACTTTCTGCTGACACAACACATGCGAACAATACACTCGAAGTGTAATATAGAAAAAACATACTTGGGCCTATTTACTCGCAGTGGATAGAACCAAGTTTATAAATATGTTTGTGAACAATGAGATCAAGATAAATCATTTAGACACTTTATGCTCCTTTACTGCGGTTTATAACCTGTACAACTCCATTGAAAACAAATTACCAACAATATGTCAAATTCATGTATTGTTGGTTAATGTATTGTTGGAATCAAGACTGAACTTTTTAAGCTGCGCCATTAATAATTTACGAGCCGTGTTCCAGTTCTCACAATTTGTTATGTTTTGTTTTCTTTACTTTTTGGGGGGAAAGGGGAGGGGGAGAGGGTCAGGTTTTCCCCCACCCCTCATATTTTCCATCAATTTTGTCACAAGGTTCGAAACAAGGCAGCAGATGGTCAGGAAGTTTTTTTTCCTGATATATTGCATCTATCAGCATTTTGCCATGCACCGGCTGCTAGCAAGGGTCACAAAAGGCCCAGCAACTTACTTCCCATTGAGAGCGGTGACTCCCATGGTGCTTCGTGGTGTCGACATACTGGCCACATAGTTCCACTGTCGGGCCTGTGGGTCCCAGCGCTCCACTGTGTTGAGATAGCTCCAACCATCATGACCCCCTACAGCATACATGGGGCCCTCCAGGACAGCAATGCCTGCACATAGTGAGCCAAAACAGATATGCTAGGGTTAAAGAGCTGCGCATGATAACATGCAAGTACCTCATGCTTGCATAACTGATTTCCACCGGATTGCAAACTTGTATCATGTCTACATTTATCACTGCGTCCATCCATTACGTTTGGTATTTGATTCATATTGGATACATTCAAAGTAGTAAAGCCACAATATGTTGTAAATTGCATCCAGTATGAATGTTCCTTAAGGATAAAGAAATGATTAAACTCATTTCAAACAATGCTTAGTACAGGCTATAAAAATAATGATATTGATTATGTCATGGCCATTTGGGAAAGGGCCGAGGAACATTTGTAACATGAAGTCATTGGAGCGTCTGCTAAAACCACAACGATTCAGACTAGCACTTACACTTTCCTTCGTACTACTACTGCCACTCTTATTATTTCTATAATTGCCATGAATATCACAATCAGTGCAATCGCAATTAATTAATTAATTAAATCAATGCTAGCTTTACTTCTCCCACGACACTACAAACTCTTGAATTACTGCTACAACCACAAATATAATCCAAACATTTGATTCTGTAGCAGCAACTCTCATGGCAGTGACGCTTGCTTGCACATAAAATCAACCGTAAAGCACAAAGGAAGCCTGAACAACACATCAATTGTGAGCCACAGCCGGGCAAATCTTTTAAAACAGGAAGACAATGAAACCGCCTTGTTTTTCTTTGGCCCCAAATCACATAGGAAGTCTGTTTGACAACAGCACACAACAACTTTTTGTATTAGAGTTCAGTAGTGAGAGTCGAATTATTTTGTGGGAACCAGAGGACAATGCTGAGGTCGGAAATTCCGTCAATGCTGTCAACAGAGGCAATTCTGAGGGGGCGAATCGCTCTTTCGGGGTGGTTTCGGTAATCAAAATAAACAGTTTTTCTCGTCTCAACCGTGGAGCTCACGGCAAGCTGTGGGGACATCGGGAAACACACGCCGCAAATATATTTCGACTCCAAATAAGCGTGGCACACTCAGAGCAAGCAGATATTTGGCCTGAACGCAACATCAAAGAAACACCCAGGCGAGCTTTGACAAGATCTCGATGTTCTGTTACGCAGACCTCTTTCAACTGTGAATCAAAATGCTTCTGATATGAGATTTGCCGGGCGGGGAGCATTGAGGAAGAGCGGGGACAGCTTTGCCCACCGTGCTTTGATCCGCGAAAGAGAAAATATCAAAGGTGGATCTCAAAAGATATGTGTAATTTCAGGTTCACAGCATGCCAGCAGTTAGGAACCTACAACCAGAAAATATCCTGTATTGCAGTCAAACTTTGTTGCCTGCCTAAACAAACCCACAACATGAAAACTGAGTGTTTATTTTGAAATGCGATGTTCAGTCTTTGTCCACTGAAACGTCATGCTCAAGACAAAAAAGGAAATTAACTAGATTAAAACCTCAGTTTACCGCCACACACTCAAAAGAGTTCATTGGCGGCGCAGTGTGAAGTTAACCAATTTCGCCTAACATGTGCAAATCATTTTACAAATATAAACCCAAACTGCAATGGCATTGGCGAACTGTAAAACGGAGAGAAAAACAATTACTTGAATCATTTTCAACCTGCATTCAACTGAATTCACCCAAAAAGATGGTTAATGTTCACACAGACAAAAATTTGAATCCCTATATTACGGTATTATTTATTTTGTTGAGGGACCTATAGTCTCTCATTTTCTATTTGATAGCTTTAACAGACTGAAAAACTGTTTGAAACAGGTTAATGAGAAACAGATGATTGGGTATAAAAGGAGCAACCCCAAAAGGCTGTGATGTTCACAAGTAACGATGAGATGTGGGTCACCACCATATCAACAAGCGTGGAAGAAAATCGCCTAACAGAACAACACTTCTAAAAGCACAGTTTCAAGTAAATTGAGACAAGGTAATTGATTTTGTTTTATTCATACTATTTTTTTTAAATGTGAAATGGGTAGCCTTGGATCAGTCAAGGTTGGTCAGTAAAGCGATTTGATGGTTGGATGGATGGATGGATGGATGGATAGAGTGAGACAGCAAGAAAGAGAGAGTCTCCACTTACCAAGTCCATGTCGGGGTGTTGACATGGGGGGCATGGTTGACCACACTTGGTTGACTGGATTGTAACACTCCACCATGTTGGAGGTCTTGAGCCCATCTCTTCCACCGACCACATACAAATTGTTGTCTATCACGGCCACGCCAAACTGCAGCCGACGTCCGTTCATAACTTTAAGTGGGACCCAGGTGTTGGTGCGCAGGTCATACTTCTCAATGGTGGTTGAACCTAAAAAGCAGAAATCCCAGTGTGAGTTGATTGCTTTGCGACAGTGCGTGCGCGTTTCTGGTGTCAATGGATCACTGGGCACCTTTGGTCGCATCCATCCCTCCGACGGCATAAAGTGCCCCCACTGTGGACTTTCTAGGTTTGGTTCTTGGGCTCTGAAACATGGGACGGCGCTCAGGCAGAAGATGGTACTTCATGGCCTCCATCAACAGTTTCTGGCATTCCAGATCATCAGAGAACATTTTGTTGTTTTCCAGGTCAGCAATAAGCTGCAGTTCAAGAAATTAAGAACAAACATTCACTGAATTTGAAGCCACACATTTACTGTCGCCACAATCAAGGAGAAATAAAATAATCAAATATTAGCTGCGATAAAACATGAGTAGTATTGTTGATCTGAAAAGTATGGATTTTTGCATAAATATAATTTACCATCATTAAAATGTATTATTATTTTACTGTTTTGCCTTAATATGTAATAATAAATGCGACGGCGTGCAAATGCCGGTCGATCCTGATTCCCTACGCCTGTTTGCCAGATTTTTTGGGACCGGTCTCCGCCGAGCTTGCTTGGCCAACACGGCAGAAGGAGTGTCTTTAAGATGTGCCTTGTGAAGTGACAGTCTGGTGGTTGAAAGTTAATCTGAACCTTGCAAGTCGGGGTCTGACATCAAGCATTTTCGTGAACCATCTTATAGTGGCCCTCACAAAATAAAGCCACCAACTCTCATGCAGGGTCTGAGAAAATCAGGGAGAACAAATGGCTTTTTTCGACAGGATTTAAAATGTTTAGTGATCCCAGTTCCATTGATACTGCATATTATCATGATTGCTGTTTGCGGCGGTCGAACTGCCCTGCATCATATTTCCAATATTTGGACGATGGATATTATTTTTCCAATTGGATGGAATTTGTAGTAGTCATGCATTGGATTTTTATTAAACTGTCCCTAATGTTAGGTTTTCATTTAGAAACATTCTTAATCCAAGACATGCTACAACGATAACATTGTTGGGCTTTACAGAAACCCATCCACAGGAAAAAAAATGACAGCATTCTCATATGGCAGGAAGTATGAAGACACGATGTGTGACCTGTGGCGGAAGAAGAGGCAGGCGAATATAAGACAGAAGCATTCCGAGGTCCTCTTGTCGATGCTGGACGTCGTATCTCACCCACATCATCAGGGCCTGAAAGATGGTCTCTTCATCAGGCACGTTGATGTCATCACTGGACAGCAGCTTAACTATCTCATCCGTGGGGAGCAGAAAAAACTCCTGGTTCTGAATGACCTCCAGAAAGTTTTCCTGGTTAAAGAGATGCCAAGGGGGCAGATAATCATCAGTCATTAGACCACAACTTCTCCTGATGCATGGGACTGTGTGTCTAGTTTTATTGCTGCGGCAAAAGAGAGCAACAGCATGAGAGCACAGAAAGGAGCGTGAGGGCTTCTACAGTCTTCTTCAGAGCTGATAACAGCAATGACTTATGCTCCGTTTCTTCAAATTCCAAAGGCGTAGATATAAGTGTCACTTGTTAAGTAAAATGATGGAGGCCGCAAGCAGACCGAGCTGGAAAACATCTCCTTCGAAACTCTTCATCAGCTCCGAAAGCACTTTTTCCTGCTGATCATACATGACACCATTAGTCTTTAATTAGCCTTTTTTTTTTAACGAGCAACAGAAGAGGCCCTGCATTATCATCACACCGCTGCAACTTTTTTGGTGTGGAAGCTCTTCATGATTGCCCTCCTAAAGATTGATCTTCCTTTTACTCGCCTGCAGCCCGGGCCATGTTACAACCCTGCACGGCAACCTTTTTCAAGGACACTATCTCCGGGCACTTCCATTAGAGATGATGAGAGATAAAACGCCCCCCGGTACCCGCCCCCTGTATTATCTTATCGCCACGTGTGAGTCTAGCCAGGAGGACTTAACATGTTTTCTTTGTGAACAACACATTCATTCTTAAGATGCCTCAGTGCTCACTTTTAATCATTAACGTCCAGATTACAGGGTGTCGCTCGGCTCCTTTACCAGAGCAGGATTTGAGAACTAAATACTACAAGCCCTAATGAAAAGCGGGCTGCGCATTGATCAGCTATGGTTACACTTGATGGAGAGGCTCTTTGGCATTGCTTTCGGACCAGTAAATTGTAATTACCAGACTGACAGGAAGATTGAAAGCTAAACAGCGTTTGTTTCATAACGATCTGAAAGGAGGTGATTTCACACACTTGCAAACTCACTGGTGGGTAAAACAAGAGCAGCGGGAGAGGATAGGCATTGATTCAAACCCCGCATAAGAGGAATATGCTCTAGTTTCTGTGACAGTACATCGACCAGAGTAGGAGCTTGTTTTGTTTTTCCACTTAGCTGGTTTACACACATTACTGCACAAAAGTAATGTATACTGAAGCGCCACTGGCTTTCTCGTCGTACAGTAATGACCTTTTTCCATTTTGAAGTAGTGCATAGTAGCAGTTGGATTGGTTAAAAAAAATAAGATCAAACTTATATTTTAGCACGGGTCTGCGTAATGGTGTTGATGGCATAATTTATTTTCGTGCTTTCATTTGAATTTTTATTTTCATTCTTCGTGAACCGGGAAGTAGCCTGCGAACTAGAAAACGCAAATGCTTTTACACAGTATCGCATATGTAAATTCTAGCGGTGTTTATTTGTCTTTATTTCTGTGATGAACAATAGGGGGTGCGGGAGTGGGGTGAGGATCAACGAGTTAATTTATTTTTGATTTATTATGTAATTTTAAAATGTAATTTTATTGAGTGGAGAGAATCTCTTTCTGAATATTGTGAACTCCTGTTTGAAATGATTACTTGTGCTTTGAGCTAACTAATGTTATAGAGAGGACAGGTCTTCAGATACAGACCTTGACTGGTGGTGTCAATGTTGTTCCTTTTTTGGGACTCAATCGACAGTGCCTCTCATGGTTGCAGCTCAGGGGTGCTTCAGTTGTTTCAAAACAGATTAGTGAACAGTCGAATTTGCTTGCGGGTCGAATTTAGCATTTAGACTTTAGCTTTTCCAATTCCATTATCAATCCTGCTTTTCCATTTGATCATCGAGAATCTTGTCCGTTTTCATAGGGTGAAGGAGCGAAATAATGCAAATAGGTTCGTTTGCCTTCACTCTCTGTCTTCAACTTTGGAAAGAAGATCGAAAATATCCACGGTATGCACTCATAACCTGCAATGTATCCTGAGGGGAAAACAAGGAAAAGGTCGGCGACACACTTCTCCAAGTGTGTCAAGTGACCACTCGGTTTAACGCAGTCTTTGCATACCTTCAAAGAAATCAGAGTGCCGCAGGAAACTGTGGACTTTCACTTGTATTGGTCGAGAGAAAATGATACATAGCGGGTTTACATGGCCACTGCAAGCATTTCATTTCGATCATTTCTGCGAGGATGTCGACTCTCTTTGCATGCACCGAGAAACAATTAAAACTGTGTTTGTAAAATGAGGTACAGTACAAAATGTATTAGTCAGGAAAAAAACAAAAGCTTCATAAAACAAAACTCTGCGCTGCTCCAGTAGGAGACAGACTTCGAGGAAGCCCGCAGATCTTTCTGCTCATTACCGAAGCGATTGAACAGGAAGTTCAGCCAACCTGTGCAGTTTGATGATTAGATTAACCTCCTGATCCCGGAAAGCGGGCTTTGTAAACAGGCTGAGCAGATGTCCTTTGGAAGATAACGCTTCGCCCAGCGTGTCATTCCTGCATGGCTAGCCAGGACCTTATCTGACAAGCATGCGTATGAATCTTAATCCAATGCAAATATTTCTGTCAGAAATGTAACAGAAATCCCATTTTGCCAGGTTGAGCGGGTGCACTAATCAATCCACAGCAACATTGTGTGTCTTCCTGGCAGCCACTGATTTAAATTAGATAACGTGAATGTATCAAACCTTTCAATATCTATTCAAATGTGCATTTCGCCGCACACAAATCAGATGATATAAACAAGTGAGACAACTTCATTTCATGTTTTTACAGTTTTTGACAGGTTCTTTGAATGCAGCTAGCTTCAAACTACAAGATGGTCAACTGAGAATTGGAGTGCTTGCAACAGATTGATATTTTCTGTAGACTACAAAGGAATATGCATTATTCCATGACATTTATTTCAAAAACTAATTGTAATGTAAAGGCTATTGAATTGACAGAAGTAGTTTTTGCAGGACTGAAAATACAATCTTGTAATTTATTACATATTTTAACTCAACTTCTTGTGGACTTTAACAGAAACCGCAGTTGGAACAAAGTGCTATCTAGAAAGCATACAGTCCCCTCCATAAACCTTGAAACGTCAAGGTCACTTCCTTTGTTTTTGTTGTACACTGAAGAGGACATTTGGGCTTCCAATCAAAATATGAACCCAAACTGACCTTGCTGTTACAATACTTTTGGAGGGGACTGTGACACAATGATTTAAATAAATAAATAAACTTAGAACGAATAAATAGAATGCTCTTGTTTTAATTAAAACGTACCAATGAGAGAGAGGGGAAACTAGTCTACTTTATCTACTTAAAATAAATGCATGTATTTTATTTATCTAATTGGAATTTGGGGAATGTGTGCATATTGTTCAGAATTTTCTCAATATATATCAGGTGTGGTTGCATTGGAAAAGCTAGATATTTAACACAATTACTGTGAAATGGCTGAGAGAGACTGAGAGTGGAAAATAACGCATAGTACAATCTCCCAACTGTTAAATGACATCAAGGAGAAAAAAACAATGTGGTTGAATTGCCATTTTTACATGTTAAAGACTGAAAGGATGATGCAACACGAATCAAACCAATAAGCGAATGGTTTACCCACCTGGCTCTTTTTGAATAGATATATCGGAAAACAGGGAATAAAACACATTACAAAGCATGATGTATGGAAATGTGGATCAATTTACTTTTGTTAACTATTTTAGCAGTCTTGTATAAAGTACCTGAAAGTGATACTTGTGTAAAAGTCCTAGTATCTTAAGTTAAGCTTCTTAACAGAAAACAATTTTGGTAAAGGTTCAAAATTCAAATCACCTCGTAGAATGTTACTTCACTAAAAGTAGCTGATGTTTGCTGTAAGTATCAAAAGTAATGTTCTGGCATCTAACGTACTTAAGGGATGGTGGAAGACGAGTTCGTACATCTGCCTTACAATGCAGAGGTCATGGATTTGATTCTGGGCCTCGGCCCTCCTGTGTGGAGTTTGTATATTCTCCCTATGCCTACAGGGGTTTTCTCTGGATACTCCGGTTTCCCGCCATATTCCAAAACATCCATGAGAAGCGAAATGGAACACTCTAAATCAGGGGTGTCAAATTCATTTTTGTTACGGGCCACATTGTAGTTACCCTTGGGGGCCGATATGAATTTTGGGAAACCAAATAAATGTTTAATCACCTCCCCATATTACATAAACAGCGCACAACAAATTGATGGATAACTAGTTTGAAATCAGAAATCAAGAATAATGACTGTTATTGTGGATTACATATGACAATTTGAAATTGTTGTTCAGACTTTAGCAAGCGTCATGGAATTTGACATGCTTGATTTGCTTTCGCGGGCCACATAAAATGATGTGGCGGGCCAGATCTGGCCCCTGGGCTTGACTTTGACACCTGTGCTCTAAATTCTTTCTAGATGTGATTGTGAATGTGAATGGTTGGTCTACGTGTGCCCTGAGATTGGCTAGCAATCAATTCAGGGTGTACCCCATCTACTGCCGATGACGGCTGGGATAGGCTCCACAATGCCCGCAACCCAGTGAAAAATGTTTATTTCTTTAGGTAGTTTACTTTGGTGGTTAAAGTGTGGAACTTTTTTTTTCAGTGTATTATTATTAAAAAAACAACTATTGATTGCAAAAGTATATCCTTTTTGTTCGCCATCACATCAACCTACTATTTTAATGTAATCGTAGTTGAAATGGGGAGGGCTGCCATGTTTCGCTGACATCTTTCTGCTATGGATGACTGAAGGAAACAAACTTGGCGAATGAACTTGTCAATTACTACAGCATGTGTAAGTAACAAATGCAACGCACATACTTCGTGACTTGATGACGTTAAGGATGACATGTTGTTTGCACCTCTTCAAAACAATATTGTGGTCTTTGGCTTTAGAAGTGTGGTCTCTCTTCAGGCACCGCTGTGCGAGTGCTTCAAAATACACGTGTTTCAAGCTTAGTTGCATGATACTAGTGCACCATTAGAGGGCACTAAATTCTACAAACTCTACCCTGAAGTAAAACATTTCAGTGATGGCGAATGTGCGCTAGCTAGCACAAGTTAGCTTCGCCAGCATATTAACCATTTGACTAAATAAGCTCAATACAGCTCATTAACTGAAATAATATCACAACTTCTCTCAACTACTTAAAGTTAAAATCAATGAAATAAGTCAACCAAGTGATATTCCAATTTTGATGTGAAAGATGCAGTGCAGGATGGCCTATTTTTGTCTCAAAATACACTTGGGGAACTTGCGATCCAGGAGGTGCTGTTTTGCTTGTGAGACACAACCGCATGAACAATACTGGAAAATGGAAATATATGCCCTTCTATCTAATACACAAACTGATCAGAGTGCAACTTTTGCCCGGTGTCTCAGCAGCTTCATTATCCATTATCGAGTGCAGCTCCGATCGTTATGGACATAAGAGCCATACCCGCCGCCGGCCAGTGCCGGGGACTCAGATCCTCCCAAGGGCAGTTAAGCTCATCTCCTGCCTCTGGCTTGTTAAAAATAGTTATTGTCACCAGCGTGGCTGTCTCATCTCAAACTGTTTAATCACTCTTTGTCTCAGAACTATTCACAAACATGACATGCTTGCCTTCACTGTATGGCAACTGCCTGTACATGAGGATCAACAAAACATGCTTAAGTAATTTTTTTTTAGTAAAAAAAAAAAAAAGTGTGTAAAATCATGCCAGTGTATATTTTGGTAGCTTTTACTGGTCGACCCCTTGCAAATTTTTACTATGCATTTTGGCATAGTTTGTCCATCTGTCCTCGTTGTCCAGTGTGCGTCTATTACCCACCAGTAAATTACACGTTAAGTCTCATTGGAGCCATCAAGGACATACACGTGTGTTGAAAATTTTACCATAAAAGTGAAATATATCGATACAGAGGTTTATTTTTTCCAAGCTAAACTAATTAATTACTACTAGATTTAATGATGCCATAATTTTAAGGAAAAAAAAGTTCCGGTAAAGAGGACGACAGGTGTGGGACATTATGCTGTACATACATACATAATTCGCCACTGTAGTCATTTTGGCCGTTGTCTGATGCTTGAGATGCTGTGTGAGCAGCACAGTCTGCAAACAGGTGCTTCCCTCTTAAATTCCATTCATTTGTTTTGTGTCAGTACAGGCAGGAATAGGCTTTTTCTTTTTGCGCTGCAGCTCAGACATTAGGTCAAGGGTCAAGTTCATCTTTATTGTCAAATATGCTTTATGTATGACATGCAGCATAGATGAAATTTCTTCCTCTCAATCCTCCTCAGTGCAAACATGCAAACATGCTGTGCATTATACACACAGCTAAGGCAAGATAGCAGCTAATGTAATGTAATGTAATGTGAACAGTATAAACAGTACAGACAATATAAACAATTTAAACAATATAAACAATTACGTTAATGGACTACTTTTTCAAATTCGATTTTGTAGTAATGAGAAATAAAAATGGCTAGGAGAAATTTATAGGAGTAAAACTCTACATGTAAATTAGGAAATACTGTGCAAAAATGAAAGTTGTAAGAAATATTAATAGCCAAGAAGTACAGATGCATAAAAAATGCATTATTTGTCACTTGGTTACATGAGAAGACTCCTGTTTAAGTGCAGTAAACAACTTCTTGCTATATGGTACGACAGTATACTGTGTGTTCTAGGGTACTATATTTTTAAAGTATCGTACCTGGTTGGATAATATCATTCAGACATGCAGTTCTATTTAAATCTGGTTTCATGCCCATGTACGATTTATGAGAGGCAATCTTAATGACCTGTCAGATGCAACTATTTTTGCCTCAACTGCATTCAACCAATTTGGCCTGTCTTTGCCTCTGTTGTTTTTTTCACCTTGATATTTGTCCTTAGCCTCTTAGTCTCCATGGCCAACCTGCAAGGATGCCTGAGGAGCTGCTTGACACTGAGCTGTCAACCAGAAACTCTGGCAGAATTACAGCAAGAGAGAAAATAACCTGTCTATTGCTCACTCTCATTGGGAAGGATTGTTAGGTGGCAAAAAGGTGTACTTAATACATGTTTTTAGCTTCAAAATGCAAAATAGATCAGAATACACTTTAGGCATTTACATTTTAGTTTTGACATCTTGTATTTATGCATGCAAAATCTGTTACATTTATACTTTGAATTAAGGCACAGGATATACGATTCCGGATAAGCAATGCAGAAGGTACCGTGAAACCATCTATTTCAACACTAACACGCAACACCAACCTGAAGTTAAATTACGGCGACTGAAATAACAATGTATATTGCATGTTGTTTTCTGGAATAAAATGATCCATTTAAAAGTTTATATACTGAGCCTACCTTTATATATCAAGGCAAGTGTTTGTGATTAAGTATGGAATTTCACACACACACACACACACACACGGGCACACAGACACACACACAGAGCACACGCAACTGAAAATCACTTTCACTCACTCACCACATTTATGGCAACCTGTTTCTAGGTAATGTAAGTTAACCTTACCACAACACAAAACCAAACAAGCCCGCAACAGTAGCTTATTATAACACATTTCTATGCTCACATGTGGGTTTCTCTGAGATGTTTTTTGTCTATAGTTCAAAATGAAGAGAAGGTAGGACTCGAACTATATTTTTGCACCACAAATGTGAATAATAATCAGGAAAACACTGAGACAGAGTCAAACGACGGCGTTGAGAGAGCTAAAGAGAAGCAAGTTGAGAGCACCACACAGAGAGAGGCAGACGACTTGGATGAAACTATTTGAGACACAGAACAGGACAGACGGACAGAGATACACAGATGAAGGAAGATCCTGAGAAGGGTGAGAGTGAGACACAAGCAGTGTACAGGGAATATATCTTTGTTTTGCAAAAAAAAAATAAAAAATGCTTGCTTAATGTATGTACACTACTCTTTATATTAATGACATTAATTAAATTAAAATCTAAATGCCTTTAAAATGTGATACATACAGTATCAGATGTCTAGCACTGGCTACTTTGTGGTCAGGCTTGAGACTACAATGAAATAATGTATACAAAAATAAATAAAAACGTAATAAATAGCATGAATAAATACAGTGAAACAATTAAGATGATTGTTTGTCTCTTCATTTTGAACAACAGATCAAAAAGCAATAGAGAAGGAAGACACAACATTTCAGTAGTGTATATACATAACATTTATTGAAACTGACCACTCTCTCAAAATGGATTTATTTCATGTTATGTTCATTACTGTGGTCGTAATTACAAGTGGGTTAGAACTGCCCTGTTTCATATTTCTTTAAGATGTTCACACAATAGCTTCACGAAAGATAAACTCTTGAGACATACCGCAGCAAACCGTAACCACAATAGTATTCATTCTATCAATTAATATCTGTCAATCAAAACTGAGCTACATTATTATCGTCGCACCGGTAATGGCAAAGTCAATAGAATTTGCATTCAAAGCTATGGTGTTGGAGAGTTGGCCATTTCATTGTTGTATTTCTCCATGTTTGCCTACCATGGTGTAGTTGTGAGCCACATTAAGAAGGTCCACGCAGCCCTGGGCGTCGGCAAAGGAGCGTATTCCCAGGCAGTTGGAGGGATGAAGCTGCTTCATCAGAAAGTTGCAGCAAACTTGGATGACTTGTGAGAGCTGCAAGAGGCAAGCTGCCGCCAATAAACTCTCGATGGTCTCCTCTTTCAACTCAAGGACACCTGCAATGTCACAGTGCGCAAGCTATATTTTTTATGCAACGACCAAATGTAGCTGCGCCGGCAAAAACTGTAATGGTGTCACTCATAATTTCTGCCACCCCACCATCGAATAGATAAAAATGAGCATAAATCCTTTTCCTCGGCGATAACATTCATTGACGCAATAAAAACCAAACTGCTTTTTTTAATCCCCATCGTAAAAAGCGGAACAAATTATCCTAACATCCTGTTTTTAATTTTAGGTGTTTACAATGCAGCGAAAAAAGGAAATGCTTTGTCACATACCGAAGGGGAATTATGCGATGAAGTAATATGAAGTCATGAGGGTGGCCGGTCGTTCACTTCAGTGATTGATCCATTTTAATCACGGTCACATTCCAGAGGTCTCCTAACGGCTTGCAAGCGCTTGTGAAAATCTTTATGAGCACTCACCAGTGTAGGCAAAATGAACCAGGGAGGTGAGGGCATCTGGATCCACCCCCTCCATCTTGATCTCCTCCTGTTTGGCCTCCTTCACGTCACTTGTGAACATTGCAGCAAAGTAGTCGGAGACGGCGCTCAGAACAAGTCTGATGCAGAGACAATTCAAGTAAGGTCGGCGCGGCACGTACTGTGTACATACTGGCATCATGACTGAATATTTTTCGTGCGTTCAAACATGATTATTCTACAATGCAGTACTGTGTGGTTTTAACACTATGTTTGTTCACTCTGATGGATTTAAAATGCAAAAGCGGCGTTGAATTGATTTGAGATGTGTGGAAGAGATTGGAGAGCAAGCGCTATGGTAGAAATGGGCAGCTGTTCTTCATTAAAATAAGCGCAAAGAGAAGCACGAAAGCATTTTCCTGCCAAAGATGTTTCATTCTTCTCCCCCAGTCTCCTTAATTTGAGTATGGAGCTGGAACCGTACAGTCACTTTACCAGGTGCACCTGAATAAGCTAACGTGATCCAGCAAAAAGCACGGGATTCATCATTTATATTTGTCTGCTCACTTTGGCTTGATGCTATGAGAGAATGCTTCATGGTTTTTCCCAATTTCCTCCGGCCACATAATGACATGCTTGTGATTTGGATCCCAGTACGCGTCTGCGTCTCAAAAGTAACATGTCGATGTGAGAGGGTAGAGATGTAATTAGATCACAGCAGTGGGTTTTATTTGTTTTCGGACTGGTGAACAATGTGTTTGCTCATCTGTAGGCTCAACTGTCTCCTAAGGATTATTAGATTTTTTTTGTTTTTTTGCTCAACGAGGCAACCCGGTAAGACCAGAGCAAAGCTAAACATTCGCACTGGAAATCTTAATGAAGTTTGTGCATTTCACATCAAATGTAATGAAATAGTAAATCGAATCCGAGAGGAGCGCTGACCTGTGAGCTGGTATCCTGTGATCACCTGCTATGAGAAGCACATCGCACAGTTGCTTATGCTGCAGGTAGCTTTCCATCTTTCGGAAGGTCTGCTCAGCATGATTTGTGGCCTGGAAGAATTCGTCAGAGGAGTTGGTGTTCATTCTGGTGAATGCGCTCAGAGCTAACCTGGAGAAGACAAGATGAAAAAGGCCTGCCGTTATGGACTCTTAACTCCATGTTTTCTTTCAGTCCCTTTGTTTCCTTTTGAAAGTTACACCTTGAACTAGTTGCCAGATAATGGACATAACAACCAGGCACACTCATTCACACCATTTAATATTTATTCTGAATCTTAAATCAACCTAACATGCATGTTGTTTCTGGGAGGAATTGGGAGTGCCCTGAGAAAACCCGCTCAAGCTCAGGGAATACAGTACATGGAAACTCCGCACTGGAAGCCCTAAACTGAGATTCAAACCCAAAACCTCAATACTGCGAGTCGTCTGTGCTGCACACTAACTTGACATCATCTCCTAAAAGTTTCAAGAAGTGAATTTCAATTTCAAATTTTAAGTGCCTACAAAAAACATCTACGTGTACATGAATCCAGGCTCAAATCTTTTGAAACCAGGTTGTAGAATTTATTTGATAGCCACGGTAACTAGTGTTCTCTTTCTCCATTGTTCCATGTCCTTTGCGATCCAAAGCAAAAACAGTCAAGCATCAGAATGACAGGAGGAGGACCATCGTGCTTATTCAAACACGTGACACTCAAAACTCAGCTGTCCTCTGTGGTGCTTCTGCATCTTTCCAAGTTGAAAATAAAATGGTTGTGAACTAAACTCCGTGAATAAGTGGATAACTTAGTAGCTGTGTCCAGTGGGACAAACAGCACCACAATCCACAGCTTCCCTTTCATAACAGGCCTATGTTTATCTGTGCGCATACAAAAGCGTGCCAATCACACGGAGACTTCACAAGCGAAGACGCCTGTTCATTGCTGCATTGTGAGAAAGCCGCATCTCCGTCTCCGCAGGCTGCGAGATTACACTCTGTTTCACCAGCATCCCAGTATATCCCTCTGACGCTTGCTGAACAATGCAACCGGGTCACTCCGTGCCCTTCACAAAGCTGCTCCATTCTGACATTTGGGCTTGTTTATTTGGGCAGCACAAAAAAGAACCACATCACGTCACAGAAGGATTTCAGTGTCATCAGCACAGTGGCTGTGCTGTGTAAAGACTGATAATTCTTGAGAGAAACAAAATCTTTGCTATTTAAGTCCACGCTTTGTAACTCATACACAGGGTCGCTGCATGGGATAGGGAGTCCTGTGAAAAAAGTGTCACTTTGGCCCTCCACGTCAATGATGCATCTAGAAATCCACCCCTTTATCCAGAGCTGCAACAAAATGTCTTACATGCACAAGTGCTTATATGCCTTACATGCACAAAATCTTGTGTAAACCAGTGATACATTAATCCATGCTAACTAAGCAGTATTGAAAGCTGATCATTCTCAAAGCTTATTTGACGAGCATATTACTTTGAGCACTAACCATATACTGTATTGGAGACATTGAAATAGAATGGCTGCTTCGCTGATATGTCGAATGGAGGGGCGGTTGCTTAGATGAACGTTATGATAAAGAGAAGAAATAACAAGTGTCTGACTTTCCTCTTTGAATTGTTTGTTCAAAGTCATGAAAATCTGTCTGTGGAACTCTCCAGTCCCACCAGGTCAGTCTTTATGCTACACGGTTTGTTGAAGTGCAAAACATGATACATAGTGCTGTCATGATAATTCCCTAATGACTGTTTCATCTTGGATGGGAACACCAAGCAAGGCAGAATAACAAAGGAGCTATAAAACGCAGGCGCACTCCCTTTGTATCGGCTCTCAGGCCTGCTAAAAAGGATTTTCCATGCATGCTCATCTCGCTGACACTAATTGCATTGGTCTCACATTCCAGAGGACGGTAAATTTCTCGGTGGTGTATTTTCGTTTGCAGGAGTGGGTGGAATCATCAAAGGTATACAGCCTGATTTTATTGAGGCATTAAAGCATCACAACATCCCCGTCTCAGGGAAAGGACTGTGGCCCACTGCAATACATCGCAGATAACAAACCAATTGACTCAGAGTTACAGATGCTATCGGGGCCTGGAGAGGTCTGTCCTGCAAAAGCCACAGTTCACTTGAGGTAATATAAATTACTCTAATTAGGTAAAATATTTCAACAGTTTCTAAAACTTTCAGATAGTAAGTACTGCTTGACTTTAAAGCAAAATGTGTGCACCAGAAAGCTGACACAAGCAAATGATCCATTCATCCATCCATATCTGAATCGTTTTATCCTCACGAGGATGGCGGGCATGCTGGAGTTGACTTCGGGCAGTAGGCGGGGTACACCCAGAACTGGTTGCCAGCCAATCGCAGGGCACACAGACGGAACAACCATCTGCGCTCACACTCACATCTAGGGACAATTTAGAGTGTTCAATGAACCTGCCACGCATGTTTTTGGATTGTGGGAGGAAAAAAAACAACACAGGGAGCCCGGGGCCCAGAGTCGAACCTATGACCTCTGCATGTGAGGTGTATGTGCTAACCAGTCGACCACTGTGCCGCCAGCAAATAATCAGTGATGTGTTATTGTTATTGTTATTAACAATGACACCATAATTATCCACTTAGAATGCAGAGGTAAGTTGAGCTACATTGCAGTTATCTAAAATGCTATACTATACGTGCATTTTTTTTGCTTGACATATTACACAATATTTTCGAGTTTGTTGTCATTGACATTACATTGTTTAGCTCCATGAGATGGTCACAGAATTAAACATCCATTCTATGCTAGAAATTCTACGCTAATGCAAAAAGTCTGCACCTCTGGAGGTAGTTTGCATGGCTTTCAACAGTCTTTCCATCTTTTCTCCTTCATCAAAAACCTCTTCTTAGCCTTGATGCTACTGCCATGAGGTCTGTGTGAAGCTTTATTAGCTGATGACGCACATCCAGCCATTTTCTAATCCGCTTATCCTCACGAGGGTCGCAGGCGTGCTAGAGCCTATGCCAGCCGTCTTCGGGCAGTAGGCGGGGGACACCCTGAACTGGTTGCAAGCCAATCGCAAGGCACACATAAACGAACAACCAATCGCGCTCACAATCACACCTTACAATCACACCATTTAAAATGTTCCATTAGCCTGCCGTGCATGTTTCTGGAATATGGGAGGAAACCAGAGTAACCGGACAAAACCCATGCAGGTGAACATGCTAACTCCGCACAGGAAGGCTGGGGCCTGATTCGAAGCCACAACATCTGCACTTCTGAGGCGGACGTGCTAACCAATCGAACACCATGACACACAGCACTATCTAATCTATAGAGAGCAGATTTCAATAATAACGTCATTCCTGTGCAGCAACAGTCAGACTGCTCCCCAGATTGGATGATTCATCCCAGATTAGACCTGCTGGGTAAAGGAATATGAATATGAATCAGTCGTGTTACAGGGGATCTCAGTGAAGCATCAGCTGCTTCCTCGGCAGCAAAGTCAAGCCATGGTTATTTGCCACTGAGGGCTTCTAGACAGAGATTAGGTTGAGCTTTCAAAAGCCTCATGCAGTTTTATACTCTATATATATTTCACGAGTTACTTCCACCTCAGTGGACTGGCCGTCATGCATGATGAAGTTGTGGGGCGGGGGGAAATACTGTAGTACAAAGACTATGTGTGTATTAATGAGATTCAAACTTAGAGGCTGCAATAACGAATACTGAGAAATTGTCTTTTCTGTTTTGCAATTTCAGGATTTTTTTCAGTAGTTAAAGTTGCACTGGAACTTTTGAACATTTCTAATGTGTAAGTAGTGAACTAAATATAACTTCATTTCTTGGTATAAACATGCTTTCACAAACTAACAAATACCATTCAAACTTATTTTTCAAAGTATGAGTAAAAAATATTTTCTCAAATGTAGTTTAGATGTAAATAGAGTTGAATTGTACCAGATTTACAGTATAAAAGAGTTGGGCAAGTGTATATTGAAATAATCCTTAATGGCTAACGGGTAGTATGTCCATTTCTAGTATCCTAAATTTGGATTAATTTTATGCAAAAATAAATAAATAAAAACCCCAAAACAAATGTTAGTGTAAAAATATTAATGATCATGAATACGCGTAATTTGAACTCACTTTTCATCACAGACAGATATCAAAGTACTTCCAAAATCACACAGCAGATTTTTCTCTTTTAAGTATATCAAAGCAGTGTCAGCTGTCTTTAAAAAGAAGGCTGACCTATTACCCAAAGTGCACCCAGTGTGTGTGAAATGGAATAATTAAGTTTTGAGCAAATGCTGTTCTTACGTGCTGTGATGATATTTCCACTATTTGAAATTATCGTGGTGAATGGATCAATGTGGCTGTGACGTCCTGCCATCTGATGCTAGTAAATTATGTAAGTGTGACACTTGTCAATGTTGGGGGAGTCCTTATGGTGAAAATGTGCAGATTTTTGCAGAAAGCTTGTCACACACGGTCGTTGTTCCTTTTTTCCATGGTTGACTCTCATAGTCTGTTCTTGTCATTAGTCAATGTCATACTTTGCTCCCTATCACCTCATGCTCTCATAAGAAATGTATGTGTTTAGTTAGATGGTAATCATTAGATTAATCATTGTTGTTCCTCACCAGCATCTAGCAAAAAAATGTAAATATATCTTGCGTAAATATGTGCTTTAAATTAAATGATATCCATGAATTACATTTCTTCCGTTTATTTATGTATTTATTTATTTTAGTTTATTACTGTTATCCATGGCTCAGTGATTCTTTTCAATGCAAATGACTGGAAATGAGTGCCTCAGGATATTGCAGGACTGAGTCACGGCCATTCCTAATAGGATCCATGTAAAATTCATGAAAAGATGTGTCAGGGATTATTTTCTTTGAATTAGCTCAATTTGCAAGGATGGAAAAAGAACAGATGCTGATTTGTACCAAAAAGAGAGAATATGTCCAGCATGTCATCACGTGTATGGAGAGAAAGAGAGAGAGAGAGAGAGAGAGAGAGAGAGAGAGAGAGAGAGAGAGAGAGAGAGAGAGAGAGTTGCTGTATCTCTTCTCAGTAGAATGTGATCCTTTATTCAAGATGACCTTATAATTTAAAAAAATGTTTAGAATCTATTACAAAATGATTGTGAATGTATCTTATCCACAAAGATGTCATTCAGAGATGACAATTTCACTTTATTTGGTCATTTGCTGCCCCTGTAGCATGTGCCACACATGGTCAAGCTTGTGGCGTTATGAGGCCTCGAACAAATATCTGACTTAATGCTGCTGACATGGGAGAGGCGCCGGTATTTCTTTTCCAAGGCGGCGGAGAGGGAATTGAGATATCATTCAAACTAACAACCGCTGACTCCACCCTCTGTTAGTGTTTATGTGCAATAGGTCAGGGTTTCCATTCCATTCAGGTTAACGTGGGCTATATATGGTGTGCCAACTATGGAGCCAGTTTGGATGAGGACAGGACAAAATAGTTATGTGGCTGCATTAGACACAAGGGTGGATGAAAGTGAGACTGGCTGTGACTTACTCCACTAAGTTCGATTTAGCAACTCTCCACAAGCACAGCAGGCGGGGGCGCGGACCTGTAATTGTTAAAAGTCACCATGTACCTAATAGAGCACGACTAGTTGTAGGTTGAGATCTTCCCACACAGCTCAGGTTCCCTCTGGCCATGGAAATTCCCTCGTTGAATGAAATTTGATTTGTTTTCAAATTAATTGTGTATGAATTTTCAAACTACCCCTCCAATATTTAAAAACTACAAAGGGACAGGAACATTATCGTAAATTGAGTTATTTACTTGCATTCCTGAACAAGTCATTTTCGAAATTGAATGTCGTGTTTGATCATGTTCTGACTGCCGAATCAAATGGAAAATATTTTTACAAATGATACCAGTAACATGGCGGCCCGGTAGTCCAGTGGTTAGCACGTCGACTTCACAGTGCAGAGGTACCGGGTTCAATTCCAGCTCCGGCCTCCCTGTGTGGAGTTTGCATGTTCTCCCCGGGCTTGCGTGGGTTTTCTCCGGGCACTCCGGTTTCCTCCCACATTCCAAAAACATGCATGGCAGGCTGATTGAACACTCTAAATTGTCCCTAGGTGTGAATGTGAGCGTGGATGGTTGTTCGTCTCTGTGTGCCCTGCTATTGGCTGGCAACCGATTCAGGGTGTCCCCCGCCTACTGCCCGAAGATGGCTGGGATAGGCTCCAGCGCCCCCCGCGACCCTAGTGAGGATCAAGCGGTTCGGAAAATGGATGGATGGATGGATACCAGTAACAATAATTTTTGCGTTTTTGACAGATATTTCATATTGGGCAAACAAATAACTAAATAATTCCCAAAATGGAAAAAAAAATCCATCCATCCTTTTTCTAACGCCATCATGTTGTTGCAAAATACTGTACAAAGATGTGTGACATTAAAAGGGGACAGAAGAATTTTGCGTTTTAGAGGAAAAACACCAGTAATACTAAAGCAAGATTGAAACATTACGTTTATCTCCCAATGCCCATCACTCCAAACCTCTACATTGCAGCAGTTCACAATCGTTTTTTCTGAAAATAAAATATCTTAACCGGGCGGCCCGGTAGTCAAGTGGTTAGCACGTCGACTTCACAGTGCAGAGGTTCAATTCCAGCTCCGGCCTTCCTGTGTGGAGTTTGCATGTTCTCCCTGTGCTTGCACCAACCCACCTCCCTACCTCTCATCAGGCAGTGAGAATCTCACCCGCTACAGCTTTGCTTTTTCACCACAAATCAAACATGCCGTAACTCAAACATTATTCCAGGAAGGTAGGCGCTTGTGGCAGATTCCTGCTGAACTGTTATTTGGTTTTCAATCAGCAGCCTAGTGCTTATTTGGATGATCGTTATTCACTTGCTTCGGGGAAGAGCAGAGAGGCGTGCTTATTCCTTGTGGGAATCCGAGTAAAATACATTGGAATTGTTTTCCTTTTATTGAACGGCTAATGTCATTATGTCGTGGCTCTCAGTCAGCTGCCGACCTTAGTTAGTTGGAGCACTTTCTGTCACAGTCGTTTTCTGAGTTCCACATCTCCAATGTCCCACATCCTTCTCATTGTGTTTTTCCTCCTATTCTTTCCTTGGTTCCCCCATGATTATCATGACTTTCAGGAAGTACTGTATTTAGTAATTCTCAGGTACACTATCTTCCCGCTTAGCGACCATATCACTGTGTGATCGACTCCCTTCCGCGGGCCCCCACCTTCTAGTAAACTTTACAACCTGTCACACCATGAGACGGAGGCCATGGAGCGGTACATCAGTGACTCGTTGGCTGCCGGAGTCATCCATCCCTTCTCTTCTCCTCTCGAGGCTGGATTATTCTTTCTGACTAGAAAAAGACAACACCCCTATAACCATATATTGACTTCGGAGGACTGAACATCACCTTTCATCGACCCATCCACCGTGTTCACCAAACTAGATCTTCACAACCCATCGGGATTGGGAATAGTGGAAAGCAGACTTTAAAACAACCCTTGACCATTTTGAATATTTGGTGATGCCTTTGGGTCTTACTAATGCTCCAGCCATGTTTCAAGCCCTTATTAATGATGATCACAATCATGTCACCTGTCTGAAATCAACCTCGTGCCGAATCTCCCGTCAGGCTCGTTGGACCTTGGACTTAAGGTGCTTTAATTTCTCTCTGTCCTGTCGTCCAGGCTGCTGTCATGTGAAGCATGATGCTTTCTCCTGCATGCATGATGCCTCTCCAGAAACATGATCCCGAGACAATCCTTCCCTCTTCATGCCTCGCTCTGGAGGCCCAATGAGAGCAAACAGATTCTGGCTCTACCCCAAAGGGTCCTTGTCCCAGATTCCTTCCACTCTCAAATACTGCAACAGGGGCAAACGTCCAAGTTGGCTTGCCATCCTGAGGTGAATCAAACACAATCCCCTGCACCAGCGCTTCTGGTGGCTGGGAGGGTCCAGGTTGTCAGGGAGTTTGCCGCTGCCTGTCTCATCTGCTCCCAAAGAAACTCCTTCCATCATCCTCCCATGGGCCTCCTGAAATCTCTCCTCTTATCGAGCTGTCCCTGGTCTCACCTGTCAATTGATTTAACCTCTTGTCCCGTCCAATGGAAACACGGTCATACGGACTATTGCTAACCGATCCGCCAAGATGGTTCATTTCATTCCGCTACCCAAACTTCCCTCAGCCTTTGAGACAACAGACAGGTCAGTTGTCAGCTGGCTGATAGGGTAGAGGATAGATGGGTTGGTCGGTGCCCATTTGAGATGGGGTACAGTTGTGACTGCATGCTTCCCGATGCTTTATAACATGAGTTGCTTTGGTCCTTTATTTTGCACTATGTTGGGCATGGCTTGGTGTCTTTTAGCATATTAGCTCCGGTTGCTCAGTCACGCGTCATCAGAACATCTGGCCTCATGTCCTGCCTCCTTGTCAGGTGCTCTACCACTGCCGCGTCCAGCCCTTTTCCTTGTTATTACTTTGTTTATGCCGCTCACGGCATATTGGGTGAATTTCATTTTTACTTTAATATATAAACACCAATTCCATGTCCAGTCTGCTTCCAGGTCCACATTCTGCTAATCATATCATAACTGCCTTGGAAATCAATCCTTGATACACATTTTAAGATCAACCAATCAGAGGGACAATTAAACAAAGCTGAAACAATCGGACAAAAAAATTCCTACATCACTGTGAGGATTCGTCGGGCTGCAAAGTGGTTAATCTTAAACTGATTCTTTCAAAAAAATAAACAAATATTTAAACGGTTTATGAGTGTGGTCGATGCCAGCACTCGGGATTCAGAAGGCATTGGGCAAATAATATTTGCATGAAAACACATCAAAACTGAAGTCAAATTGGACAAAATCCCACAAAGTACTGGAAGCTGTGCATCCAAGACACATGCTGTTAAATTAAGACAAAAGACTGTTGCAAAAACATATTAACATTTCATGCATTCATTTTCCGAACCGCTTTTGGAATGTGGGAGGAAACCGGAGTACCCGGAGAAAACCCACGCAGGCTCGGTGAGAACATGCAAACTCCACACAGGGAGGCCGTAGCTGGAATTGAACCCAGTAACACTGCATTGTGAAGTCAACGTGCTAACCAGTGGAATACCAGGCCTCCACTAACATTTCATAACGTTGTAAATGTAGGTCTGTGCTTCTGATAGTATTTGGGCCGGCAGACAAGGACTTGTAGGTCTCAAGTGCATGTTGACACCACTTCTATCCTGTTCAGGGTCATGGTAAACTGGAATCCAGCCCATCGAACTTCAAACAAAAGTCAGGCAACACTCTGGATTGGTTTCCAGTCAGTTGGAGCCAGTGACAGGCACTCATTAATACTCAAATTCACAGCACCACTGAGTCAAAGCTGTACCCAAACTGCCTGCACCAAAGACAAGCAAATTTACCACGACACAATCAGTGATGTGGTTTCTGACTTACTGGTGAAAATTATTTGGTGGCATGTGTAAAGATACATCTCAGAAGATATTTAACATTTGTTTCATATCCAATATTGAACTATGTTCATGATGGAAGAAATACAAGCAATAAAGACATGCTCAGAAGCTAAGGAAGTCAGCACATTCAATATTCGTACTGCATACACCACAATCTTGATTGATTGATTGATTGATTGATTGATTGATTGATTGATTGATTGATTGATTGATTGATTGATTGATTGATTGATTGATTGATTGATTGATTGGTTGATTGATTGATTGATTGAATGATTGATAAGCGCTTGTTATTCACGCTGGTCCAAAAATATTTTAGGTCATTAAAAAGGTATGTCGGGGGCTGCCAGTGTACTTGTAACAGCAGGGAGGCTTAAAGTGAAACCATCCCATAGTGTTGCATTTTAAAGTTTCACAGTTTTTGCTTGCAGTCAAATAAAATGATGACGAAAATTTCAACCATGGCCGGACATTATGTGAAAAAAAAATCCTAATGCTCCTGAGGTAGTATCCAAGAAGGGAGAGAAAGTGAAAGCTGTTGTACTTTTTCACATTCAGCACAAATCATTAGTAGATTTAACCTGAGACATTGTGAAAAATCATGTGTCAAGGATTTAGGATGTGAGACGGAATAGGGGCATCGGGCTGGTAGAGTAAATGAATGTGTATCTCAGTGACATCAGCTTCACTGCCAACGTGTCACAAAGCCACCGGCCTACTTTGACTTGCAACTCTCCACACTCACCCCATCCCAATGTCAGGGCTTCTTGAATAATTTCTTCTCTTATTTAGGAGATTATTGCTTTTATGAGCCAAGGTACAGTACCTGTTTTCTGTTGGCGAAAAACTGTCATGGGTAGCCAGCAAACAAAAATATATAAAAGTATGACTAGTGAAATGATACACAGGCTGATTGTACAGTTTGTCACCCATGGGAAGAACATTGGATTTTTCTGCCTGTCAGTATAAAGAGCTAGCATACATAAAGAGAAATACAGTATTCTAATGAGCAAAATAAAATAAAAAAAGTCAACAATAATGATGAACGTACAGGTACTTCCTGTGATCATTTCTACTCTCAACCTAACTGCTGACTAATTATGCAGTACAACTGCCCTTAAATTGTGGATTTCCCAAACAGCCATTCCAGCTTTGTACAAGCAGGTGAAAGAGGAAGGAAGTGAAGGAAATTTAAGGCAGAAAGATTCATTCGTTAGTTTGCAGTATTACTCCCCAAAAGAGTGTTGACTGAACGAGCCTGATACATTGTTCATCCATTTGGAGGATTACATTTCACGAAAAGGATAAAACCCATTATCGTGAACACGTTATAAATTTGATGCAGCTTTAAATAAAGGTGCGACTGCTCCATTTGCCATAATTTATTCAATCAATCATTTATTTTTCATGAATCTCAACAAAATATAAGCAAAGTATGCATAAGAAGTTTTCTTCATCCAGAAGGGGTATAATATAGATGGTCATTCTAGTTTATGTTGAACTCATAATAGTGAAAGATCAGTGATGACGTTTATCAGTTTAATGTGTGCAAAGGACGGCTTTCTCGTTAAACTGACTTAATGTGTCAGATTACTTTGCACGGTTATGAAGTCCATAACTGCATGTTACTAAAACCAAGTGCAGGAAGGCCAAGGGCATGTTTTATGATCCCACGGAGTGCAACCCTTTTTAATATTTCACCATCGTTGTCAAATATGATGGTGCTGCTGTATTTTACATGGCCAGCATGAACTCATGGTCCCCTTGAGAGCCAGTGAGTTACACACATTTTTTTCCCCCCACTGTGAGCACATCTCTTATGCATGTACTCTTCACACATACGGACCCCCCACCAAATGTGAATACCTGCCAATTATGAAGAGCAAAATGTTGAGCTGATTCCAAAACGGCATATGCTAATTTAGAATTCCCAGTCCGTTCTGCTATCCTGACATTCAGTGAACCCTGCTTGACACATTGTTTGCATTCCGTTTACTTCCTTTGAGTCTGTTCTAAAATAAAGCAACAAGTTGCATTGAACTGCTTAATTATTCACCGGGTACATGAAGCAAGCATAGTGCCAATCACCGAAGAATGGTGTCACAGGAAAGATCAAAGGGTGGGTTCATCCTTGATATCAAGGCGCTTTCCTTTTAGGTTTCAACCAGAAAGCACTGAAGCACACGCACGCACACACAGATCACAGATCAGCCCATTTAACCCTTCATAAAAACTAAAACTGTAACAAGACCGATATGAACATCTGGACAATTGCAACCAGGGTTTGTAAAACACTTTTCCTTGTGATAAATCAAACTGCACTGCAGCTACTTGTTGTGATGGCATTTGACCTGTGAAGTCACTTTAATGGGCATCGGGGTAATTCGTGTGATGACAATGGTTTCTGTTTTAGAGGGCCACTGGCTGTTAAGTGATGTCACAGCATTTTCTCGCCTAACACATTAACGCCATGAAAGTCTGACACAGTCAATGTAAAAACGTGACAAAGTGGAGAACAGTAGATTGGCTCGAAACTGAACTGAAGCCGAAGTTGTATCTCTACTGAATAATTAAGGTAACGTGTCAATGATGTATCCTGTCCAACAATCTACGGAGCATAAAAGCGAGTCTTGAGGTCAGCAATGGCTCACCTTGTTCATTAGACTCACTTGTGCCAAACGCTTCAAAGCAAATCTAACATCCACAGCACACACTCTTCAGTTCATCAAAATAAGGTAAATGCTATGTTCCCCAGAAAAATGAATAGTTTTCGGAAACATTGATGCTTTTTTTGGGAACACCACTTTATGAAAGGCATTTTCATGAACAGTATTTTAACATACTTAGCGTAGTTTGTGGAGAGATGTCAAAACGAAGAGGCTGTGTTGCGCAGAGGGGGCTTCACAAAGTAAACTGGCTTCCCTCCAACAACCATCCTCAATTTCCATATTTTTCTCTCCACAGCAGGTCTTGAACCTGTGACTCTCAGCAAACAAGCCTCCAGGCTTACTGTAGCTACTGCTGCCTGTGTTTACGATTGTGGTTGTATAGTTTGCAGTGATATAGAGCTGTACTGTTCCATACGGAGAGGTGTTTCAAGCATCGGGTACTTTATTTGGCTCAGCAAGAGAGAAAATATTAGAATTAGCTTCCAATGTGACACAGTGCAGTTTTACACCACCCCAAACTACAAGCACATCAAGAAACATGTTTCTGAATCTCAGAAACTGCTGATTCTTTTTTAAATCCGCCTTTGAACTGACACGCATTAGATTGTGCGGCTGTACCTAATTTTGTTGAGTTAATGTCTGAAACTGATTGAAGTGAAGAAGCCACATGAACACATGGTCTATGAGGTCAACAGGCATACCTCTCTCTGGCCTCCACCTCTGCAGTTTCCTCTGTGCTGCTCTTCACATCTTCTAAGCCCGTGTTGGGGTCCTCCTTCCTGGGGGTGCTGGGTGACGGAGCGCCCTTGGATGTATCCTCGTTGACCTGAAGGCCCGGCACGGTGTGTTGCTGCTGCTGCCATGACTGTTGACCCGTTCTGACACTGACAGGTGTGGGTCCCAGCGTCGGCGCCAGGATACTGTGGGCCGGGCTGCTCGACTTCCGCAGTCCTCCACCACCCCTTTCCCGAGACTGACTCTTGAGCCGACCGTGGACCGGGGTCCCCCTGTGATCGCTGCCATCCTGCTGGATGTAACCTCCCACCCCGCCGACACCACCACTTCCTGCCGAACCTTGGGACGAGTGGCTGAACCAGCGCCAGCGGAGCCTGAGGATCTGCTTCACATCAAATTCCTTCTTCCCCGACATTCTCCCCTGGCTTTGGAGACAAGGGCAATAGTATGGTGAGCGCCCAAAAACATGGAGAGCAGACAAGACGGGAGCCTCGGTTTCAGTCCTCACTGACTACAGGGTGCCTCTTCCACTCCGTTATTGTCTCACTACACTCATGACCACCCCCCACCTCCCTCCTCTGTTACACCTCTATTGTTCTTTTAGTGATGGAGAGCGGTCCTCTGCAGCTTTTAATCTTAGCAGTCTGCCTCCAACTCTCCTCCTTTGCCTTCCTTCCTAACCTTGCCTCCTGTGCTGCTGCTGCTGCTGCTGCTGCTGCTGCTGCTGCTGCTGTTGGAGATGCGGCTGCTGTTTGCTGCTGCTGCGCCGCTGGAGCTGAGTTAATGCGCATGCATGATCCACACTCCCTCCCCTTTGCCACCCATGTCTCTCTCTCTACCCCTTTTCACTCTCGCTTTCTCTCTCTGCGTGTCTATCTTTCATAGACACACATGCTACCATACCCTTTTAGACAGTGCATTTGACAAAATGTGAAAATGTCCCCACCCCTACCCAGTCCCATCTCTACTTGGTGTTCTGTGTGTGTGTGAATGTGTGTGTGTGTGTGTGTGTGTGTGTGTGTGTGTGTGTGTGTGTGTGTGTGTGTGTGTGTGTGTGTGTGCGCGTGTGCATGTGTGTGACACAGGGGAGAGAGAGAGAGAGAGAGAGAGAGATAGAGCTATCTGCTCTTACTGCAAGGAAGGTGGAGTGTCGTGGATTAAGGATGATGAGGTCACACCTTAACAAAATAGTGTTTTGTTTTTTTGCTGTACATATAGCATCTTAATGTATTTTTATATTACCGACGGTATATTATATTTTCTGTAATTCTCAATGTGACTTCTGCACCACATCTGTGAACTGGTCTAGGTGTCTGATATTTGGTGGGTGCGTTGTCCAGACTGCATTTTTTGTCTCTTTCCACATCTGTTCATTGGGATTTCAAAAGGTTTTCAAATGTCTCTTTTGAGTCGGCAGCTTGCAGTAAGACCTCGGCTAATTTTTTACTTCAAAAATTGTATTTTTCCCCTTTTTTGTGTTTTGTGAATATGTGTGTCATTTTGAGTTTATTGGACCTGTTGCAGACTGGTTTCAGTGGTTTTGGCCATGACATTTATAGGAGAATCTTGGTGCTCTGTGGTTGCACTGTTACGGCAGCATGTTTGCAACATCACTGTCTTTGTTGAGGAGAAAGTGAGGACCATTCAATTGTGGCCCCTTGACTGTGATGGTACGACCATGGGGTGCTTGTTGTTTTGAGCCTGGGAACAACATTTTTACAACAACCCTGCTTTTGTTCAACAGAAAAAGTCTGCACTGTTGGACTGTCTGTGATGGTATAACAGGAGGAGCTGCGACAAGAGGACTGTCATCAACACGGAGCCCGGAAGAGTTGTAGTAGGTAGTGTTTATATTTAATAGTGCAGTGCACAAATTCAAAAACACCCTGTGCTGGATGCAGCAAAACGGGCCCGGAATGTAATTCAACCTCTTCCATGTTTCAATGGATGTAACAATGCTCTTTGAATGCTTTATTTTGTGTGTCTAGTGAAAGCTCCAGTTTGGTCTCATCTGTCCAAAGGACATTTCCCCCCTTGAGGCTTTGCAATTTACAAAAATTAATAAACTGACGAACCTCAAGGTCAGTGAGCTGCCTGTCAAAACCTCAGAGCACTATTTTACATTTCAAGAACAGACCATGCTTATGCATAAGCCACCTATCAAAAGCCAGCAGTGCTCGCAAGGGGACACATAATAAGTTGTAGGACATTGAATTCCACGAAAATTAGTTTGTCAAGGCATTCCGTTGGAACCAAGTTAACGTGCTCTCTAGCTGTTGTCCTTTAGTACCTCAAAACAGCCTTTGAAGGCCTCAGATACAGTATGTCAAATTTAAACCTAAGTGAACTCTGTCTAACTGACAGTGCATTAAAATTGTATCATGGCCGATTTCTCCATTTTCTGCTACTGATGTCACTATCAACATCGTTTTTTTATTTGAGATGTACTACATGTGCAGGTTACTCAACTTTAATTATCAAGATGCAAACAGTCCTTTTGTTGTAAACCATAAAAACAGGCTCTGCAGTGATGAAAGGGCCAACTTGCACTCAAGCTGCTTCAATTGGGCACCTCGAAAGCTCTCGTCCGCCTCCGCTGCCTCCCACCTCATGTTAGGAAGCATGTGTGGGCATTGTCAGCGGGAGGGTTATTTGTAACCAACTCCTGTGTCCACGGGCATCGGATTAAGCCCTCCATGCCAAGGTAATATAATGGGGTAATTACTCAAAAAATTAATAACATCTATAAAACATTCTGTTCAATTTCTACGGATTGAATCTATTTCCTGATTACTGATAACTTGTTTGAAACGCACAGCATTCATCCCCCCTGACCACCCATCCCAAAAAAAATAATTGCAGAAGAGTGGATGAACAATATCATGTGTATGCTGAAAAAAATTTGTTGCCATGCCAAAATACCAACGATAGATAAAAATGAGGACTCCGGGGTGCATGGAGGAGGTTGTTTGCAAACGTTAGAATGTTAATTGAGGCAAAGTCACTTTCATTTTGAGGGTTGAAAATGAAACACTTCTTGGACAAAGAAAAACCCTTCCCTATTCTGAATGAGACATATGTTTTATCTTCAAATGAGTTTCGCGAGTAAAAAGGCTATCACAAAAATCCAGGATGAAAAATATGCATTTGACTGTCACAGCACACAATTAGCAAAACAGTTTTTGTGTGTGTGTGTGTTTTATGTACAGCATGCTGAAAAATATCCAAAATACATAACTACAAAGTTTGCTATCCAAATTATTCAGAGAAAAGAAGGATTTGAATAAACATACACACTTGTCTTCATTGTTGCGAGTGGAGCACTCGCCGGTGGTAAAAACACAATTTTTATATACGGTCATAGTTCAAAACAATACATTATTAATAAATGCAATGTCTAGTCATAAAAAAAATTATGGACTGCAGTGTGATGTTGTTTTTGAGCCCAAAGGGTCTCGCATACAAAATCTGTTCCCAAATGAGGCCTGATAAATGAAAGGGTTGAAATGCATGCCATGAGTGTGTGTGTGTGTGTGTGTGTGTGTGTGTGTGTGTGTGTGTGTGTGTGTGTGTGTGTGTGTGTGTGTGTGTGTGTGTGTGTGTGTGTCCAAGTATGGTTAAATCCCTGCAAGGTTTCTTTCTTTCCTTTTGTGAGAAACAGGATTTTTTTTTCACTGTGCAAGTGGAGCTCACCTTACCTCATCTTCACCTTTTCATACTGACTGATTGTTGAGCAACAAAATACAGCTATGATATAATAAAGCCATAACACTATTCTTATAGTCGTGAATTATGCGATGCACTGCGGTGCCATGCTCTTTAAGTGCAATTAATGGCATGAAAATAGACGAGCAGGTTTATAGGAATCTTCCAAAAAGAATTTAATCACAACCATTAAAGGGTAATTAACTTGGTTTCACTAGACCAACTTGACTCCCTTTTATTGCACTTGTACTCAAATCTGGCGCATTGTGTCAGCAGCTTTGGCAATTCCAGTCAGATTGGGTATGTGTTTTATCAGTTGTTTTGAAGTAGGTAACTAGAATAGCACTCAGTAGAGCGCAGACCTCTACTAAGGTTGAGCTGATAACAACGAGCGTATTCGACCACTTTGTGGCAAGCAGTAGTGTCTGAAACCAGAGGAAAAGGCGAAAGGATAAGAACAAGGCAGTGAACGTCTTTATTGTGAACCAATTCTCCCAGCATGCAAAATATGATGTGGGGCGGACAAGACAACCAATAAACATAGATGTCCAGAGACAATCCACATACTCAGCTGTATATGCAACCAAATGCCCCCATTGCTTTCATACAATGTCAACTTGTCCTATCTATGCATTCGCATCCTCTTATCACAACTCTTGTCAATACTTGCAACAAATAAACCATTTTGTCTCATTATATTATGACAAGACAAGTCTATTTGAATGAGGTATGACCTCATATATAGAAGCGATAGTCATTAGGCTGGGTCGCCTCTTCATCGCGCACAGGAGTCAAGGACACCATCTGGCTGCACTCCACAAGACACGTACGTAGTCAGCCGTTACACGAGTGTGCCTTTGTCTTCCAGTAGTTGGTAACGTGATCTGACGTCTAGTTATTTTCAATTACAATTTGTTCAAGTTTTACAGTCCAATAATCTGGGTAAATGTGGCATTTCCAGGCAAAACCCATCTATGGCAGTGAGTCTTCAAAATGATCGTTCACAAATACATACACGGTATTGGTGATTTTCCACACAATCGTGGAAATAATTAGACCACCCTGTTATCACTGTAATGCCTGTTACCACTAGAAGTGCATCGTGTGACTATAGCAGACAGAAAATAAAACATGGAATTCCTCAAAACACCGTTTTTGACAAAGCTATTAATGTTAGAACTTCAGTGATTTTGATCGTTAGAGAAAACCATGGTTAATGACATTAACTTGACATCATGACGTTTGTCAAACAAATCTACCCTTTGTTCATCCAGTCATTATAATAATTAGAATTCCCTTTTTCATTCAGTGAAGTGCTACATTTACATAACCACACAAACAATATTTAGCTCAGCAGTGATGACCAAAACGCTCCATATGTTCAAGCAACCCTCAAATGAATATGTAAGAAGATATGACCTTACCTGAAAATGGATTCAAAGTTTGAAACAAACTTTGAGATGCAATACCATCACAACCCTTTGTCTTCTGTCTCTTTCGGCACACAAATGCTTGCTACTCCAAAAGGAAAGGGGGCCACTTTCCTCTTTCAAAGGAAGCAGTTTCTTCCTTCCTCTGCACTGAATCAACAGTTGCCTTCTAGTCACCACAATCACGCAAGCATTGTCCAGTTTTTGCGGTGAAATGCTTCTTTCACGGCACACTCAACTCAACCATACTTGAACACTTTAAAAACAACCACTGCTGCATACAAAGTTCTGTAAATAAAGTAAAAATCTGACATATGAGGACAAAGACAGTTAAAGAAGTAAATTAATAACATAAACACGGTAGATACAATAAAACACAAAACCAGGCCCACCGTGGTGTCAGCAGTTATGGGCTGGGCGCAGTCCTGCTTCAGCAACAAAGTGAGGATTCACAAAGCGCATCGGGGGTTGGTAGATTTTAGACAGAGAGTCATTCAATCAGTATGATGGCCGAGAATCTCACAGGACATCAGGACGAAAGTAACCCAGTGTAAAATTTGCAAAGGGAATAGTATCACACAAAAAAAGAGCCTTTAATTCCAAGTGAGTTGCCATCTAGGCAAAAGTAGATATGCATAGATCTGTGCGAGCATAGGAAACAGTCATATCTGGGAGTATCAGATTACTATTGTTGGGAGGAAGGTGGCCTGTTGTCTTCCTCTGCGTGTTCGCTAATTTCGGATGATGAGGATGTTGCTTGTCCAAATACAGGCTGGAGTCGATGAACAGTTTCTTCGAAGCTTTGAAGAACAGAATATTCCGGGCACCAATGAGTTCCAGACAATGGCTGCGGATCACGAGTGCAAAGAAGCAAGGGATTCACATCATATTTATATCATCAGAAGTGCGGTATCGAAACGTATGGTGTGGCATCAGAACTTTCGTTTTCTCTAAACCGATCCTTAACTTTTCATCACCTGGCGTGTTCCAACGGTCTGTGCGTCTCCACAAGGTCTCCAGTAGGGAGTGAATCAATATTAACTGATGATTGCGCAAAGTCTCGCTGCGGGCATGGGAAAGTTATACAGCATGACTAAATATGAACAGAATACACACATCACTATTCTAGGAACATTGAGGTCCTACATGTGCCGCTAACCACAAATAAGCAAGTCAATGAAAAGCAAAAATTTGTGATTGCACGTTATGGCATTCCAGACGTGTTGGTGAGCGATAATTGAGCTCCAAATAGTTTCAGAGGACTTCAGTCAGTTCAGTAAAGAATACGACTGTCCAGTTGGCATCTAGGACACATTATGATCAAAGTAATGGACAGGTTGAGAGGGTTGGGCAGGCAGCAAAAGCTATTCCTGAACAGGAAGCTCCTCTCTTAACTTAGTGCCTCAGATGGATGGATGGATGCTGGTGGTTTTACTCATTGATTGTTGCTTCTGTTTGTTACAATGCTGTTATGTTATTAGTTGTTTTTTAGATTGTTGTGTTTAGTTATTTGTTGTTGTGATTAACTGATGTTTTGTTTGGTAATTTTTTTTGTGCTTTTTTATTTTTTAAATATGCTATGATGCTTAGTTGTGATTTTAATTTTGAGTCGTGTTTATTTCATTGTTACCATGTTTTTTTAAATGTGTTTGCTGTTGTGTTTTGCACTTAAAGGCCACTGTATTAATGTTCCCAAAGTGAGCAATTTTACAGACTACTGTATTTGCATCGGCTCTAATTAGTTATTGCAGGACTGCCTGTTTATTGAAGAGGGTACCTCATTTTTGCCACTGGGTGGCACATTTCCAAATTATTACATGGCACCTGCTCTTGAAAAAAAAAAAAAAACACTTGATGAATTTTCCCAAGAGAAAAGCAACTTAAAGCAAAAAGAAAGAAAACGAAAAGATGATTTCAGTCTTGGAAAAAGAAAATCAAAACGAATAACAACTCCAGTGAGATGAATTTACACAATAACCAATAGGTACAGTTCGGAGGGGGCAATAAATAATTCGTAATGCATTACATTAGGATAATAATATAATTTCTTCATGTAACAGCTCTTAAAAACGAATTTAGTATGCGTATTTTGCGTGTTATTTACCCTATAATTTGCAATACAGGTAAAGAGCAACAATTAATTAAAAACAATGAAAGAGCTTAAGATTTGATGAAAACATTTAGTACACACATTTTTTTTCTTATCTTTTTCCCGACTTATTCATCTGGATTTTTTTGTCATGAACTCATTTTTTTTCATGATCGCATGAAACTGAACTTGTGCCTTTCAACCATCATGGTGGTGAGCACATCAACCATCCTGACCCAACGCAGCAGTGGGTAGGCCTTAAAGAGCCATAAGAAACAAATGGACGAAATAAAGAAGCACAGTCATTGTGAAACAACATATATACTATACATTTTATTTAGTTTATCAGACAGAATGCACAAAAATGGAAAACAAACAATTCATACTCTGTCTGCACATGTCAGATCAAAACTCTCTGAATTAAGTTTTTTTCGAAACACACCATCAATTACGTTTTTTTAATTTGTAACATTAATGCTGTATGAAGGGTGCAAAAGATGACCGGGCAAACTGTACAATAAACAGGTTAGAATGATAAAAATAACAGATGAGAAGCAAATGTGGACAGTCATTCAAGGAGGACAAGTTGCACTGAAAATATAACATAGTGACTTGTCTGTGTATTTGCAATCGATAAAACATCACCAAACAGAGTAGGTTATACAGACCCAGCTTTAAGATGTAAAAATAACTGAAGATACAAAAATCAAAGTTTCAAACTAAAACTGGAAACAGTTGATATTTGTGTTTAACTGTATAAACTACATGTTCCTTCAAAATAACTATTTTGACTCTTCAGCGAAACAGACCCTGCATAAAAGTATACCACACCCATTCGTGAACAACTTTTAATTGAATGAAGCAGGACAAAATAATACCGGTAACACGTTGTTAGTGGAAAATTTGGTGAAATGGTATATTCTTAATAAATCTCAACTATGTACAGAAAAACAATATTTATTACAATATAATTTATTTACAGTTTGATGGGGCCTTAAGGCATCCCTCTCCTTTCTGTCTATCATCGCATTTCTAACCATTGCAAGACTAATAAAGGTTTTATCTTATCACAGGTAAGCTTAAAAATGAGATGACTGCATTTTCTCTCTTTACATTGTCATGTGCTGTCTGTCATATCCGTATGGAGGGAAGGTCTTTTGGGGTTTGAGTTCAGGCCATGAACAATTTACTCATTTTTTGGTGATACAGAGAGTTGAATTTTCGGGAACTTCAAAGCACCCCTTGACCCACTATCACTGCTGGACGATGAGGACAATCTTGATTTTGGGGTGGCCAATGATACACCTGCACTACCCTCCACTGCTGCTTCACTGCCTTCACCATATGTCACTTCATACGAGCCCTTTGATTTGGAAACAAAACCTCCAAAGGTGCCAAACTTCAACTTGCCTTTCTTTCCTTTGACCTTTGGTCCACTTAGATCTAATGAAATATCACTGCCCTCTGCTTCAAGGTGTCCTGAAGGGGAAACAACCGCAAGCCCACCATCGTCACTCAAAGAGGAAGATCGATGTCTTGACTTCTTGAAAAGATCCAGTGAAGCTGACTTGCTTTTGGGTGAAACGGTGAGTCCAGCATCACCCTCAAATTGTAATTTTCCTTCTCCACTGTGTACACTGAAATCTTTAGAGACCTCTTTGTTTCCACTGGTACTCAGTTCAACCTCTGTTCCCCGAAGGTCCCCTGCACTCCTGCCCTTTGCTTTTGATTTGCCAAAAAAATTTGGTATCTTCACCTTTGTCTTTCCCTCACCCTGCCTTATTTCTGGATTGGAAACGGCAATATCCGCTGAGCAATGAAGCTCTCCACTAGCTGCAACTTTTGTTGCAACCTTTCCATCACCCTCCTGGCTCACAATCTCGGGCAGCATAAAACCAAATTTTGGTACCTTGAGCTTGGGAAATGTCACTGTACCTTCAGGATACTGAAGGCCTCTAAAAATGCCGCCTGCCGGAGAAATGTCAATGTCTGGCATTTTGAACTGGGGAGTCTTTATCTTCGCATCTAAGCTTTCGTAACTAACATTTGGACTGCTGGTAACAGAACCCTGCAACTCTGCAGTGGGGGATTTCAACTCCTCAGATAAAAATCCATCACCTTTGATTTTTGGAGATTTGATATCAAGTTCTACATCAGGAAATTGAAGTTTACCAAAAATTGGCTTTTTTACTTTTGATCTTTGAACACTAATATTTGATGTTCCTGCTGTTACATCAACAGTTGGTGCCTCTGTGTCAAAGTCTGATTTCTTTGCCTTTCCTGTTACTTTTGGAAGTTTGAATTTACCCTTCTTCCCCTTTATGCTGACATCTATATCAGGATATGACAAATCACCTTTCATGTTTGAACTTTCAAATGCCCCTGTTGGACCCTTAATTTTTGGATCACTGATAGCCAATCCTGGTGCTTTGATTTCTCCATCAAAATTGGTTCCTGACACATGTATGTCACCTTTTAAGTCAGAACTTCGCAAATTTAAATCAACTTTTGGCATGGAGATGTTTGGGCCTGAAATTTTTGCCATCTTTAATTTTGGTCCCTTAATCTTACCACTAGGACTGTCAATGTCAACGTCTGGTCCTTCAGCACTGAATGTTGGGCCTTTAATGTGACCTTTTGGGAGACTAACATCAAGTTCTGGAGCTTGAACGCCAACCTCTGGGACTTTGACATCAATATTTGTTTTGGGAATATTGACATTAATGTCAGGGCCCTCCAGTTTGAGACCTTTGAAGCCAAACTGCGGCATTTTTAATCTCGGAATTTCAAATCCATCCATACTACCCTTCATGTCAACATTTGAATCATTGATATCCATTGCTGGTGCTTTTATCTCTCCTTCAAAATTAGGTACTGACAAATCGACTTCACCTTTGACTTTTGGACCTTTCAAATTAAAATCAGGTATGGAAATGTGTGATCCAGAGATTTTTGGTTCTGCACTTGGCATGTTAATATTTGGACCTGAAATTTTTGGCAACTTGAATTTTGGTCCCTTGATCTGAGCATTAGGACTGTCAATGTCCAGAGCTGGACCTTCAAATTCGAGCTTTGGACCCTTAATGTCAAGATCAGCTTTGGGGAGACTGACATCAATATTTGGGCCTTGAAGTCCAACTTCAGTGTTTTTGAGATTAATATTGGCCTTGGGAACGTTGATCTCAATGTCAGAGCCCTCCACTTTCGGACCTTTGAAGCCAAATTGCGGCATTTTTAATTTAGGGATTTCAAATCCACCCGTGGAACCCTGAACGTCAACATTTGGGCCTTTAATGTTCAAATCAGCTTTGGGAAGATTTACATCGAATTCCGGGCCTTGAAGTTCAACCTCAGGGAATTTAACATCAATATCGGCCTTGGGAATTTTTATGTCGATGTCAGGGGCCTCCATGTTTGGACCTTTGATGCCAAAACCTGACATTTTTATTTTGGGCATTTCAATTCCAGTCTTGGGGCCCTTCATGTCAACTTTGGGGCCTTTTATATCCACTTCTGGAGCTTTAATATCTCCTTCAACGTTTGGTACAGAAACATCAATGTCACCTTTGAGTTTAGGACTGCTCATGTGGAAATCCACATTAGGCAATGAAATGTTGGGTCCTGAGAGTTTTGGCATCTTGAATTTTGGCCCCTTGATCTTACCACTGGGACTGTCAATGTCAACATCAGGCCCTTCAAAATCCAATTCAGGGCCTTTAACAGCCAATTCGGCTCTGGGTAGGCTGAAATCAACTTTTGGGCCTTTAATGTCAACCTCAGGCACATCAATATTAGCCTTGTGCATGCTTATGTCAACATCAGGGCCCTCGAGTTTTGGACGTTGTAAGCCAAAGTCTGGCATTTCCATTTTTGGCAATCCAAATTTACTGTTGGGCCCCTTAATATCAGCTTTAACGCCTTTAACTTCAATTTCTGGTGCTTTAATGTCGCACTCAACATGTCCCACGTCTACATCACCTTTGAGTTTAGGGCCTTTCACATTCAAATTTGGCATGGTGATGTTTGGTCCTTTTACATCACCACTTGGTACTTTGATATCTATGTCAGTCTTTGGAAGTGACATGTCTGTGTCAAGTTTGACTTTTGAACTTTCCAGATTAAAATCAACATCAGGAAGAGAAAATTTTGTCCCCGCAAGCGATGGCATTTTGAGCTTTGTTCCTTTGATTTTAACATTAGGATCCCCACTTTTTACTTCTGGTCCTCCAATGTCAACATCTGGGAAATGTATTTCTCCACTGCCCCGAGTCAGATTAAGATCTGCTCCTGGAATTTCAACCTTAGGCACCTTAAAACCAAATTTTGGGATCTTAAATTTGTGTCCTTTTATTTTTGGGCCTGTTACATCCATGTCTACATCCACTCCTTCAAAACTACCAGTCTTTCCTTTGATGTTGATATTTTCATGTGTCTGTTTCATATCAATTTCCGGGCTCTTTATCTTTGGCCCTCTGAAACCGAACTTTGGTATCTTGAATTTAGATTTCTTAGTGCTGAATCCTGGAACATCAAGATCTTCCACATCGAGCTCAGCTTTTGGCAAATGAATGTTTCCTTCACCATCACCCTGAAAACTGGGGAGGCTGATATCAACATCAGGACCCTCGACATGACCAAATTCTGGCATATGTAATGTTGGTAGTGAAAATCCACTCTTTGGCACCTGAATCTCCATTTTGGAACCTTTAATTTCCATTTCTGGTGGATTTATATCCCCCTCAAGGTTTGGTACTGATACATCGACATCACTTTTAAGATTAGGGCCTTTGAGATGTAAATCCAGACTTGGCATGGTAATGTTTGGTCCTGAGAGTTTTGGCATCTTGAATTTCGGTCCCTTGATCTTTGCGCTAGGGCTATCAATTTCAACATCTGGGCCTTCGATATCAAATTTTGTGCCCTTAATGTCCAAGTCAACATTGGGAACACTGAAATCAACATCTGGAGCTTGAATATCAATCCCAGGAACCTGAATGTCACCTTCAAGCTTTGGTCCTTTGAACCCAAATTGTGGCATTTTCATTTTAGGCAATTCAAATCCAGGCCCTTTCACAGCAAACTTTGAGTCTTTAATGTCCATGTCCGGCACTTTAATTTCTCCCTTAATATTTGGTACTGACACATCAACATCACCTTTGACTTTAGGACCTTTGAGACTGAAATCCAAATGTGGCATGTTGATATTTGGGCCTGAGATGTTTGGCATCTTCATTTTGGGTGCCTTGATATTCCATCCTGGACTGCCAATGTTAACATCTGGTAATTCAACGTCGAGATCTGGACCCTTGATGTCCACATCAGTTTTGAGGAGACTGACATCAACATCAGGGACTTGGACATCAATATTGGCCTTGGGAAGGTTGATGTCAAGATCAGGGCCCTCTAGTTTTGGACCTTTAAAACCGAATCCTGGCATACTTATTTTGGGCATGTCAATTCCAGTTTTGAGGCCCTTCATGTCAACTTTTGGGCCTTTGATGTCCATTTCCGGCACTTTAATATCTCCCTCGATATTTGGTACGGACACATCAACATCACCTTTGACTTTAGGACCTTTGAGACTGAAATCCAAATGTGGCATGTTGATATTTGGGCCTGAGATGTTTGGCATCTTCATTTTTGGTGCCTTGATCTTCCATCCTGGACTGCCAATGTCAACGTCTGGTAATCCAACGTCGAGATCTGGACCCTTGATGTCCACATCAGCTTTGGGGAGACTAACATCAACATCAGGGACATTGACATCAATATTGGCCTTGGGAAGGTTGATGTCAATATCAGGGCCCTCCAGTTTTGGACCTTTAAAGCCGAATCCTGGCATTTTGATTTTGGGCATTTCAAATCCACCACTGGGGCCCTTAATGTCAACTTTTGGGCCTTTGATGTCCATTTCCGGCACTTTAATATCTCCCTCGATATTTGGTACTGACACATCAACATCACCTTTGACTTTAGGACCTTTGAGACTGAAATCCAAATGTGGCATGTTGATATTTGGGCCTGAGATGTTTGGCATCTTCATTTTTGGTGCCTTGATCTTCCATCCTGGACTGCCAATGTCAACGTCTGGTAATTCAACGTCGAGATCTGGACCCTTGATGTCCACATCAGCTTTGGGGAGACTAACATCAACATCAGGGACATTGACATCAACATTGGCCTTGGGAAGGTTGATGTCAATATCAGGGCCCTCCAGTTTTGGACCTTTAAAGCCGAATCCTGGCATTTTGATTTTGGGCATTTCAAATCCACCACTGGGGCCCTTAATGTCAACTTTTGGGCCTTTGATGTCCATTTCCGGCATTTTAATATCTCCCTCGATATTTGGTACTGACACATCAACATCACCTTTGACTTTAGGACCTTTGAGACTGAAATCCAAATGTGGCATGTTTATATTTGGACCTGAGATGTTTGGCATCTTCATTTTGGTGCCTTGATCTTCCATCCTGGACTGCCAATGTTAACGTCTGGTAATTCAACGTCAAGATCTGGACCCTTGATGTCCACATCAGCTTTGGGGAGACTAACATCAACATCAGGGACATTGACATCAATATTGGCCTTGGGAAGGTTGATGTCAATATCAGGGCCCTCCAGTTTTGGACCTTTAAAGCCGAATCCTGGCATTTTGATTTTGGGCATTTCAAATCCACCACTGGGGCCCTTAATGTCAACTTTTGGGCCTTTGATGTCCATTTCCGGCACTTTAATATCTCCCTCGATATTTGGTACTGACACATCAACATCACCTTTGACTTTAGGACCTTTCAGACTGAAATCCAAATGTGGCATGTTGATATTTGGGCCTGAGATGTTTGGCATCTTCATTTTTGGTGCCTTGATCTTCCATCCTGGACTGCCAATGTTAACGTCTGGTAATTCAACGTCAAGATCTGGACCCTTGATGTCCACATCAGCTTTGGGGAGACTAACATCAACATCAGGGACATTGACATCAATATTGGCCTTGGGAAGGTTGATGTCAATATCAGGCCCTCCAGTTTTGGACCTTTAAAGCCGAATCCTGGCATTTTGATTTTGGGCATTTCAAATCCACCACTGGGGCCCTTAATGTCAACTTTTGGGCCTTTGATGTCCATTTCCGGCACTTTAATATCTCCTCGATATTTGGTACTGACACATCAACATCACCTTTGACTTTAGGACCTTTGAGACTGAAATCCAAATGTGGCATGTTGATATTTGGGCCTGAGATGTTTGGCATCTTCATTTTGGTGCCTTGATCTTCCATCCTGGACTGCCAATGTCAACGTCTGGTAATTCAACGTCGAGATCTGGACCCTTGATGTCCACATCAGCTTTGGGAGACTAACATCAACATCAGGGACATTGACATCAATATTGGCCTTGGGAAGGTTGATGTCAATATCAGGGCCCTCCAGTTTTGGACCTTTAAAGCCGAATCCTGGCATTTTGATTTTGGGCATTTCAAATCCACCACTGGGGCCCTTAATGTCAACTTTAGGTCCTTTGATGTCCATTTCTGGCACTTTAATATCTCCTCGATATTTGGTACTGACACATCAACATCACCTTTGACTTTAGGACCTTTGAGACTGAAATCCAAATGTGGCATGTTTATATTTGGACCTGAGATGTTTGGCATCTTCATTTTTGGTGCCTTGATCTTCCATCCTGGACTGCCAATGTTAACGTCTGGTAATTCAACGTCGAGATCTGGACCCTTGATGTCCACATCAGCTTTGGGGAGACTAACATCAACATCAGGGACATTGACATCAATATTGGCCTTGGGAAGGTTGATGTCAATATCAGGGCCCTCCAGTTTTGGACCTTTAAAGCCGAATCCTGGCATTTTGATTTTGGGCATTTCAAATCCACCACTGGGGCCCTTAATGTCAACTTTTGGGCCTTTGATGTCCATTTCCGGCACTTTAATATCTCCCTCGATATTTGGTACTGACACATCAACATCACCTTTGACTTTAGGACCTTTGAGACTGAAATCCAAATGTGGCATGTTTATATTTGGACCTGAGATGTTTGGCATCTTCATTTTTGGTGCCTTGATCTTCCATCCTGGACTGCCAATGTTAACGTCTGGTAATTCAACGTCAAGATCTGGACCCTTGATGTCCACATCAGCTTTGGGGAGACTAACATCAACATCAGGGACATTGACATCAATATTGGCCTTGGGAAGGTTGATGTCAATATCAGGGCCCTCCAGGTGAGGACCTTTAAAGCCGAATCCTGGCATTTTGATTTTGGGCATTTCAATTCCAGTTTTGGGGCCCTTAATGTCAATTTTGGGACCTTTGACGTCCATAACGGCACTTTAATATCTCCCTCAATATTTGGTGCAGAAACATCAACATCACCTTTCAATTTCGGACTTTTCATATGGAAATCTACATCAGGCATGGAGATTCTTGGTCCTGAAATTTTGGGCATCTGGAATTTCGGTCCTTTGATTTTACCGCTGGGACTGTCAATATCAACATCTGGTGCTTGGATGTCCAATTCTGCACCTTTAATTTTCAAATCAGCTTTCGGAAGACTGACACTCACTTCAGGCCCTTGGGTGTCTACCCCCGTGGCATTGATGTCAAAATTAGCCATGGGGGGTTTTATGTCAATGTCAGGACCTTCGAGTTTTTTACCTTTGAAGCCAAAGTCCGGCATTTTAAACTTGGGTAATCCAAAACCACTCTTCGAACCCTTAATGTCAACCTTGGGACCTTTAATATCAATATCTGGAGATTTTATTTCTCCTTCGATATTGGGTAGTGATGCATCGGTACCTTTAAGTTTAGGGCCTTTAAGGTGGAAGTCCACATCAGGTATAGAGATACTTGGCCCTGAGATCTTTGGCATCTTGAATTTTGGTCCCTTGATTTTACCACTGGGGCTGTCAATGTCAAGATCTGGTCCTTCAATGTCCATTTTTGGGCCTTTAATATCCAAATGAGCTTTTGGAAGATTAACATCAAGCTCTGGCCCTTGTAGTTCAACTTCAGGGACTTTGATGTCAATATTGGCCTTGGGAAGGTTGATGTCAATATCAGGGCCCTCCAGGTTAGGACCTTTAAAGCCGAATCCTGGCATTTTGATTTTGGGCATTTCAATTCCAGTTTTGGGGCCCTTAATGTCAACTTTTGGGCCTTTGATGTCCATGTCTGGCACTTGAATATCTCCCTCAAGATTGGGTACGGACACATCAACATCACCTTTAACTTTCGGACCTCGGAGATGAAAATCCAAATTCGGCATGTTGATGTTTGGGCCTGAGATGTTTGGCATCTTCATTTTTGGTGCCTTGATCTTCCATCCTGGACTGCCAATGTTAACATCTGGTAATTCAACGTCAAGATCTGGACCCTTGATGTCCACATCAGTTTTGGGGAGACTAACATTAACATCAGGGACGTGGACATCAATATTGGCTTTGGGAAGGTTGATGTCAATATCAGGGCCCTCCCACTGGGGCCCTTAATGTCAACTTTTGGGCCTTTGATGTCCATTTCCGGCACTTTAATATCTCCATCGATATTTGGTACTGACACATCAACATCACCTTTGACTTTAGGACCTTTGAGACTGAAATCCAAATGTGGCATGCTTATATTTGGACCGGAGATGTTTGGCATCTTCATTTTTGGTGCCTTGATCTTCCATCCTGGACTGCCAATGTTAACATCTGGTAATTCAACGTCGAGATCTGGACCCTTGATGTCCACATCAGCTTTGGGGAGACTAACATTAACATCAGGGACGTTGACATCAATATTGGCTTTGGGAAGGTTGATGTCAATATCAGGGCCCTCAGGTGGGGACCTTTAAAGCCGAATTCTGGCATTTTGATTTTGGGCATTTCAAATCCACCACTGGGGCCCTTAATGTCAACTTTTGGGCCTTTGATGTCCATTTCGGAACTTTAATATCTCCATCGATATTTGGTACTGACACATCAACATCACAAATCCACTCTTTGGCACCTGAATCTCCATTTTGGAACCTTTAATTTCCATTTCTGGTGGATTTATATCCCCCTCAAGGTTTGGTACTGATACATCGACATCACTTTTAAGATTAGGGCCTTTGAGATGTAAATCCAGACTTGGCATGGTAATGTTTGGTCCTGAGAGTTTTGGCATCTTGAATTTCGGTCCCTTGATCTTTGCGCTAGGGCTATCAATTTCAACATCTGGGCCTTCGATATCAAATTTTGTGCCCTTAATGTCCAAGTCAACATTGGGAACACTGAAATCAACATCTGGAGCTTGAATATCAATCCCAGGAACCTGAATGTCACCTTCAAGCTTTGGTCCTTTGAACCCAAATTGTGGCATTTTCATTTTAGGCAATTCAAATCCAGGCCCTTTCACAGCAAACTTTGAGTCTTTAATGTCCATGTCCGGCACTTTAATTTCTCCCTTAATATTTGGTACTGACACATCAACATCACCTTTGACTTTAGGACCTTTGAGACTGAAATCCAAATGTGGCATGTTGATATTTGGGCCTGAGATGTTTGGCATCTTCATTTTGGGTGCCTTGATATTCCATCCTGGACTGCCAATGTTAACATCTGGTAATTCAACGTCGAGATCTGGACCCTTGATGTCCACATCAGTTTTGAGGAGACTGACATCAACATCAGGGACTTGGACATCAATATTGGCCTTGGGAAGGTTGATGTCAAGATCAGGGCCCTCTAGTTTTGGACCTTTAAAACCGAATCCTGGCATACTTATTTTGGGCATGTCAATTCCAGTTTTGAGGCCCTTCATGTCAACTTTTGGGCCTTTGATGTCCATTTCCGGCACTTTAATATCTCCTCGATATTTGGTACGGACACATCAACATCACCTTTGACTTTAGGACCTTTGAGACTGAAATCCAAATGTGGCATGTTGATATTTGGGCCTGAGATGTTTGGCATCTTCATTTTTGGTGCCTTGATCTTCCATCCTGGACTGCCAATGTCAACGTCTGGTAATCCAACGTCGAGATCTGGACCCTTGATGTCCACATCAGCTTTGGGGAGACTAACATCAACATCAGGGACATTGACATCAATATTGGCCTTGGGAAGGTTGATGTCAATATCAGGGCCCTCCAGTTTTGGACCTTTAAAGCCGAATCCTGGCATTTTGATTTTGGGCATTTCAAATCCACCACTGGGGCCCTTAATGTCAACTTTTGGGCCTTTGATGTCCATTTCCGGCACTTTAATATCTCCCTCGATATTTGGTACTGACACATCAACATCACCTTTGACTTTAGGACCTTTGAGACTGAAATCCAAATGTGGCATGTTGATATTTGGGCCTGAGATGTTTGGCATCTTCATTTTTGGTGCCTTGATCTTCCATCCTGGACTGCCAATGTCAACGTCTGGTAATTCAACGTCGAGATCTGGACCCTTGATGTCCACATCAGCTTTGGGGAGACTAACATCAACATCAGGGACATTGACATCAACATTGGCCTTGGGAAGGTTGATGTCAATATCAGGGCCCTCCAGTTTTGGACCTTTAAAGCCGAATCCTGGCATTTTGATTTTGGGCATTTCAAATCCACCACTGGGGCCCTTAATGTCAACTTTTGGGCCTTTGATGTCCATTTCCGGCATTTTAATATCTCCCTCGATATTTGGTACTGACACATCAACATCACCTTTGACTTTAGGACCTTTGAGACTGAAATCCAAATGTGGCATGTTTATATTTGGACCTGAGATGTTTGGCATCTTCATTTTTGGTGCCTTGATCTTCCATCCTGGACTGCCAATGTTAACGTCTGGTAATTCAACGTCAAGATCTGGACCCTTGATGTCCACATCAGCTTTGGGGAGACTAACATCAACATCAGGGACATTGACATCAATATTGGCCTTGGGAAGGTTGATGTCAATATCAGGGCCCTCCAGTTTTGGACCTTTAAAGCCGAATCCTGGCATTTTGATTTTGGGCATTTCAAATCCACCACTGGGGCCCTTAATGTCAACTTTTGGGCCTTTGATGTCCATTTCCGGCACTTTAATATCTCCCTCGATATTTGGTACTGACACATCAACATCACCTTTGACTTTAGGACCTTTCAGACTGAAATCCAAATGTGGCATGTTGATATTTGGGCCTGAGATGTTTGGCATCTTCATTTTTGGTGCCTTGATCTTCCATCCTGGACTGCCAATGTTAACGTCTGGTAATTCAACGTCAAGATCTGGACCCTTGATGTCCACATCAGCTTTGGGGAGACTAACATCAACATCAGGGACATTGACATCAATATTGGCCTTGGGAAGGTTGATGTCAATATCAGGGCCCTCCAGTTTTGGACCTTTAAAGCCGAATCCTGGCATTTTGATTTTGGGCATTTCAAATCCACCACTGGGGCCCTTAATGTCAACTTTTGGGCCTTTGATGTCCATTTCCGGCACTTTAATATCTCCCTCGATATTTGGTACTGACACATCAACATCACCTTTGACTTTAGGACCTTTGAGACTGAAATCCAAATGTGGCATGTTGATATTTGGGCCTGAGATGTTTGGCATCTTCATTTTTGGTGCCTTGATCTTCCATCCTGGACTGCCAATGTCAACGTCTGGTAATTCAACGTCGAGATCTGGACCCTTGATGTCCACATCAGCTTTGGGGAGACTAACATCAACATCAGGGACATTGACATCAATATTGGCCTTGGGAAGGTTGATGTCAATATCAGGGCCCTCCAGTTTTGGACCTTTAAAGCCGAATCCTGGCATTTTGATTTTGGGCATTTCAAATCCACCACTGGGGCCCTTAATGTCAACTTTAGGTCCTTTGATGTCCATTTCTGGCACTTTAATATCTCCCTCGATATTTGGTACTGACACATCAACATCACCTTTGACTTTAGGACCTTTGAGACTGAAATCCAAATGTGGCATGTTTATATTTGGACCTGAGATGTTTGGCATCTTCATTTTTGGTGCCTTGATCTTCCATCCTGGACTGCCAATGTTAACGTCTGGTAATTCAACGTCGAGATCTGGACCCTTGATGTCCACATCAGCTTTGGGGAGACTAACATCAACATCAGGGACATTGACATCAATATTGGCCTTGGGAAGGTTGATGTCAATATCAGGGCCCTCCAGTTTTGGACCTTTAAAGCCGAATCCTGGCATTTTGATTTTGGGCATTTCAAATCCACCACTGGGGCCCTTAATGTCAACTTTTGGGCCTTTGATGTCCATTTCCGGCACTTTAATATCTCCCTCGATATTTGGTACTGACACATCAACATCACCTTTGACTTTAGGACCTTTGAGACTGAAATCCAAATGTGGCATGTTTATATTTGGACCTGAGATGTTTGGCATCTTCATTTTTGGTGCCTTGATCTTCCATCCTGGACTGCCAATGTTAACGTCTGGTAATTCAACGTCAAGATCTGGACCCTTGATGTCCACATCAGCTTTGGGGAGACTAACATCAACATCAGGGACATTGACATCAATATTGGCCTTGGGAAGGTTGATGTCAATATCAGGGCCCTCCAGGTGAGGACCTTTAAAGCCGAATCCTGGCATTTTGATTTTGGGCATTTCAATTCCAGTTTTGGGGCCCTTAATGTCAATTTTGGGACCTTTGACGTCCATAACCGGCACTTTAATATCTCCCTCAATATTTGGTGCAGAAACATCAACATCACCTTTCAATTTCGGACTTTTCATATGGAAATCTACATCAGGCATGGAGATTCTTGGTCCTGAAATTTTGGGCATCTGGAATTTCGGTCCTTTGATTTTACCGCTGGGACTGTCAATATCAACATCTGGTGCTTGGATGTCCAATTCTGCACCTTTAATTTTCAAATCAGCTTTCGGAAGACTGACACTCACTTCAGGCCCTTGGGTGTCTACCCCCGTGGCATTGATGTCAAAATTAGCCATGGGGGGTTTTATGTCAATGTCAGGACCTTCGAGTTTTTTACCTTTGAAGCCAAAGTCCGGCATTTTAAACTTGGGTAATCCAAAACCACTCTTCGAACCCTTAATGTCAACCTTGGGACCTTTAATATCAATATCTGGAGATTTTATTTCTCCTTCGATATTGGGTAGTGATGCATCGGTACCTTTAAGTTTAGGGCCTTTAAGGTGGAAGTCCACATCAGGTATAGAGATACTTGGCCCTGAGATCTTTGGCATCTTGAATTTTGGTCCCTTGATTTTACCACTGGGGCTGTCAATGTCAAGATCTGGTCCTTCAATGTCCATTTTTGGGCCTTTAATATCCAAATGAGCTTTTGGAAGATTAACATCAAGCTCTGGCCCTTGTAGTTCAACTTCAGGGACTTTGATGTCAATATTGGCCTTGGGAAGGTTGATGTCAATATCAGGGCCCTCCAGGTTAGGACCTTTAAAGCCGAATCCTGGCATTTTGATTTTGGGCATTTCAATTCCAGTTTTGGGGCCCTTAATGTCAACTTTTGGGCCTTTGATGTCCATGTCTGGCACTTGAATATCTCCCTCAAGATTGGGTACGGACACATCAACATCACCTTTAACTTTCGGACCTCGGAGATGAAAATCCAAATTCGGCATGTTGATGTTTGGGCCTGAGATGTTTGGCATCTTCATTTTTGGTGCCTTGATCTTCCATCCTGGACTGCCAATGTTAACATCTGGTAATTCAACGTCAAGATCTGGACCCTTGATGTCCACATCAGTTTTGGGGAGACTAACATTAACATCAGGGACGTGGACATCAATATTGGCTTTGGGAAGGTTGATGTCAATATCAGGGCCCTCCAGGTGAGGACCTTTAAAGCCGAATCCTGGCATTTTGATTTTGGGCATTTCAAATCCACCACTGGGGCCCTTAATGTCAACTTTTGGGCCTTTGATGTCCATTTCCGGCACTTTAATATCTCCATCGATATTTGGTACTGACACATCAACATCACCTTTGACTTTAGGACCTTTGAGACTGAAATCCAAATGTGGCATGCTTATATTTGGACCGGAGATGTTTGGCATCTTCATTTTTGGTGCCTTGATCTTCCATCCTGGACTGCCAATGTTAACATCTGGTAATTCAACGTCGAGATCTGGACCCTTGATGTCCACATCAGCTTTGGGGAGACTAACATTAACATCAGGGACGTTGACATCAATATTGGCTTTGGGAAGGTTGATGTCAATATCAGGGCCCTCCAGGTGGGGACCTTTAAAGCCGAATTCTGGCATTTTGATTTTGGGCATTTCAAATCCACCACTGGGGCCCTTAATGTCAACTTTTGGGCCTTTGATGTCCATTTCCGGAACTTTAATATCTCCATCGATATTTGGTACTGACACATCAACATCACCTTTGACTTTAGGACCTTTGAGACTGAAATCCAAATGTGGCATGTTTATATTTGGACCTGAGATGTTTGGCATCTTCATTTTTGGAGCCTTGATCTTCCATCCTGGACTGCCAATGTTAACGTCTGGTAATTCAACGTCGAGATCTGGACCCTTGATGTCCACATCAGCTTTGGGGAGACTAACATCAACATCAGGGACATTGACATCAATATTGGCCTTGGGAAGGTTGATGTCAATATCAGGGCCCTCCAGTTTTGGACCTTTAAAGCCGAATCCTGGCATTTTGATTTTGGGCATTTCAAATCCACCACTGGGGCCCTTAATGTCAACTTTTGGGCCTTTGATGTCCATTTCCGGCACTTTAATATCTCCCTCGATATTTGGTACTGACACATCAACATCACCTTTGACTTTAGGACCTTTGAGACTGAAATCCAAATGTGGCATGTTTATATTTGGACCTGAGATGTTTGGCATCTTCATTTTTGGTGCCTTGATCTTCCATCCTGGACTGCCAATGTTAACGTCTGGTAATTCAACGTCAAGATCTGGACCCTTGATGTCCACATCAGCTTTGGGGAGACTAACATCAACATCAGGGACATTGACATCAATATTGGCCTTGGGAAGGTTGATGTCAATATCAGGGCCCTCCAGTTTTGGACCTTTAAAGCCGAATCCTGGCATTTTGATTTTGGGCATTTCAAATCCACCACTGGGGCCCTTAATGTCAACTTTTGGGCCTTTGATGTCCATTTCCGGCACTTTAATATCTCCCTCGATATTTGGTACTGACACATCAACATCACCTTTGACTTTAGGACCTTTGAGACTGAAATCCAAATGTGGCATGTTTATATTTGGACCTGAGATGTTTGGCATCTTCATTTTTGGAGCCTTGATCTTCCATCCTGGACTGCCAATGTTAACGTCTGGTAATTCAACGTCGAGATCTGGACCCTTGATGTCCACATCAGCTTTGGGGAGACTAACATCAACATCAGGGACATTGACATCAATATTGGCCTTGGGAAGGTTGATGTCAATATCAGGGCCCTCCAGTTTTGGACCTTTAAAGCCGAATCCTGGCATTTTGATTTTGGGCATTTCAAATCCACCACTGGGGCCCTTAATGTCAACTTTTGGGCCTTTGATGTCCATTTCCGGCACTTTAATATCTCCCTCGATATTTGGTACTGACACATCAACATCACCTTTGACTTTAGGACCTTTGAGACTGAAATCCAAATGTGGCATGTTTATATTTGGACCTGAGATGTTTGGCATCTTCATTTTTGGTGCCTTGATCTTCCATCCTGGACTGCCAATGTTAACGTCTGGTAATTCAACGTCAAGATCTGGACCCTTGATGTCCACATCAGCTTTGGGGAGACTAACATCAACATCAGGGACATTGACATCAATATTGGCCTTGGGAAGGTTGATGTCAATATCAGGGCCCTCCAGTTTTGGACCTTTAAAGCCGAATCCTGGCATTTTGATTTTGGGCATTTCAAATCCACCACTGGGGCCCTTAATGTCAACTTTAGGTCCTTTGATGTCCATTTCTGGCACTTTAATATCTCCCTCGATATTTGGTACTGACACATCAACATCACCTTTGACTTTAGGACCTTTGAGACTGAAATCCAAATGTGGCATGTTTATATTTGGACCTGAGATGTTTGGCATCTTCATTTTTGGTGCCTTGATCTTCCATCCTGGACTGCCAATGTTAACGTCTGGTAATTCAACGTCAAGATCTGGACCCTTGATGTCCACATCAGCTTTGGGGAGACTAACATCAACATCAGGGACATTGACATCAATATTGGCCTTGGGAAGGTTGATGTCAATATCAGGGCCCTCCAGTTTTGGACCTTTAAAGCCGAATCCTGGCATTTTGATTTTGGGCATTTCAAATCCACCACTGGGGCCCTTAATGTCAACTTTTGGGCCTTTGATGTCCATTTCCGGCACTTTAATATCTCCCTCGATATTTGGTACTGACACATCAACATCACCTTTAAGTTTAGGACTCTTCAGATGGAAATCCACATCAGGCATGGAGATGCTTGGTAATTTGAATTTTGGTCCTTTGATCTTTCCACTCGGGCTGTCTATGTCAAGTTCTGGTCCTTTGACGTCAATGTTAACACCTTTGACATCCAAATCAGTTTTGGGGAGATTTACATCGAATTCCGGGCCTTGAAGTTCAACCTCAGGGAATTTGACATCAATATCGGCCTTGGGAAGGTTGATGTCAATGTCAGGGCCCTCCAGTTTTGGACCTTTAAAGCCGAATTCTGGCATTTTGATTTTGGGCATTTCAAATCCAGGTTTGTGGCCCTTAATGTCAACTTTTGGGCCCTTGATGTCCATTTCCGGCACTTTAATATCTCCCTCTATATTTGGTATGGACACGTCAACATCACCTTTGAGATTAGGACCTTTGAGACTGAAATCCAAATGTGGCATGTTGATATTTGGGCCTGAGATGTTTGGCATCTTCATTTTTGGTGCCTTGATCTTCCAACCTGGACTGCCAATGTCAACATCTGGTAATTCAACGTCGAGATCTGGACCCTTGATGTCCACATCAGTTTTGGGGAGACTGACATCAACATCAGGGACATTTACATCAATATTGGCCTTGGGAAGGTTGATGTCAATATCAGGGCCCTCCAGTTTTGGACCTTTAAAGCCGAATCCTGGCATTTTGATTTTGGGCATTTCAAATCCACCACTGGGGCCCTTAATGTCAACTTTTGGGCCTTTGATGTCCATTTCCGGCACTTTAATATCTCCTTCGATATTTGGTACTGAAACATCAACATCACCTTTAAGTTTAGGACTCTTCAGATGGAAATCCACATCAGGCATGGAGATGCTTGGTAATTTGAATTTTGGTCCTTTGATCTTTCCACTCGCACTGTCTATGTCAAGTGCTGGTCCTTTGATGTCAATGTTAACATCTTTGACATCCAAATCAGTTTTGGGGAGATTTAAATCAACTCCCGGGGCTTGAAGTACAACCTCAGGAAATTTGACATCAATCCCGGCCTTGGGAAGGTTTATGTCAACATCAGGACCCTCCAGTTTTGGACTTTTGAAGCCAAATTTTGGCATACTGATTTTTGGCATTTCAAATCCAGTCTTTGGGCCTTTAATGTCAACTTTTGGGCCTCTGATGTCCACTTCTGGCACTTGAATATTGCCCTCAATATTTGGTACTGAGACATCAACATCGCCTTTGCCTTTGGGACCTTTGAGACTGAAATCCAAATGTGGCATGTTTATATTTGGACCTGAGATGTTTGGCATCTTCATTTTTGGTGCCTTGATCTTCCAACCTGGACTGCCAATGTCAACATCTGGTAATTCAACGTCGAGATCTGGACCCTTGATGTCCACATCCGTTTTGGGGAGACTGACATTCACATCAGGGACATTAACATCAATATTGGCCTTGGGAAGGTTGATGTCAAGATCAGGGCCCTCCAGGTTCGGACCTTTAAAGCCAAATCCTGGCATTTTGATTTTGGGCATTTCAATTCCAGTTTTGGGGCCCTTAATGTCAACTTTTGGGCCTTTAATGTCAATTTCCGGCACTTTAATATCGCCCTCGATATTTGGTAATGAAGCATCAACATCACCTTTGAGTTTCGGACCTTTCAGATGGAAATCCACATCAGGCATGGAGATGCTCGGCAATTTGAATTTTGGTCCTTTAATCTTTCCACTTGGACTGTCTATGTCAAGATCTGGTCCTTTGATGTCAATGTTTATATCTTTGACATTGAAATCAGTTTTGGGGATATTTACATCAACATCCGGGCCAAGAAGTTCAACCTCAGGAATTTTGACATCAATATCCGCTTTTGGAAGGTTGATGTCAATATCAGGACCCTCCAGTTTTGAACTTTTGAAGCCAAATTTTGGCATACTGAATTTTGGCATTTCAAATCCAGTTTTGGGCCCTTTGATGTCAACTTTGGGGCCTTTTATGTCCACTTCTGGTCCTTTGATGTCTCCCTCAATATTTGGAACTGACACATCAGTATCGCCTTTGACTTTAGGACCTTTTAGATTGAAATCCAAATGTGGCATGTTAATATTTGGACCTGAGATGTTTGGCATCTTCATTTTTGGTGCCTTGATCTTCCATCCTGGACTCCCAATGTCAACATCTGGTACTTCAATGTCGAGATCTGGACCCTTGATGTCCACATCAGTTTTGGGGAGACTGATATCAACATCAGGGACTTGGACATCAACATTAGCCTTGGGAAGGTTGATGTCAATATCAGGGCCTTCCAGTTTTGGACCTTTAACGCCGAATCCTGGCATTTTGATTTTGGGCATTTCAATTCCAGCTTTGGGGCCCTTCAGGTCAACTTTTGGGCCTTTGATGTCCATTTCCGGCACTTTAATATCTCCTTCAATATTTGGTACTGACACATCAACATCACCTTTTACTTTAGGACCTTTGAGACTGAAATCCAAATGTGGCATGTTTATGTTTGGACCTGAGATGTTTGGCATCTTCATTTTTGGTGCCTTGATCTTCCATCCTGGACTGCCAATGTTAACGTCTGGTAAGTCAACATCGAAATCTGGACCCTTGATATCCACATCAGTTTTAGGGAGACTCACATCAACCTCAGGGATTTTGACATCAATATTGCCCTTGGGAAGGTTGATGTCAATATCAGGGCCCTCCAGTTTTGGACCTTTAAAGCCGAATCCTGGCATTTTGATTTTGGGCATTTCAAATCCACCACTGGGGCCCTTAATGTCAACTTTAGGTCCTTTGATGTCCATTTCTGGCACTTTAATATCTCCCTCGATATTTGGTACTGACACATCAACATCACCTTTGACTTTAGGACCTTTGAGACTGAAATCCAAATGTGGCATGTTTATATTTGGACCTGAGATGTTTGGCATCTTCATTTTTGGAGCCTTGATCTTCCATCCTGGACTGCCAATGTTAACGTCTGGTAATTCAACGTCGAGATCTGGACCCTTGATGTCCACATCAGCTTTGGGGAGACTAACATCAACATCAGGGACATTGACATCAATATTGGCCTTGGGAAGGTTGATGTCAATATCAGGGCCCTCCAGTTTTGGACCTTTAAAGCCGAATCCTGGCATTTTGATTTTGGGCATTTCAAATCCACCACTGGGGCCCTTAATGTCAACTTTTGGGCCTTTGATGTCCATTTCCGGCACTTTAATATCTCCCTCGATATTTGGTACTGACACATCAACATCACCTTTGACTTTAGGACCTTTGAGACTGAAATCCAAATGTGGCATGTTTATATTTGGACCTGAGATGTTTGGCATCTTCATTTTTGGTGCCTTGATCTTCCATCCTGGACTGCCAATGTTAACGTCTGGTAATTCAACATCAAGATCTGGACCCTTGATGTCCACATCAGCTTTGGGGAGACTAACATCAACATCAGGGACATTGACATCAATATTGGCCTTGGGAAGGTTGATGTCAATATCAGGGCCCTCCAGTTTTGGACCTTTAAAGCCGAATCCTGGCATTTTGATTTTGGGCATTTCAAATCCACCACTGGGGCCCTTAATGTCAACTTTTGGGCCTTTGATGTCCATTTCCGGCACTTTAATATCTCCCTCGATATTTGGTACTGACACATCAACATCACCTTTGACTTTAGGACCTTTGAGACTGAAATCCAAATGTGGCATGTTTATATTTGGACCTGGGATGTTTGGCATCTTCATTTTTGGTGCCTTGATCTTCCATCCTGGACTGCCAATGTTAACGTCTGGTAATTCAACGTCGAGATCTGGACCCTTGATGTCCACATCAGCTTTGGGGAGACTAACATCAACATCAGGGACATTGACATCAATATTGGCCTTGGGAAGGTTGATGTCAATATCAGGGCCCTCCAGTTTTGGACCTTGAAAGCCAAATCCTGGCATTTTGATTTTGGGCATTTCAAATCCACCACTGGGGCCCTTAATGTCAACTTTTGGGCCTTTGATGTCCATTTCCGGCACTTTAATATCTCCCTCGATATTTGGTACTGACACATCAACATCACCTTTGACTTTAGGACCTTTGAGACTGAAATCCAAATGTGGCATGTTGATATTTGGACCTGAAATGTTTGGCATCTTCACTTTTGGTCCCTTGATCTTCCATCCTGGACTGCCAATATCAACATCTGGGAGTTCAACATCTAAATCTGGACCCTTGATATCCACATCAGTTTTGGGGAGACTGACATCAAAATCAACATCAGGGACTTTGACATCAATATCGGCTTTGGGAAGGTTGATGTCAATGTCAGGGGCCTCCAGTTTTGGACCTTTAAAGCCGAATCCTGGCATTTTTATTTTGGGCATTTCAATTCCAGTTTTGGGGCCCTTAATGTCAACTTTTGGGCCTTTGATGTCCATTTCCGGCACTTTAATATCTCCCTCGATATTTGGTACTGTCACATCAACATCACCTTTGACTTTAGGACCTTTGAGACTGAAATCCAAATGAGGCATGTTTATATTTGGACCTGAGATGTTTGGCATCTTCATTTTTGGTGCCTTGATCTTCCATCCTAGACTGCCAATGTCTACATCTGGTAATTCAACGTCGAGATCCGGACCTTTGATGTCCACATCAGTTTTGGGGAGACTGACATCAACATCAGGGACATTGACATCAATATTGGCCTTGGGAAGGTTGATGTCAATATCAGGGCCCTCCAGGTGAGGACCTTTAATGCCGAATCCTGGCATTTTGATTTTGGGCATTTCAATTCCAGCTTTGGGGCTCTTCATGTCAACTTTTGGGCCTTTAATGTCTACGTCTGGCACATTAATATTTCCCTCGATATTTGGTCCTGACAGATCAACATCACCTTTAACTTTGGGACCTTTGAGATCAAAATCCAAATTCGGCATTTTGATGTTTGGGCCTGAGATTTTTGGCATCTTCACTTTTGGTCCCTTGATCTTCCATCCTGGACTGCCAACGTCAACATCTGGTACTTCAACATCGAGATCTGGACCCTTGATGTTCACATCAGTTTTTGGTAGACTGACATCAACATCAGGGACTTTTACATCAATATTGGCCTTTGGAAGATTGATGTCAATATCAGGGCCCTCCAGTTTTGGACCTTTAAAGCCGAATCCTGGCATTTTGATTTTGGGCATTTCAATTCCAGCTTTGGGGCCCTTCATGTCAACTTCTGGGCCTTTAATGTCTACATCTGGCACATTAAAATTTCCCTCGATATTTGGTCCTGATACATCAACATCACCTTTGAGTTTAGGACCCTTCAGATTGATATCGACATCAGGCATGGAGATGCTTGGCAATTGGAATTTCGGTCCTTTGATATTTCCACTCAGACTGTCTATGTCAAGTTCTGGTCCTTTGACGTCAATGTTAACACCTTTGACATCCAAACCAGTTTTGGGGAGATTTACATCGAATTCCGGGCCTTGAAGTTCAACCTCAGGAAATTTGACATCAAGGTCGGCCTTGGGAAGGTTGATGTCAATGTCAGGGCCCTCCAGTTTAGGACCTTTTAAGCCGAATTCTGGCATTTTGATTTTGGGCATTTCAATTCCAGTTTTGGGGCCCTTAATGTCAACTTTTGGGCCTTTGATGTCCATTTCCGGCACTTTAAAATCTCCCTTGATATTTGGTATTGACACATCAACATCACCTTTGACTTTAGGACCTTTTCGACTGAAATCCAAATGTGGCATGCTGATATTTGGGCCTGAGATGTTTGGCATCTTCATTTTTGGTGCCTTGATCTTCCATCCTGGACTGCCAATGTTAACGTCTGGTAATTCAACGTCAAGATCTGGACCCTTGATGTCCACATCAGCTTTGGGGAGACTAACATCAACATCAGGGACTTTTACATCAATATTGGCTTTGGGAAGGTTGATGTCAATGTCAGGGCCCTCTAGTTTTGGACCTTTCAAGCCAAATTCTGGCATTTTGATATTGGGCATTTCAAATCCAGTCTTGGGGCCTTTGATGTCAACCTTTGGGACTTTGATGTCCACATCTGGCCCTTTAATATCTCCCTCGATTTTTGGAACTGACACATCAACATCACCTTTGAGTTTAGGACCTTTTAGATTGATATCCAAATCTGGAAGGTTAATATTTGGACCTGAAATTTTTGGAATTTTCACTTTTGGTCCCGTTATATTCCATCCTGGACTGCCAATGTTAACATCTGGTAATTCAACATCTAAATCTGGACCCTTGATGTCCACATCCGTTTTAGGGAGACTCACATCAACGTCAGGGACTTTGATATCAATATTGGCCTTGTTAATGTTGATGTCAATGTCAGGGCCCTTCACTTTTGCACCTTCAAACCCAAATTCTGGCATACTAACTTTTGGCATTTTAAATCCAGTTTTGGGGCCTTTGATGTCAATTTTTTTACCTTTGATTTCCACTTCAGGCACTTTACTCCCTCCCTGGATATGTTGTCCGGACATATCTATGTCACCTTTGAGATTAGGGTCTTTCAGATTGAACTCCATCTCAGGCAATTCTGGTCCCTTGATTCTAAGACTGGTACTGCCAATGCGACCTCCCTCAATAGTTGGTGCAGGGCCCTGAATGTTCAAACTACCTTTTGGAGGACTGACATCAACTGACGGACCTTTAATGTTAACCTCAGAGACATTCATGTCAACATTAGATTTTGGAAGGTTGATGCCAACGTCAGGAGCCTCCAGTTTTGGACCTTTGCTTCCTGGAAAAACCTTAATGTCGACTTTTGGGTCTTTGATAACAATCGGTCCTTGAATGTCAACCTCAGGAGCGTTGACATCAATACCAGTCTTGCTCAGTTTTATGTTAATGTCTGTGTCCTGCCCTCCCTGAAATGTTGGCGTTTTTATTTTCCCAAAGCCAATCCTACCCATTGTGTCCTTCGTGTTGGTTTTTGGTCTTTGGAGTTCTATCTCTGCTGCTTCTACATCTTTTTCAGTATTCTGTGATGACAGATCTATGTCACCTTTGACTTGGGGGCCTTTCAGATTCAATTCCACATTTGGCATGGTAATGCTTGGGCCTGAAATGTCAGATTTGGGAATATATTTACTCATCTTTGCGCCTTCTCCTTTTAGCCCTTCCGTTTTTACCTCTGCACCCTGAATGACCACATCTGGTATTTTTACATTCCCATCCATCTTTGGAGTTGATATGTTCACTTTTCCTTTTATTGGTGGGCCTGTCTCACTAATCTTAATTTCATGAGTTTTTCCATCAAAATTTGAACCTTTCGTTCCAGATGATGTTACATTTATTTGAGGCATTTTGAAATCCCCTTCTTTCTGTTCAAGAGTTACCTCTGGGCCACGAATATGATACTTTTTTGTTTGAATGTTGACGTTAGTATATGCAGATGGACTTTCAGCATCTGGAAAACCTCCACTCAATGAGATGTTTGAAATATTAATTGAGCCGGATTCCTTTTCATGCGGGTGACTAACAGTAATTTCAGGTAACTTCACCTTTGTTCCCTCACCCTTTTGTGTTTTTTCGATGGATGTCACAAAAACCTGCTTTCCTTTTTCTGGTACAGACACACAAATTGACCCTCCATTGTCATTATCTGTTGTAAATACCTCTCTACCGCCTGTGCCTCCCATTGAAATGTGCCTACTACCAGTGTTTGAACTTTCCCTTAGCTTGGAAGAAACATTTCCCAAGTCAAAAACTCCTCCTTCAGCTGACCCTGCATCTGAAGGGCTGCCATGTGAGATTCTCACTCCAAAAGAGCCATCCCCTGACTCTTGCTTTTGCCCTTTGAAATCTGGACTTGAAAGTTCAAGTTGCTCACTTATGCCAGTTGGCATATCCACAGTGTAGGTGGTGATACGGCGGGTAACAGTTGTAATTGTACTGCCGTCGCTACTTGTGCTGCTATGCCGCTCCGTGCGTACATCCACTCCTTCGGCAAGGTCTTCAGACTTGAGCCTTGGTTTGATCTTCCTTGTGTAAATCCTTTTATAGTCCTCATCATCCCCACTCTGTTCAGAGAAAAACAGAAGGCACTAGGCATTAGAAAACTGTTAATGTGCAGATTACATAGTGTAGCAAAGAATGATTTTCAAGTGCTACATATTCACCAATACCATGGACTGTAAATACGACAAGCATGTGGACCTGTCAGGTGTTTCGTTTGTTTTTGTTTTTTTCAATGCTCAACAAATGCTTTGAATATATTTTTGGATTTTTAAAAAATAATTTGAATTACAATAATAGCTATCCGTCCAGCAACATGATGTGATCCGACCACATAATTTCATGTATTCAACAGTAGAAAAGAAGTAAGATGTTACAAAAAAAAACTTACGAGAAGGATGTCTGGACTGGTACTTCCTAACTTCCCCTCCCATGTCAAAGTACCCAACGGAGAACGACATGGTGTACTCAAGGGAGAGCAGATTGGCGATTTGTCTTTATTTTGTAGTTTTAATCCAACCTTGTGGCGGTTCAGTGTCTTCAGCAGCTCAGATGTTTCTTCTGAGCTCATGTTGTCAAAATAGATTGTCGCACCAACAATCTGGTCACCTATCAAATAAAAGTGCACATGTTTTAGTCAGAAAGGGTTTTGTAGAATTTTACGACAAAAACAAAAGAACAGATTTCAAGAAAAACGAACGAAAAACTACCTTCATATACTTTCCCAGATCGTGCTGCTGGTGACTCTCCTTTCACTTCTTTCACAAAGATCTCTCCTTCACGTGTCTGTTCAATAGTCAGGCCAGTTTTATCTGGACCCTCCCAGTCTGGAAACAGCACTTCCCTAGTTTCCTCTTCATCAGCCATCTATAAATATGGACACACACACATAATAGGTATGAGCTGGCACGTTTGAATGTGTCTTTACCTTGTGCAAAACTATTAGAGGTACCTTGTTTTGTTTCTTGTGCTTTCAAGCCCTGGTGGGAAAGAACGTCACCCACTGGTTTTCCTGCATCGGAAAATATCAAAACATTTCAAATACACAGACACGAAAAGACTTGCGTTTCCATTTTAGACAAGTTTTTCTCTCACGTCTCAATTCATTATACAGTATACTGTATGCCCGACTAATCTGAATTGCAGTTACCATTGATTCACACTAGAGGACGGTAAAGTATTTTCGGATAATACAAGCTTTTTGTTACTGAGCCACATCGGTCCCTGTTTTGCAAAAAGCAGCCAAATGTGACACCTCGAGCCGACTTCCAAGATGAAAGTTGAAAACGGCTATGAAGGCATGAATACTGTGCTACTATCCCTGATCTTATGCACACTCAATACATGAATTCAACAACATAGTGTGTTCTATGTAAGACCTAAATTCAAAGGGATTCTAATATACAAAGTGTACGAGGCCTCGCAAAAACTGTCTAATGTTACCTGTTGGGTGTGGTCATTTGCCCTGCATTACTGTGCATAGTCCTAAAATAATTATATTAATCAATCTATTTAATCAAACCATGAATGAGAGTAAACCAATTGGGATTTTACAAGTTCCCTTGTTTATCAAATCTTACAAAACATCAGATGTATGCAGAAAATAGCATTCATAAACTCAAAGAGTCAGTTGACTGAATGAAGTGAACATTTCTGTAGGGCTAGGAAACAACATTGAAGATTAAAATATGGATACGGATGCTCTTGATATCAGATGAAACACATGTAACGTTATGTTGAATTATATTAACATACAGTATGCTGAATGAACAAGAGATAGGGACCACACATGGTAATTTCTTTATGAGCCGAGCATGCTCGTTATGACATCACAGATTGTTTAAAAAATAATGTAACTCCAGAGATAATATTCAATAAATATTAGAGAATATGCGTGAGTTTTTTTTTCCTATTTCAAAAGATAATTCCCCAAATTTAAGATGATATTTCCCGTGAACATTCTGACAGCAACTTCTTTGAGTGCCCTCATGTGGAATAAACCGACAGGTGAACAACAGCGCAACATGTAACATTACTGCATGCATCCACTCGGGAGGTCTGAGCAACTTTGCCAATGCATGACGTATCATCAGAGCAATTTCAACATTTTGTAGCCAGCAATTGTTTTCATTATTTAAAAAAATAATAATAATAAAATCAAGCATGTTTTCTATTGTATGGGTTTTATAGACATGTGTCTAGTCAGATGGTAAAATGATGGGCTTTATTTATATTTGAAACATTGAAGACATCAACTGCAGCCTTACAATGACAATTACACATACAGGAATTCAAACCAGAAGATAATGATTGTTTTTGCTCCGTCAGCCAGTGATCAAAAATTATCCGCATTGGAACTATTACGGCCAAATGCCTCACAATATCAGCACTGTCGACACTAATTGTTCTCATGATATTAAAATAAAGCGAAGGTAAACCGTCTGTTATGTCTAACCATCCAGTCCACATTTCAATATTTCTCAAAATAACTATATTTACTTTTGCACCGACATATTCCTTCCTCAATCAGTGAATGTGTCGCACTCTTTAAAAGATGCCAAGCAACAAAGAACAGGGCAATCTGAGGCAAATGTGAAGAAACAACACAGCAGACATCTGCCATTGCCACTCTGTTAGTATGAATTAAAACTCAAAAAAGACAACACTAATAATTAGGCACACAGCAAAATTGTAAACTTTTGCATTGGAGAATTTAGAGAATTCCATTGGATTTAAGATCAATTACCAAGGGGGTGCATTCCAGCATCGCTAGCTGGACACTGCCCACGTGGGTGCAGCATGCTAATAAACACGTCCATTTTAAGATTGGTCCCGTGTGACTCAAGGGATCCGGAGAAAGCATGCAAAGCTTTGAGACAATCTTAATCTTGCCCTCCAAATTATATTTTCACAGGATCTCAGGTCTGAATACAAAGAGCTAGGGTCAATGTGGCAGCAAATGCAGGGTGAAAGGATCGTACCGAAGATTATGCCAATGACTCCGCAGGCATCTGCAACCTGATCCTCCGTCGTCGTTTTTGCTCAGTTAGTGTCTCATGTTGCCTCGACTGAGGCTTGGAATACGAATCTATTCCGGCCTCAGGCATTACGGCTCATGTTATTTGACAGAAACTGTGATTACATTGCTTGAGAACATCATTTAAGAACCTAATTAGATCATATTAGACCCATTCCGACCGCTCCATATAATCCCATTCTGGCTGTGTTTGGAAGAATAAGAGAATTTTCCATGAGCTGTTGCTAACCCTAAACCTCATCCTCCTCACTATAAGCACTCATTATACACGAAGCAAAAAAATAGCAGTCCAACGTGTCACATAACCTTGTCATGTTTAGCTTCTACATTCCTGACATTGCATCACGGCAGTATACTTTTCTGTCATTCACTGAACAGACATGCACAGACCACTAAAAAGCTCCATGAGGTGTTTCATCTGCTGGCTGTTGCCTAGTATTACACTCCATTTTGCCTCAACTGCATTCAGAACCTCAAACAATTATGAGAATCGCGAGACTAGAGTGTAGTGAGATGCACTGCAAACGCAGAAAAAACACACTTATAATGTTTGTGTCGTCACGACTGAACATTATTCTGCATTGGATTTTGATACAATTTTGTTGCGCAAATGTTTTCCTTGGGTCTTATTTGACTGTGCAGGAGTGCCCAATGTCATGTGGCCTGTGAGGGGAATTGTTAATATTTGTTTACATTCTTCCCTTTTGCAAATTTGATTCTAGCTGTTCTTCTCCTTGATTGAAATATTTGGGCTGCAAGGTTGTCATACCTTAGCTACATTTCTAGGAAGGGAGGTGGGGAGGGGCCACGGCTAACGGCAGCAGAGCCAGGAGGAAACAAACTTTAGTGAGAAAGGAGAGAGCTGTAAACGATGGGGAAAAGATGAAAAGTGGGAGATATAGCTGAGGAATTGCTGGAGGAATGTCACCTTATGAGATAACCAGAGAGGGAGTGGAAAAACACAAGAGAACAGTAACGCAAATATAACACATGGTTATAACAAGACTGAGCTCCGAGGTTGGTGGGAGGTGGCCCTCAAGGGTAGTCCAAATCCTTCAACCCCTTATAGCAGGGGTGTCAAACTCATTTTTGTCGCGGGCCACATTGTAGTTACGGTTTCCCTTGGAGGGCCGTTACGAATTTTGGGAAACCATATATATAATCACCTCCACATATTATTACATAACAAATGGATAACTAGTTTTAAAATCAGAAGTCAAGAATAATGACTGTTATTGTGGATTACTTGTGACAATTTGAAATTTTGGTTCAGACTTTAGAAAGTTTCATGGAACTTGACATGCTTGATTTGCTTTCGCGGGCCACGTAAAATGATGTGGCGGGCCAGATCTGGCCCCCGGGCCTTGACTTTGACACCCTTATAGGATTCCATCTCAAGTATTACATGTACCTCTGCAAATAATGTGGATGCACAACCGTGCACAGCCTCTTATAAATGGGATATGGCTGTGATCACATTGAACCAATCACATTCGAGATTGTAACATGGCTCTGACTGATCGCAAATAAATACCAGTTGTGCTTTGAGACATTTTGAGACTGTTTTTTTGCTTCGCTTTATTATAGCAGCCAGGGGGTTTTGTGCTAACAATGACTGGTACTTGGAACTGTTCATAATTCTCTCCGCCTTGACGAGGGCTCGGTTCAAGCTGAAGAAGAACAGCCCCATAATGTTCCCACCACCAAGCTACGCTCTAGGTATGATGTGTTTTTTTTTTGTTATTTTGGGTGATCAGCAGTGTTGTATTTACACCAAACATAGCTTTTGGAATTATGGCCAACAATTTTTATAACCATAACCAGATCAGAACACATTTTCCCAGATGTATTTTTCAAATTTGATTCCAATTTTGAAAAATTGGCCCACCTGTGGCAGCATCATTCTTTGGAGTTGATTGACTCCAGTTGGAACTTTGGCTTTAGTTAAGGTGCAGAGAAATTTGAACAGGTCCAAATAACTGTCTGTGTTAGCACAAACCCTTGAAGCCTCTGTGAAAACAAATTTAAAAGTCAGGTAAAGCCAACTTATTTATGGAATATCAGAGGCACTTAAAATGGTAGCAGGTGAGATCTGACTTCCACTTAATAAGAGTCTGAGTGCGATTGGTCAATTTCGAACACAGAATCATCCCAGTTATAAGAGGGTGTGCACACTTATTTGGTTTAATCAATTTTACTTCCACTCGCGTCTTTTTTTAATCAATTGAGTAGTACAGGTTGTAGGTTACGGTATGGGTGGAAATTTGAGGGGGGCGGGGTTATTTATTAATTTTTTAATGTCACAATAAGATTTTATATCTACTGTAATCGGGCATCATGTAATCAGCTAGGATCATGTAATTCCATGCAGACTGATCCTCTATGAGTAAGCTTGTGTTCATCATAAGACAGGCACGCAGCCGCACACCATGACAGTCATTATCTGTTCTTTCTCTTCCTACGTCAGAGTCCCATTCTTTGTGTGCACAAACAGGTTTCCTCTAGAACTCTTTAAAGGGAATGGAAATTAAAGCAGAGAGAAGATGAAACACTCCATCATCATATGTACTGTGGTTTGGAATGCGTTTAGAGCAATACAGAGCAGGACAGTGATCCAGGCAAAGGCCTTTATTTATTGGGCTGTGACCAAAGAACATATGGATGTCTCTCTCTCTCTGCTCTGCTCTTGGCCTACAGAAACAGCAGCCCCACTCGGAAACGACCTCCAAGCGTTGTTGGGCGTTGCCTTTGGGCTACGAACAGTTCCCAGTCAACAGCCGACAACTGGGTCTGCAGGTACCTGGATCGCTGCGGCTTTAGGAGCCGCTTTGGGACCCAGTTGGGGGTTGCTCAACAGCAACAGCAGCAACAGCAGCAACAGTAACAGAGACACCATAGTGGTTTCTACTCGCCTTTTTTTCCGCTCAGAGGGAATAAATCATCCGACGCTGCTGATTTAAAACAGCGGGCTCTTATAGACTTGTTTCATAAAAAGCGGAAAGGGCGATCGAGGAGCCCAACAGGTGGTAGCCGGGGGAGGGAAAAGAAAAAAGGGGGAAACGGGGTGCAGAAGTATCAGGTTTCTGTTCTAGTTAGAACGGCAGAGGCACGATCTGGAGTCAAAGGAGGCTTTGCAACAAACATTCCAGCACTTGTTGCTCTCTGTCTGCATAATGGAGGGCTGTTCTGAAGTCACACTGACAAGATGGCCTTGGAGTGCAGAAGTGGGAGGGTGGGATCAGAAGTCTTGTTGCCCTTCCCCGTCCAGTAACAGATGTGTAGAGAGGATTCCTATTTGACAAGAACAATTACCTTGGATAGCTCAAGCGAGGCCACGGGCTTCAGTCCAATGGGTTGGTTTTTGTTTTCTTGACTTCTGGTGACAGAAAAGCAGACAGGATTAGAATGTATTTCACATGATATGACCACATTGCATTTTCATCGCAATGAACAATCTTCACTCTTCAAGTCAGCTGCTTGGCTGGCTCTTCCAGAAAAACAGTCGGATGATGATGATTAGATCAGAAGTTCTAGTTCAAAAGTGAAAGGTTAACTGTCCGTGACATATCGCCAACTTTTTATCATATGGTTAAAATTCGATAGGCCGAGTTTTATCAAGTGTAAATATTTGCACAGCCCGATACTTATCTCCATTTTTAAAGTCTCACTTTTCTTGCGATGTTAATGTGTTTTCTTGCTGCGACTTGCCCTAGCTCTTACATGACGAGCGCAGATTGTTGCTTCAGCACACTGGCACATTTGGAAACAAAGCCTTTTCTTTGTTAGAGCAAAGTACAAGCAGAACCAGACTCAATGTGTATAAAGGCAGGCATCTGCCAGTGGGAACATGCCCCTCGGAATAATATTTCTGCGGCGAGCTCTGCAGCTCCAGCATTAATCTTTCCCTTAGTCATCCATCCTGTTCATTATCAATAGTCAGTTAACGAGGAGAAAAACATCGGTGAAATTGTCGGCCTTCATAAGACCTTAGTTTGCCTAATTTTTCCCTCATGCATTTTTGAATTCACTCTCCTGTCGAATAGAAGGGACGTTGCCGAGATAAATGCCACCCAACGGCAGTTTGTTTGCATAAGGAGACCTGAGGTACAGCAGCTGTGCACACTTTGCATCCCGCACACTTTTTGCAGTATCATAATCGTCAGGGTGCTATTGAAGCAGCAATTCAACCATATCATTCAAACAAACTCACAGCTGTATTCGCCTAATTTACAGAAAACAAAATTAGACGGGTGTGGGATCTGCATGAGACTACAACTCGCTTGGGGTGAGATTTTGTGCCGGTTTGCTTGCGCTGATTTCAGAGATACCGCTCCTCCGGCCTTGATACCTATTAGGCGACCACACGCTCACAAGCGGACACCAAGAGTGGGCTAACAAATAAAAACGCATGTCCAGAAGAAAGCACAGTGCCTTCGAGTCCAGAAGTCCGCTCACATTGCTTCACCTCTGCTATGCTTGCAGAGGGAGAAGCTCAGAGCATGGCCCCACCCAGGCCTCCACTCGCACGCATTCCTTGATAGAGCCGTCGGGCCAGCTGGAAGTGAGCCCAGCCTCTCCCCACACTGACTAACTCCACAGAAATGTTCTCTTTCTGCCTCACTCGGCCTCCATTCTGTACCGCCAGGCCTGCATACACCCTACAAGAGTGCCCACTCCCGCCTCCTGCAGTGAGTCCACCACACCCCCAAGGTGCAGGTTCTGCTTAAATAAACAAGAACGGCGCACACATTCGAACATTTTCCTTTCTATCTCTAGTACACACTTTCAAACAAAAGGAAAAAAATGCGCCTTGCTTAGACACCCAACCCCAATGGGTCAAAGAAATCTGGGATTCAAGTCAGCCCACGTCTATTTGATCGCCAAATGCAATCATTTTGATGAACAGAAAACAGCACCCGTGTGACTGTGGTAACGGCTCAAGTGTAAGTGAGGAAGCCACTTTGTAGGGTTTGGCAAAGCCTGAAAATAAAGGCCGCAAAGAAGAAAAGGAAGAAAGGAGGTAGCAAATTATTGTCAAACAGAATGGACTCCCTGTTCTCACACTGTGCAACTAAGTAAGGAGAGAAGGCCTTGGTTCCGTCTCCCTTCAAACATGCAGCTAGGCGATGCATGTGTGAGCGCATATAGAAGGAATGCATGTCAAGATAAGTGCTCCACAGTCCACATGCAGGACTGCGTCCCTAAACCAAACCGCAAGTCCTGAATGAGAACAAAGCCTGCCCACTGACGGCAGCTTGCCCGCTTGTGAAAACCGTTGTGAGTTTGGGAGACGTCGGAAAAAGGAAAGGAAAGAAAAAAACTAGACATACGCACAAGGAACTTCAACAGACAAAATGAAAGGTAAAGTTATGTGCGGGGCAGGTTTTCATTGTTTTCACTTGCATTACTGGATATGTGAGGTGGGAGGACCTCTGATTGAATTTCCTCTCCTGAGGTTAATGTTTGAGAGCGAGTGTTTCCTCCAAAACAACGAGGATTTGTCAAGTCCCGTTGCTTTTATTGGACAGATTCCATTCTTTCCATTTACGTAATATCTGGATGAAAGATAAGCCGAAATAACTGTTTTGCACAATAATAAAGCCGAAAGAAATCCCGATGGAACTCAAACTCAAGAGAGGCACATTTTCTTTAACTCGGTTGACATCACAATGAGTGAAACGGTGCCACAACAAAAATAAGATGGCAATGTGAGGCTTTTGCACATGATCCCTCGCGGCATTACACACTTCATAATTAAGTCAAGATTTGTTTCTGTCCATCACAGCTGCCATTGGAACAAGAGCAAGTGCGAGTCCATTCATAGCGCTGGAGAGCAGAAGGTGAAGAGGAGGGCAGAATTGCAAGCATAGTTTCACAATGCATATTTATAGATATTAGACTTCCTTCGATGCAGAGGGCCTGGCAAACTGCACCTGGAAAAGGTCATAGAAAAGAAAAGCCAATGTGAATTATTTTTCAGATTGCATGGGGTGAAAAAAAATGGGCCTAACAACGGTGTCTTAAGCGGTGAGCATTAACGTTTGCTGTTTGATAAAAGTTACCCAAAATCCCGGATCTGCTTTTTTCCACTCGTCCGATGTCGAGTGAAAATCCTGAAAGTAGTTTTTGGATGATGCTAGAAACAAACAGAGGTCGAGGTAAACCTAACACACCCTGCGAGCGTGTCTTCCCTCATGAGAGACAATTTGGCTTGCAAGGTTTTGGATGTTAATCATTTTTGTTTTATGGCAAATGTGTTACTAAACCTCTCAAATCACTTTGTCTGGACAACAAGGCAGACAAATGCACACTGTGGACACTCTGAGACATTCCAAACCCAACTACTGGATGGACAAAAAGGGAGTGGCTGCAGGCTGGACTGTCTCGGGGGGCTCTTAAAAACTTCACACACGATGGTTACATGTTTATACGCTGCTAGAGAATGTGTAAACTCCCCTCACAGAGACACTTTTCTATCTGCAAAACTGCTATTGTTTTATTTCCTCACTCTGCATGAGGGTTTCTTTCCACAGATCTACGATGTCTCAGAGTTCAATTGAGGCCGCTCAATGGCTGTCAAAGTGCAGGATTAAATAAAAGCAAAAACACAGCAAGTCGTGGCGCAATAGCTGCCGCCTTTTTTAAGTTCATCTGCTATATCGATCCAAGAGCATGGTGGTCGCCTCTTCACATTGGTCCACCCTCCTATCAACAATCTAACAGACCCAACAGAGGAAAAGGAAGAGGAAGTGAGCTCAAGGCAACTTTCTTTCCGTTCCGCCTGGCTCATACTGCTCCTCTTGAGCAGTATTGCCATGCAATTAGAAAATAATACGGAGAAGGTGGTGTTATAGAACGCGCCCAGCATGTCTTGCTCTTCTGGATCGTTAGATCTGCCTGAAGGGATGATAGTCATGTTGTTAGTGAGCAAGAATATGCAAAAACATTGGAAAAGGGTGATCAGCCGTTCATTTCTGGAGCAGATTCAGTTGCGTGCCCTTTGGTTAACGATATTTCAGTTTCTTCTTTCCTCGTGGATCTAGGTTGGAAGTCATCTTAGTAGTAATAATTCAATATTAATATATAAATAGGGTGGCATGGTGATCGACTGGTTAGGAGGTCGGCTTCATAGTGTAGAGGTGCAGGGTTCGATTCCGGCTCCGGGCCTCCTGTGTGGAGTTTGCATGTTCTCCCCGTGCCTGCATGGGTTTTCTCTGGGTGCTTCGGTTTCCTCCCACATTCCAAAAACATACATGGCAAGTGAATGGAACACTCTAAATTGTCCCTAGCTGTGAGTGTTAGTGCACATTAGAAAATGGAAGGATGTGTGTGTGTGTGTGTGTGTGTGTGTGTGTGTGTGTGTGTGTGTGTGTGTGTGTGTGTGTGTGTGTGTGTGTGTGTATATATATATATATATATATATTCTGGTGCTTACTGTATTCTGTAGATCAGTTAAGTCTTGGCAAAAAAAAAAAATCACATGATTTGATGCAAAAGAGCATGTGTTCCATAAAAATGTCTTCAACGACATCACATGACACCATAATGTGGTTTCTGTGTCAATTCATTGCTAAGCAACACGAGTATTTAAACAAACGGTATTTGCCTGGAGCACGAACGAGTCCCTGTTCACTGGGACGTCTTTCACAACCAGTTCTGAGCAACTCATAACCTCCGATCGATGTTGCTTATGTATTCATTTTTGTGTCGCGCATGTACCTGCACGACACAAGCCTTCACTCAGAGTAATGTGTCAAACAATACTTATCACCACATTATCACAAGGTAAAACATGAATTATGACATTCCAAGAGTGCTATTGCCAAAGTACTGTACACTACATGAGACCCTTCGCCCGCTCCAGGAGCAATTGGCTCTGTGAGTGGCGTACGTCACAGTCCGTCACCTTGACAGGAGCAATTTGAGAAACGGCAGGCAATTACAACCCCTCAGCAGACAACATGGAGAGCAAAGAGTATGAAAAGAAGAGCAACAGTTCACTGACTTTTTTTTTTTGGGTGTGGCAGGAGAGTGCTGAGGGGACCAGGCAACTGCACACGTTGACATTTAACGCGCTAGAATTCTTTTAGAATTCAACAAGAGATGAATGACTTCTTGCAATTGTTTTATCTCCCCCGCCCATCCCCTCCCGGTTTACTCGCTGTGGGTGAATTTGATACAGATGATAAAGAATCTATTTAGAAGCAAAGCTGAAAAGAGGTAATCTTTTACCAAACTTCTGGATGCAGAAAAAACATTTTGGTCACGAATGTGCAGGGTCTAAGTTCTCCCCTCATGCCTTAAACCTGGTTTCAATTAGCTCGTCTTTCCAAACCACTGCATTCCATTACTCCCCTCCTCACCCCTGCCCCGCCCCCCCCCGCCCCTCCTCGCAGACTCCCTCCTTCTTACTCGTCCGTTTCCCGTTTTCCTCGCGCCTTCTCCCCTCATCTCTACCACCCTGTGCCCCAGTCCAAGAACCAAAGTTAAAGCCCCACGAGGAAATGGAGAAAGAGGAATAATTTGGCAAATAAAATATTTTCAAAATGTATCTATGAGATCGAAAATACAGTTTTGTTTAAACTTTCTACTGTCTGACACTCAGGATCTGGAAAGTTATGCAAACCCCATTAAGAGTCATAAAACAGGTTAACAAAAAAAATCATACAAAGCTGACACATTTTCAATTATTATTCATTTTTGGGCAAACCAAATATGCCCTCAAATGCAGAAACAAGTGAAACTACGCTTTGAATTGCAATAGATTTTCTTTTCACAGCCAGCATGATAGTTTTGGGGTATTTTTCGTGGATTTGCCATTAATGTTTAAGCATGGAGATTTCGGCTGCAGAAAGGGTGTGCCTCCACGAGAAGAAGAACACAGGGAGAGAGAAAAAGGAGGGGGTGGAAGGAGGCGAAGGAGTGGAATCCACACCCATACTGGTTGGTGGCTACAGACGCGCATGGCTGCGTAACTACTTCTTAAACGTCCACATCTCTTGCACGCCTTCCCTTAGGGAACCCTTTGCAAAGGGTGACAGACAACAGGAAAAGACCAAGTGATAAGCCTAACACTGGCAATTTGACTCTTATCTTGACAGCCATTTCTCTATTCAACCTTTATCAAGAGTGAGTACTCCAGTGCCCCTTGAAAAGCACCGAGTCACATGTTGCGTCTGGACAAAATTAGAAAGTATCTGAGTGTTTGGTAAAGCAAATCCCAAATGTAAATGCAACGCAGTAATTATCACTGACCTCAGCTTTTATGCATAAAGCGCCTTTGACTCACACGCTGTTGCGCAGTTAAAGGAAAAGTGAAGTGCGCAATTCCAGTCGTGTACCTTCACGTGAAGCCTGCAGGTACACACCCACTTTTTGAACCTGCTCCATTTTAACTACAAAAACATAATAATATTAATAATTAACACAACATTATAAGAGCCCCGCCCTCACCCCCGAGAGAAGAAAAAGACCTTGCAAAAGTTAGAACACGTCACTAGTGATCCACACGCAACGCAAATGCCATCTGAATTATGACAGGAATGCTAGACTGCCAAGTTTGTTAGTTTTTCCTCCTATGATAATCACTTGAGGCAAAGATCAGATGACAGTAAGAGTAAGAAGTATGTATAGTATAAAAAAAGTATCTATACCTGTGCGCACACGTTGCGCCCGAGAAGCCTCACACAAGCTTGAGCATCCTTGAAAACGTTGTCGTCTTCCCCTTCTCCCCAGCCCAAAAGAGCGCTTCTCAACTTTGATGAGATTCTATGACTTCTCCAACTTTTCGATCAAGCAAAGTTTCCAGGGCGTTTTCTTCCCCCCCACCCTCCTGTGCTCTCGCTCGCTCCCTCCTCTCTCTGCTGAGTAGAATTTAACTTTTTTTTCCCTGTGTGGCTGCTCTTCTGGGCTGAGCAGAGTGCTCGGATAGGGTGCTGGGTTAAACTCCTGGTTTGCAGAGGGGAGGGAACCAGTGCGAGGGAGTGGTCCTTCGCAGCCATGGGACGAACTACTGCTCCACGTAGGGGGGGGGCTGAAGAAAACCAGCAGAAATCGGTTTTAATTTATGTGTATATATATTAATGCCGATAATAATGCGCTAAACTGATATATATATATATATATATATATATATATATATATATATATATATATATATATATATATATATATATATATATATATATATATATATATATATATATATATATATATACATATTAGAGCTGTCAGTTTAGCGCATTAATTTAAATGAATTTTAATGTGATTAAATTTTTTCTCGCGAGATTAACGCGGCACACGTCACAGCGGATTTTACGTTGCTCTATAAATAAACTGGAAACAATACAACAAGCGCGCTGCACTAGTCCACGCCCATGTCTGTTTTGCCAGTCATGGCAGCGCGAGACACCGAAAACGGATACTTAAATAGTTTATGAATGGAAAGTTTACTTTTAAAAAGTTGCCAGATTGTTCCACTGACAAGACCAAAGTTACCTGTATGTTTTGCAGTCGTAAACTGAGCTATCATCATAGCACGTCCAGTCTGAAATACCACTTAATGGCCAAGCAGACAGCTGATGTGAGTACTCCACCCTCTCATCTAAGACAGACAGCTATGGATCATTTCAAAGCGAAGAAAATGGATAACACGACGAAGAACACATTTGCTGAAGCCATAGCTAAATGTATGGCTACTGCATGCAAGCCTGTCAACATTGTCCACAGCTAGACTCAAGCTGAAATCATTCGCATTGCATTGAACAACTCCACTACGGATTGCCAGAGAGAGCCTCCATTACAAGCTACGTACAGAAATTGTACGTAGCGGAGAAGGCTGAGGTACACCAAGCGGGAGAAGACACTGTTTCGGGAGAGAAATAAGAGACTAGGTTGATGAGCCTCTGGTGAATAAAGAGCAGGTAGCCTGTTGAGTACGATGTATGCCACTGACGCGATTGTGACTTGTTTGGAACTATTTTGTGTGGAAGGTTACCGTGTTCCGTGTCCATACAAATAAAGGGTGTGGAGCTTCTCTGTGTTCGTCTGACAGTGAAGGTGCGCTGAGGCACGTCGAGAGTTCAGCGGTGCAGTCGTAGCGAACTAGCGACCACACTGAAAATAAAACGTCTCCAGTGTTGTACGTGCCTCAAACCAAGTGTAGTCATCCGAAATAATGTCCACACAAAACCATAGAGAGACTTCCGCGCAAGAAAGACCAACTGAATCAACATAGCCTGACTGCCGTGTTCAAAGCAAACTTGAGAAAAACGAAGTATGCAACCATGGCTTAAATGCACAATAGGCTGAGTACTAGTTTACCTTAGGTGTGCACTTTGTAATTTTATATTGCTCTGTTTTGATTCCCTAAAAAGAGCTGTTAAACAAGCTGTTGTTTGGCAAAATATTTTTTTCACTGTTGTTGATAGACAGTAATATTGTGTGAGAGATTATGTGTGAATAACTGCTCCAAGTGAACAATGTTCATGTAAAATTGAAAATCAAAATTGTTGTTTCAGTAAATATTTGCATTTTGCACATAGAAAACTGATCCATGATTCCATGTAGATGAGAGCATTAAAACGGGGAAAAATAGGACAAAAGAATATAAAAGGGAATTCAGAAACGATAAAAAATGTGTGAGTAATCACGATTAATTATGAGTTAATTTGAGTTAATTATGACAGTTGCGTTTTTAATTTGATTAAATATTTTAATCGTTTGACAGCTCTAATATATATATATATATATATATATATATATATATATATATAGAGAGAGAGAGAGAGAGAGAGAGAGAGAGATCTATCTATCTATCTATCTATCTATCTATCTATCTATCTACCTACCTACCTACCTACCTACCTACCTACCTACCTACCTACCTACCTACCTACCTACCTACCTACCTACACACACACACACACACACGCACACACACACACACACAGACACACCCTAATACTTTTGTCCACTATTACATAGGGCAGCATGTCTGACTCAAGGTTCAAGGTTTACACCTCAGCTCCAGCCTTCCTGTGAGGAGTGTGTCTCTGCCTTAAGAGATTTTTTTTTTCCCAGGTACTCGGGCTTGCTCCTGCAATCCAAGACATGCATATTAGTCTCATTGAAGACTCTCAATCAGGGGTTATGTGGGTCTAGGCTGGCATCAAAACACCCAAGGCAATAAGATGGCAAAAAAAACCAAAAAACTTTGGGGTTACACTACCATTAAACTTTGATGCTAAAAGTAAGAGTCTGCCAAATATCTCGCGGGACGTACAGTATATGGACCCTTGGCTGCAAGTTTCACATGTGAATGTGAGGGAATAGTGTGTTAACAACTGCCTTGTGGTTGACTGGTGATCAGCCCAGGGTGTAATCCACCTTTTGCCCAAGTCTACTCACCTGAAACTCTATCGAGCTGAGCTCTCCAACAGGGAGACTGAACAAGACATATTTTACTGATCAGAGTCTGACATAAGTTTCTTTTTGAAAATCAGGTGCATTGCCTAGTGCCTCTGTCAAAACATTATTCTCAGTCATCTGAGATGGGGAAAGGTACGCCCACAAGATGGCAAAAAATTAGTTTAAATAAAACAACACAATATGTTTCGGTGAACAGGTTAAATAATGAGAAAAAAACAGCCTATGATTTCAAAGAAACGTCTTCAAGAGACAATATCGGCACCCCTCCTGAAGTTGCAGGTTTACTGATGGTGACTCACATGTACCAAACCCACTCTGCGCAATATGTCGCGACAGGTTTGCAAACGAGGCAATGAAGCATCCAAAACTGCTTCAGCAAGCGTCCAGCATCAAAAGATAAGCCTACGGAATTGTTTGAAAGAAAAAAAAGCAGTATCTCAACATACAGCTCCATTCAGCGTCATGGTGAGCATAATAATGTTTAATTAAATATTTATTGATCTATTTATTTATTATGCCGATCAGACAAACCGGGCAGTGGCCTAAAAGATGGTTGGGGTCCTCTTTAATAAAGGACAAGCACAGAAGCAAATGGCTGGATGGAAAAAAATAGTTAGCCTTCGGTAACTCAGATTGTTGGCTGACTTACATGACCTCTTTTTAGAAAAAGCAGCATTGGCTTCCTTGCATGGATTCCAATACATTTATGGCTGTGGCCTTGATATAGGAGTTACAATTTGTTGAATTCTAAATTCAATTCAATTCAGTTAAATGAAACGTCTTGCACTATGAGTTCAAAGGAGATTGTTTTAAAAAATGTGTTGTTGAACACTTCCATAAGATAAGTTTGTACGGTATTTACGTTCGGTCGTATGTTTTTAAAATGCTAACCGAATCATGTTTTACTCCTCTAATTTTTTTCAGTCCTACGTTTGCTCCTTCTGCTTGCATCCTCACACACACAGTGCTGTACTTTCTTCCTTTCCAGCTTTTTAAAAAAGGTGGTTACATATCTTGAAACAGGTGCAAATTTCCTGAGACCAATCAAAAGCCGCTCAGTGTTGCATGCATGGTCCCTCACGCATTTCCTATTTTATCTCACCATTGATGAGCCAAGACAGTGACTTTTTGGATGAGGCCCCGTGTCACACCCAGCCCGAGCAATTGCAGCGTGCTCAAACTCATCATTAAAAAGTTCGCCACTTTGATGCTTGTGTGGAAACAAACAGGACGAAGACCGGGATGTAAAAGTATATGCGTGATTCACTTTGACAAGTTTCAATGAAATGAGCATCAAAGAGGGTGCGTCGTTTTTCAACTCAAATTGGAATCACGGCCGGTATCAGCATGTCAAAAAAGAGCTCAGGGGCTTTTAAATCAAAACCCTGGATGAAAAGTGTTGATTACTGCGCACTTTACATGTGAGATTGTACGCCGCACATCAAATGTTCAGTGTCCTCGAAACACCTCTTGTCCAAGAGTCACACCCATTTTTTTTCACAGACAGGAAGTGAGTGTGTCTTTGCTGCAACACAACTGGGAGTGGCACAACTCCCCTCACACATGCATGTACACTTGCTTCAATGTTATGTTGCACCATCAGCCAGCCCAAGAAAGCAAGTTTTGTTATTCTAGAGACGGTGTGAAAGACAGAAGCTACTGTGTGTCAATCGCTGTGCAAACTGAGATAAAAGCTGCAGAGTGAGCTTATATAAGCCACATGTCAAGTTTCTCTACTCCTTGCACCGCAGCTGTGTCGTAAACAAACATTGCAAATCTGCAGGACTTTGACCGAAAGGAGCTTCTATGACTGAGTATGTTTGCACGTTGCCCAACACGAATTAAGTCCGAAATGTGACAGGAAAACACAACTGGCAATTCTGAGAGGCCGCAGCACGAACATCAAAACATTTTGTCACAGCATATTCAGAAATCGTCATGTCCACAAATATGAAAGATATGCCTCACTTTAGTCTGCAACATAAATACAGTACGTTGTTTTGCCATTGTCTTTAAGTGGTTACTGATTCCGGCATCAATATTTGAGTCTACGAGGTGTGTCAGACAAGTTTCACGTGTCCCATAAAAGGTAGACAGTATTCTAAATATTCAAACTACAAACAAGTTTTCGCCTTTGAAGTAGGCCACCTGGCGGCGCACTTTTCCAGCATTCTCTGCCACATCTTCGTACACTCATGGGACGATTGTTCACAGATCCCTTCACAGCTCCGTCAACAAGGCCGTCTTGATGTCATCCGTGTCCTTACAGCGGGCCCCTTTGAAGACCCCCTTAAGATGTTGACCAAGTTGCACAAGCAGGGTGATGGTCCTCTCAGCCAGGAAGTGTCAGATGCACGGGACATTGTGAGCAGGTGCATTGTCATGGTGAAGCAGCTACGAGTGATCCTGCCACGACTCTTGTACCTTCTTGCGCAATGAACGAAGCAAACGCCACACGATCTATTCGTAGACGTGTTGGTTGATCGTGTGTCCATACGTTGAAGGCGAAAACTTCTTCTGACACACTGTGTGCATTATTTGCCCAAAAATCTCCACACAAATACAACGTTCCCATTTTCTAAGCAAGAAAGGAACTGTCACTTGTTGACTAATCAGAGTAAGAATTTCCCTAACCATAAAATATCTATTTTTTTTTAATGTCCTCATGGGCTATGAAGAACACTGATCCTAAATAATTACAATTCAGAAGAACCACTCCCCTGAATACAGATTCCGTTGCATGATATTACAGGTAGGTAATTTGTCCATGAGAAAATTTCACGTTGCATTTGTGTTACCGCGCGCGTTATGCTCCTCTCTCGGTGTTTCCTGCACCTGTTTACTCAGCTCTGTGCATGTTTGACTTTTTCCAGTCGTGAGGCGTGGCCCTTTGAAGAACTGTTTCAGCTCAGAGCTATTGTGGCTTCCAGATGGACAACTTTTGTGTCACATGCATGTTCTTTTGTGTCATGAGATGCTTTGCAACCCTTTAGATTTCCCTGCTCACAGAATAAGGTTGTGGGTAAACACTGTCTCTATTGCATCTTTGCAGCTAAGGGCTTATGTTTACTCTTTTACAGGAATCTGTCTTTAAAATGATAAGACAAATCTAAGCGAGCCTTCATTGATCCCCACCCACTGAAATCATTCAACAGTGGGACTGAGATTATCCGATGAGCAGGTAAACAGAGTCAAATCAAGCCAAACTATTGTGCAATCGGGGATTTTGTGTCTTACAATGGAGGACATTTACTTCACTTTTGTTTCCGCATTGGCGAAACGTTTTAATCAACCAAATCCCTGCCGCTTATCACTAATCCAAGGCAGGTCCACTTGAGCGGAGTAGGAGGATATGTGGAAATGGGTGTTTTTCCTGCATGGTCGTAGGTGTGCCGGCCATCCTGAAGCAGAGCAAATAACTTGGCTCCGGCACACTGTGAGTCACTCACGCTCATGGCTACAATGAAAACAGGATAGCTCAGACAGTAGAGGAGAGAACATCAAGATCAGATCGGGGAGGGACTGCTTGAGCATTTGTTACATTTATCTATGAAGATGAAGAGATGTCCGTACATTCCGTTGCAGAAAATTGATATTGCACGTCAACATGTGAATTCAATTGTTATCTCTTGTTAAATTGTTAAATCAGGCATGAGAGCCAGCTGACATGCGGATCAACTTTGGACTCAAGTTCACTTTTCACAGAAATCCGTCTGGAACTACATCAAAGCTGGGGTTATCCTATGTTGAATCGAAAAAGAACAGGCAATTTACTAAAATGTCTGGAGAGAATATGATACAAAATTAAGCCACATATTAAGGGTCCTTCTGATTTTCTATGTGTCTGAGCATTCACACCAACTTCCTGGGCTTCGCTGACCATGGTGAGCAACATGAGACTTGCGCATGGAGACCAAACTTCACCTCTCCAAAAACTGTGATCGTAATAAGTTATAGGAGGTAAATATGCAACATTAAAACAACCTACATAACAAAATGGAGGATATCACTGGATCGAGATTTGTACCACAAATAAAATGAGTCAGAGTTTACAAGAATCGATTAAAAATGACAGATTTTATGTCACGTTTTGTTGTAAATTGGCCCAAATTTATTTGTTGAGAAATCAATGTAAGGAAATGGGAAATTTGTCATCATCACAATTGTCAATAATGTAATGTACGTATTCCATTACTGTTAAAGTGTTAAGATGCTTCACTTGTTTGATAATATTTCTCAAAAAGAAATTCAAAGACTTTAAGTAGGACAGACAAATTATGTTGAGTCTTGTCTTTGCATATTGATTTGTACAGGGAGTATAAAATCCCCACCGTGTACAAATCACCACTCCAACTATACTGACGCTGCGTACCAAAAAAAACAAACATTTACTCAAGAACCGTCATCGGTACACATATTTAAGTTACCATTGCTGCTAAATCACAGCCAACAGTTGAGGTGCATGAGTCAAAAACCCTGTTTATGAGTCAGTGCTCTGGCTTGCTGGAGCAGGAGCTTCAAGAGATGGAGAAAAAAAAAAACCTAATTAACAAATTAGTGGCCCGCCCACTGTTTATGACACGGATGCCCTAAATGAAACGAACCGGTAATTACCGAATCATGTCTTGTGTTTCTGTGAGTATACAGTAGCTCTTTAACAGAAAACATATTTAGGTAAAGGTGAATGTTCTAATTTACTGTTTTATAAAAAAACAAAAACAAATAATGATAAACTTGGTGCACATTTTTATAGTAACCGAGATGCCAAATTGTCGTATATTTGTATTCTTGAACATGTTTATGTAGTGTTTGAATGTATAAAAAGATGATTCCCGTTTAAAATTTGTCACTGCTGTTTTAAATGGTAAATGATCAATAGGCACGTTACAATACGTCATTATCCTGGACAAAAAGGGGTTGGTGGTTGAATATGATGTCGCTGATGGGGTCGTGGTGCACTCGTCTGGCTTGTGTGAGGGCAGCGTGGGTTCGGTTTCCACTCAGTGACAGTGTGAATGTGGTAAATGGTCATTTGTCTCTATAGCTGCCCTGTGACTGACTGGCAACCAGTTCAGGAGGAAATCTGCCGGTTCGGATAGGCTCCGGCAACTTCCCACGACCCTATTCAGGATAAGCGGTGTTGAAAATGGTCTGGATGGGTGAATATGCCATCAATCCATTTGCCATAAAATTTGGTCTCGTTTGTTCCTCTTTCTGAAACATTTATTTTGTGCAATGAAACACTATGCCCCCCCCCACACATTTTGCTGCTGTAGACTGCAAATTTCCCCAGTGTGGGACAAATAAAGGTTATCATATCTTATCTTATCTTCCCTAGATAAATAAGAACATTCACAAGCATTTATCCTAAGATAAGATAAGAAAACCTTTATTGTCTCACAATAGAGAAATGTGTCCTTATGGGGTTCTTGTGAGAGCTGGAGCCCTGGACTGGTTGGTTGCCAGTCAATCACAGGGCTGGTCTAAAAACAATAAATGCATTTTTTTTCTTTCTAAGGACACGATATGACTAGAACATGGCTTGTAATTTTGACAGGCAACCAATAGTCTGTTGTGCCATTGTATTAAAATGTTTTTGTACGATCTGTGATTTTAGTGGATGAAATCAATGCAAACTGAAAGTTAGAATGCTCCTTGGCGCCTCACCAAAGCAAACTTGTGATTAACGCAAACAACACTCCCACTTCAAGTTTCTGCTCACAGCAAAATGTGTCCTGTTTGCTGCTTTTGAGCTGCGTTGAAATGAAATCAAGTCTTGAAACAATCGCTTTTGCATCCTAGAATACTTTGAGAAAGTGCTCATTCACTCCGCAAAGTGAATTGAGAGCAACAACAACAGCTCTTTAATATGCTCAAACACAATACGACATTGTCAGCTAGGCGACAAAGGGTTTCAGCCAAGCCCTGCATAGAAGAACACCAGCATACAAACCAGTGGTGTAAATGTGGCCTGAATGAATCAATGTTATGTATGTGGAAGAAATGAGACAGCGCATGATATGTTGCATAATGATTTTTGGGGTGGGGGGGGGGGGGGGGGCACGCATGTGTGTGTGTGAGTGGGGGGGGGACAGGATTACACTACTAATATAATGTGTCTGTTTATGATTCTCAATTGATTAAAACTGTACAGTCTCATGCTCACCAAAAGGCTTGTAACAGTTCAGTTCACATAAATTGAACATAATGCACTCAATAATTGCAGCCCAACTTAGGAAACAAACCCGCATTGTGCGTAGCTTTTTTTCACATTGATTTAATTTCATTCATTCAGCACCAAAAATGAATTTCTCCTGATCTTCTTCTCTAAGGAGTAAACTCCAAATAAAACAAAGACACTGTATTAATGTGGCCCTGGACCAAGACAGAAATCCTTAATTCAATGTGTCTCCGGCAACAGTCTTTGTTCCATTGTATGTTGCACACGTGATTTTTGTGCTACTTTGCCCTGAAGCAATTTGACTCAGCAGATGGAGTAAACACACTGGAGCTCCTCAAAAGCAAGAAAAAACTAAAGTCACAAACTCCGTCATTACAACTCGGCCCTGGTAGCTGATGACAACGAGTAGAACCCAAATTCTAAGTTGTTAGAAATCCTGGGTCAGAACGTTTAGGTCGCATACATCACCATAGAAACGTATCACTGTTGTATTTCTGTCATGTATCTTTCTGGAAATCCCCCCAAAAAAACACGCACAGAGATGATTCAAGAAGTTGGTCCTTGGGCACTGAAAAGAATGTGAGGAAAAGGCGACATACTGGATTGTGGTTTCAACAGTCAGTTATGACTCACAAACACGAGGGAAGAACAGGGAGGGGGTGAAATGATTATTCTGGGATGGCTGCTATAGCAACAAAATAAGCAAAGGGGCAGGTACTAGCTGGGTTGTTTCCATAGCAATGCCCTTTGTGTGTATGGATAAATATCACATGCCGCAAAGCACTTCGTAATAAGGAACTTTGTTCCGCCTTGTACAGTGTTTTTTTTTTTGTTGTTGTTGTCTTGGAGGTGACACACAGACAGACATACTCCTCCCTTTGCAAGTTGAGCCTTGCTTCTGGCACCACACCGATTGCACAGTAACAAAGTTACTGAGAAACCTCCTTCACTGTTCTGCTGTTTACCCATTTTAATACATCAGCATTGAGACAGTAATGTCTCTCCACAGAAAAACACGGTTATGACACGTGTGCGCACGTTCACAACTAATTAAACCACAGTGTACGCCACTTCTTCCACAACACCTGATAAACCATTCAAAGAACTCACAGTTCACACCTTTGAGTGACGGGTGAGCAATTTGGGGGCTTGCAAGAGTTTGCTTCACCCTGAGGAACACCTCCCATCTGTTGCTCTTCAACACAAGCAGGCGCCTTCCCGAGCTGTGCATTCCACTCGTAACTGTAGATATTTCAACACCCCAACTCTTTTTCCTCTGAGTGTAATGACACCACCAGCAAGTCAATACATGAAGCAGAGGTGAAGCGTTTACCAGGGAGGGTCGTCAAAAGCATGTGTCCAGGCCTCAGCTACGACAAACGTAAAAGAAGCCTGCACACTGTAGGCCACTCGATTTATTGGAGGTGTTAGGCTTTGAACTTCTGTTTAATGAGGACACTTGACAAGCATTCATCCATCTATTCTCTCGACCGCTCATCCTCACGTCGGTAAATGGAGCCTATCCTGGCCGACTTTGGGCGAGAGGCCGGGCACATTCCCGCGGCCCAGGCGAATCGACTGAACATTCAGTACACGCCCAAGCCACAGACTGTCTGGGAAGCTATTGTTTATTTACACCACAATATGTTCTCAGTGTAGTATTTGTTATACTACAGCCTTAGTGATGACACTTTACGATCACTGCCGATATCAATACCTCTCACCCATGTGGTCATCCAAGAGCGCCTGCATTTTACTATCCTGTAACACTGGAAGTCATCACGCTCCACCTTCAGATTCGAGTAACATGAGCTCGAGTCAACTGTGGGGTTTCATATCCAGAAAAGCAGGGGCTGCCTGTTTCCCTCCAATGTACCTCTGCCTCTCCTCCCTCCCATCACACACTCTAACGCCGCAAGGCAACACAAACTGTCTGAGAAATAAACTCCTCCTTTTGTTACATAACTGCGTCTGCTTTGGTAATGATACTGTGTCATTTTGTATCTGGGTGCACTCTTGGGGCTTTTTTGGGGAAGGTCCGGGGGTGTTCCCCTTGCCAGAGTCATTTCTGACTTCCCTCATTGCATTCTGGTACTGAATTGCTACGCTGCATTTAATGCCATGGAAATGTGTGTAGCTTTGAGCGAAAAAAGGAGGGGACAAGAAGGACCACCAAAACAATCTGGAGGTCACTTTCTCGCCTAGGATACGGTTACACAACCCTAGATATGCATTCCTGTACTATTTTTTTTGTCCAACTCCTGAGTTGCCATTGCTTAACCACTAAAACGTCTACAGTTCCACGTCTAGGGGTAAAACCCTCAAATGCTGAATAAGGATCCATTTTTCCTGTCTTAATTGCCCCTGAAGTTGAGTGTGTTTGTGTGCTTAGCGGGATTTTTAAGCCCAACCCCAAAACTGGAGTGTAAGGAAGCCTCTATAAAACTCAGAGGGTGGCTCTGTGCATGTGTGGCAGCTAAGAGCTGTTTTTGTCCACTTGCAGACATTCCTCCGCCAACTGACTTGTATAGGCCATAAAGGCTTACGACAGAGCCCTTAAACATGTCAAAAGGGGCAGGCCATGTCTATTTAAGACCAGCGGCCATGGCTTCAGCTTTTAAAAAGAAGAAAAAGTTGCACATCCCTTGTCTAATTATACGTTTCTCGTCTCTGATGATAAACTGAACCAAAAAAAGAGCTTTAATACTAGCGGCATCTGCAATCTATTGACGTGCTGAAGCTGGTTTCAATTTTATCCCAACGGTTTGATCCACGGTAGTGATTCAAGCACCAAAATTATAACTGTGAGGAAGACATGCAAACTCGTCACTCATTGTTCTGTTGCTGTCAATTTCTTATTTTGGGGTTGTTTTTTGTTGTTGTTTTTGTTTTGGGTTTTGATCAAAAACACCTAAGAGTAGAGTGAAAGTAATTGGCACTAAATGGACTTCCATACAAAGCAGTAAGCAGTTTGTGCCAATGGCAGCTTATTGCAGTACCAATAGATTGGAGATGAAGTGGCAATGAACCAGCAGATGCCCATTCGAGACATGACTGAGCAGAGTGAAGATATAGAGCACAGGTATCAAAAGATAGACCTGCAGGCCAGCTCAGGAGCTCCCCTTTATGTGGAACCAGAATCGAACCCTGCACCTCTGCACTGTGAGGCAGACGTGCTCACCAGTCGACCACAGTGCTGCTCCATAAAAATAAATCAATACAAATTTGGAAAAGCGTCAGACTTCTGCTGCTGCAATGGTGATTTGACCTCATACATAAGTCAGAAAAAAATTGGTGCATTTTAATGCTTAATTCATATTCCAAAAACAAAATATTGATAGAATCCTGTGTTCAGATGAGTGGGGGTTCATAACATATTGTAAAAAAAATGTTGACAACTACATAGACATTCAAATATTACAGAAAAATGCAGTGCAGTTCAAGTGCATTCGTGGTGCTTGAGTTTGTTGTAACAGGTCACTGCCAAGGACAGCAGCCCTTTTCTTAAAACAGCTCACCGTGATGGGTCATTGTGATTTTTTTTTAACAATGCTTCAGAAGTAATGTTTGAAAAGAGATTTATAGAAATGAGGCGTTGAATATAATATAGGTTAGTTGTTAAATCATAGTTGATCATTATTGAGAGAAAACAAGATCAGCCGACTCTTTGCATAGGTGGATATCATAATGATTAAAGAAATTTGAGGACATTTTTATTTTCAGTGTTTCAAAATGGTAGCCCTTCACTTTAATTAGAATTTTATTAATAGATCTCACTTTCACAAAGTTTGGTGACCTCTATGTTGTAGCCTTATTCCATAATGGATTCCATTTTTTCTGTCAAAATCTCTCAATTTTGACCTTTCATAAATTTGGGAGAAAAAAAATCCAAAATCTCTTTAAAGGGTGCTGAACAAATGTATTACATTTTGGAGTAAGACTGAAACAACCAAATTGTGGCAATAAAAAATGCTGTGAATAATTTCTGTGTTTTACAGGATGCTGATAATTTGAAGCCTCAATGGCAGTAGTCCCCAACATTTTTTGTGTCACAGACCAGTTGTTGGTCATTGTTTTTAAATTGCCAGTTTTAAAGCAAAAGTTTGACAACAAAGAGATTTATTGAATGAATGTTTCATTGTGCAGTCCTAGTGTCCGCCACATCATTAACATTTTTTTCATTGCTTTCAAACTGTTTCAGTCAATAGTACAAAAAAATACAGATATGAAATGGACCAATCAGGAGTACTGCATACGCCTTATAATGTAACCATAATAATTTTTAAGTAATGAGCCGACATACAGCGTTAGCATCATTGCTACTTGCAAACGTGACTGATCAAATGATTGATTGCTGCTTTCGTCTGGTAGCTGGCGGTTACGTTACTGGCGACTAAATTGCTAATGTTTACATGGGCAGGCTGTGCAAACTCTGGTCGCATTTTCCTGCTTTCTACTTGATCACTTGTGTTCTCCTTCGTCAAATATTTCAAGAGGTTTCTTGTACTGTATTGTCTTGTTTTGTTCCTGCTCCACGTCGCTCAAGAGATACCACCAGGGGAGGAACTTGTCTTGTCAAAAGAGCTTCATCTTCGGAAGTCATGCCTGCCCATAAGTTGCGCATTTAGATGTATGTTCGTCACTTTGTGACTAATACTTCCTGGGTACTGTATTGCTTCTTCTTTCATTTACTGGCGGAGTCTGTTCATAAACTTGCAAACCAATGCGAGAATGGGAACTCCGTTCAACTAGAGTCGTGCACATTCCCACCATGTCTGCTGGCGTATTTGTGCTCAAAGTGCGATGCTGGTCACGTAATGTGATTCTCAGTCATATACTGTAATCACCCAGCGCTATTTATATTGCTCTTTGGAAGACTACTAACGCTCAGCAAAAACAAAACCATTCATAATAAGACCTTGGTCAAATTCTGTGCGGCCCGGTACCAAATGGGCCGCGGTCCGGTAACGGTCCGGGAACTGGTGGTTGGGGACTACTGCTCTATGGTATTTTTCTGCTCTCATTCGGTGCTATCGGTACCCCCCCAAATAAATCAGGCCAATCAGTGCGCCAGACTGGAGTGTATTCGGCCTGGGGAGATTTCACGGTGCGATATATCATGTAAAAGCAGATGCTCAGCACATGACCATGACCATTTATGAAGTTCTCACGGGGGAGGGGGCGACAGCTTTGGAAGGACCTGAAGTTGCGAGACAACCCAGGCGGCGTCTTTGCGCCTCCTTCCCCAGAAGCCACACACTGCAACTAATTTTAGCGAGGAAAACACACCGCATGTCATAAGTCACTCGTGCGGACAAAATGTTCAGAGAGAGTTAGGTGAGAAAAAAAAAACATGGGGCTATAAAGAGTAAGGGGAAAGGCTGGCAAAGATGGAAGGGAAAATGTTGCTGTTGGCCCAAAACAATAGTTTGTTAGTGGCTCACTTTATAAAGTCTGAAGTGACAAAACATGGGAACCAGGATATGGTGTGAGGCTATTTACTGTTATTGTGTAGCAAATCTGCCCAAACCCATAAAAACTGCATGCTTTGTGTTGGAAGGCGCTATTTGCCACCAGTATTGTTGTCGCCACTACAATGCTACGGATGAAGTTTGTTGCTCAAATTACAGCGGCCCTCCTCTCTTGTCCACTGTGATCCACAGGATGAGTGAGTCATGTGTTCACTGCTGTGGGAACATTTCCATTTTCTCGAGTTCCATGAGCGCGCAGAGCAAACTAAAATGGCCTCCCTGGTTCAACACTGGAGTGGATTTGCTCTTAGCTCGTTGGAAAAAATTACACATCTGAGTCATTGTGGGATGCTTTTTCATACATCTGTCATTTTGTGTTGCGTGAGTTGGAGAGCGTGTATTTGTGCGTGTGCGTGTACGTGCGTGTGTGTGTGTTGGGGGGGGGGGGTCGGGGGGACTCAATCGGACGGTTTTCATTGGTTACATAAAATTTCTGAAGTTTGCTTTTATCATGAGTTGCTCATTTGTATAAGCAAAGTATTTCTGTATTCCCTTCTCTTGAGTTGTACCAAGTCTCACAAGACTACAACTGTTCGAGCTCAGGTTTGTTCCTGTCAAGAGAACAAGTTACTGCCTCATCATGGGCTTTACCACTAATTCTAAGAATTTATGGATGAGATACGTTGCTGTTTCAAATTAATCCATTTTCACACCATATCCGTAGCTTAGAAGCTCACTATGGACAAAAGGCAGCAAAACATACCATACCCGACACTCGGTTTTTCTATTGGTCAACTGTAAAACGATGGCAACACCAAAACAACCTACTGTAGTCAAAACACTTCGGTACTTTTATGCAAATTGCAAAACTTGTTTTTTGATCACGAACAGCCAGCAACACGGCTTTTCAAAAGTATTAGTCGCCCCCTGCAGGAAGAAGCTAGACTTGCAGGAAACGTCTTGCCCAGACCATGGCTCCACACCAACTTTTTTTTTAGTAGAGTGGCCCTTAACCTCAATTTTTCGGGGGCACAAGTGGAAGATTTAGGGACACACACTGCCCATTGACTTGCAATGTAAATATTCAGCTCACTCATTTTTACTTTACAACTGATAAATGGGCTCAAGTTTGTCAACAAGTAGTTTTTTTAATCTGCAAATTTATTGGTTGCAGTGGTGGGAGTGGATGAAAATAGTGGTTGGCTTGTAGATGACCATTTAGGGCCAGTCTGGAGGCCTGCATATGCATGGTTGAACAGTTGCAGAATGAGTGGAAAAATTGAAAATACTCATGGATATTGACATCTGCAATCTGTTTATGGCAATTTAATAGATGGCCTTGATTCTCAGGACCTTTGCATCAATCGCAACTGGGCTGTTCTGGTTCTCTTGGAAGATGTTTTACCCCTTTATTGAAGCAAGCTTTATAAGATGAAACAAACGGGCTCAGTAGGGACAGTACGAGCAAGAATGAAACCATGTCTGGTTTAGAGTCAGACCACAAATCAATAGCACTGTGGAAAACACTTTATTTTGTAGGTGACAACAAAACAGGTTTGGGGCCACAGACAATTTTCAAAACATCAGTTTCACTTGTGTTAGAACCTGGCAGCTCGAAGTCTGTAGGGTGGGAAGCGTCGCAGGCAAAAGCGCAAAGTGCTTTCATTCAAATTGTTCCACTGTCCGCTCATTTAAAGATTTTGCCTTGGTTGAAGGCTTTGCCCACATGCTTGAATTCTCCCTCCCATGAGAAGTATTCCTTAACCATGGTCTTGCACTCTTCACTGTTTGGATCCAGCTTGCGCCAGTCATATGACTCGTAGTCGATTTGCCAGTCTGGACAAAGCTGGGAAAGAAAAACAAAGCAACTGTTTGAATATCAGTGATCGAGCCTCGGGTTTTGCTGAGCTTGTTTTGCACCAGTGTCAGACGAGCTGGTTGGTCCGACAGTATAACTTTGCACAACTGGGGGGGATGGAGAGAACGACAGAATAGAAACGCAAGGAAGGCACTGCATAAAATTTCTGAAAAGGTAAACCAAGCCTCACATTCACTCAAACCACTCATTTGACTTAAGTATAAATGTGACCACAGCATGAACCAGCCTTTTTAACTCACTGAATCAGAGAAGACTGGGATGAACATGATCTCAATTTGATCTCCCCCTGTCAGATTAAGACAACATGCCATGGCTGGGCACGGCCTTGCCCAAAGACAGGGGATGACGCTTGTGCGTGCCAACCAGGCTCACATACCGACTCCTGCTTTGAGTTCATGAACGGGGCAATTTAATGTGATTGACAGAATTGTATTTATTCAAGGCCTTGTGATAGTTTTATTTCACTGAATTGCATTCCCTTTTAAAGGGGGAAAGTGACTCCGTGTAGCTCTGCAGGTTTGATGACATTTTCTACACTCCCAGAAACTTATTTCCTGTTGAGGTGTAGGTGAGGCGTTTTACAATAACAAAACATGACAGTGTGATGACAAGCCACAGATTCTGCAGTTCTAAAAGCACTCACAGTGAAAGCCAGGTTTTGGCCTCTGAAGATCCAGATCCCAGAGATGCAGCTGTTGTTGTTGGTACCAAACAAAAGAACACTAGCAAATGCAGTCTTTCGGAGTTTGTCAAGGCGCTGGAACATCCCTGCAGGGACAACGGGGATAGAATTATTTAACCATGTGGTAAGAACCTACAAACTACGTATATTGCATAAAACCAATGTGCGCAAGAGTGATGGAGGTCTTTTTGTGAAAATTTGCCTTGGATTGTAACCCCTTGTGGTGCAACGGATCATGTTTGATCCGTGATGCATCACAAACTGTGTGCATTCATGTGACGGCAACATGATCAGTCCACATTCACTACAACAGCAGCAGAGGACCTTAAAACACTTGTGGATCATGTAAATTGCATGTACGGGAGCATTTTGGCAACTATGGGTGAAAAGAACTCCCTGATTGGGGTACCTCAAATACAGGTACATTAAAAAAAAATACACACACAAAAACAGATGGGGGGGTTCTCAAGGAAGCTCCAAACATACTCCTAATGTAAGACACCGCCAATGCAAAGTCTAACTTCAATGCAAAAGCCTTTTAATTAGAAGACTGCTAGCGTGACCTCTTTTCCACATTTCGTCTTGCCATGGTTGCTACCAATACCAACACAATAGCACCCTAAAATCCCGTTTGTGTGTGTGATGGCACAATGAACTGATTAAACCCAGTGGAAGTCATTTAACTGTTAACTGTGCACTCTAAAAATGTTATTCAATCACTAATTTAGGGCACTAAGAAATGGCTAGTTAATTACGCTTATTGTATGATACTGCACGTCTTCTGCGTTCGCAAGCAGCTGCTAGCAACGGGGGCCTAGCTGATAGCAGCTAGTTGCCCGATGGCTTTTGCTTTGCCTTCTTTTCCAATTATCCAGAGTCTAGCTTTGAATTCACTCATTTAAACAAATAGAACATGCCTTAAAGTGCACTTTGAAATTGTATTATGTATGGTCAAAGTATAAAATAAGGTACCCTACCTATTGCACTTAAAAGTTGTGTTCCTCAAACCTTAACGCCCATGAGAGATTTTGAGGTGATTTTTTGGGGTTTGTTTTTACATGGGCAAACGTGTTTTATGAAACAATCATCTATTGCACCACTAGTCACCACCACATGAGCCAGCCTTCAACTCACTGAATCAGAAATGTTATGAACATGGATTAAAAAAAAAATGGTCTTCACCTTTCAGATTACAACTCTGCCATTTTCAAAGAGATACATTTTTGACTACGGTAAAAGTACATTTTCATTTTTAATTGAATTGCATTAAATACTGATTATCATGTATGTTTTAATCAGACATTTCATTTTTGATGAAGTGAACTAAATGTAAGTGTTTCTAATCTGACAATGTTATTTATACAATTTAGCTCATTTCAGCTCACCTGAGATAAGGTTGCAGCTTTTGAAGACCTCTGCAAGCTCTTGTGGATATTTGTACTCTGCATACCAGATTGAGTATCCCTCTGGGTCAAAGTTTTCCCAGAAATGGGGAACGGCTACTGTCAAGGTGTCCTCGTTGGAGTACTTTCTCTTGAAATCGTCCATGATAAACGTACTGACACAAACAAATGGGAAAGGTTAGTAATATTTAAATGTAGATCATTCAAGGGGAAGTCAACCCCACAATTTTCTTTACAGTATTTTCTATGCGGCCCTACTAGTCGAAACACGGCATTGTGATGAATATTGCGGTGGTGGAATACGAGCTAAGCATTAAAATCCACTCAATTTTAGCCACCACAAAGGGCAGCCATTTTGCCATTAGTTGTCGATTGATAATGACCACACAGTTGCACAGGGCAAAGGTAGTGACCAATCATGGCACAGCTTTAAAAAACACATCAGCCATGACTGGTCATTAGCCGAGCCCTGAGCAATTGTGATGTAATTTGCGGTCGAATGAAAGTGGCAAAATGGGCACCCCAATGAGATGATTTAAAAACACAGATTTTGCCGCTTAACTTAATTGCACAAATGCAGTATTAATCATGTCTTGTCATATTGAAGTGCATAGAACATTATTGAAAAGAAAATATTCGGGTTGATGCCCGTTAAGAACAGTTTTTTTTGTATAAGTATTCTGCATGTCTGGTGTGAATCCTAATAATTAAAATAGTGATTTCGAATGTGACCACAGCATGAACCAGCCTTTAACTCACTGAACCAGAGGCGACTGGGATGAATATGGACTAATGTTTTCTCTTCCCCCCCATCAGATTAAGATTTTGTGTCACAACCAGACACCATCTTGACTAAAGACAGGGGGACAAGCACATTTCTAACTTTCAACACAACACAGTACACCAGCGTTTTTCAATCTTTTTCGAGCCAAGGCACATTTCTTCCATTGAAAAAAAATCCCGCGGCACACCACTTGCTGAAAATGTGAAAAAAAGCTTATTTTAACAATTTGTTATATTCAGAGTTGAAAGTGGACTTTTCTAAAATTCCCGGAGGGAAAAAAATGTGTGTGTGTGTATATACACACACACACACTTGGCCGATCACGCATGAATTAATTTACACAAAACGCTATTCAAATACTTGACATTCAATGATTAATCTTCCTTTTGTGTGAACATGTGCACCCTGTGGCTTTCGTTCGACAAAATTTCAAAATCTCCGAGATATGGCGAGGCCATGAGAATGCGAGGCGAGGGTATTACTGAGTTGTGGCGACGCCACTCAATCTAAGCGAGCCTCAGCAGTAGATAGTCCGCTGCTCTCAGCTGTGCTTGCTTCAGCGCGAACATGTACGCAAGCGCGTCTTTTGATTTCAACCAATCAACGCCGACGCAACAACGTCACACACCGACGTCACACACAACAGCTAAACTAAGCTAAGCTAGCTGAGACAACACTAAGTCGGACGGACACGTTTTTCTGCCAATCTGTTTCCCTTTTTGTCCAAATATATTTTTTACGACAACTGTCTTGTCCACGGTGTCTTTTATTCGTTCCCATGGGGTTTAGCAAGTGTGTTTATAAAAAGATTACTGTTACTAGTGTTAGTGTCTCAACATGGCTACGCTCGTGAAAGCAAAACAACAAACTCAAACGCGTCTTCGTTCAATGTTGTCAACCAATATCCGGATTAATTTTAGGCAGCAGTCAGGCTATTTCTTTAGCCGCTTTGGGTCTGAACATCTCACTTACAATGGCTTTGCAGGTGGCAAGTATTAATTGCTCTGCCACTTTTTTAATTCAGCCGCAAGTTCAACGATGTGGTAACTTGCTTTCAAGGCTCTCGTTTACCTTTGCATTTTTTCTCATGCACGTTGCTTGTTTCTCCGTGTGTTCATGCAGGCGGACAAAATACTCCACATTGTTGTTTCCAAGTCAAGGGTGTTTTGTTTGGAGATTGAGTTTAAGCTTATTTGGGACAAAAGTGCTGTTGGAGAGTTGCTTTTCACCACATAGCAAGCACAACGGAGTCGGTGTAGTTGCATCTCCGGTAAAAGTCAATCAAAATGAAAAAGAGCTTTCGTTGTATTGGATAGCGCCGGAAACTTTGCTCGTCTCGAAGCACAAGGCAATTTGCTAGCTGCTGCTGCTCCCTACCGGTATGGAAGAGTACTACACAATTACTCTGCCAGGCAGCCAAATTGGATAATTTCCCACGGCACACCGGACAATACCTCACGGCACGCCAGGGTTTGAAAAACACTTCAGTACACCACCATTTCAATTCTCCAGTTAGGCCGAAGCAAAGTTGCACTTCTACCTCTTGGGTAGCTCTGCAAAGGGGTCCTTGGTTTTGGGCTCTGCAGCCAAAGCAGCATCACAGTCATCCATCTCTTCTGGCTCAGGCTTCTTCTCCTCCTTTTTCTTCTCTTTCTTCTCCTGAGGCTTGGCTGCCTCTTTTGGAACCTTCTCTTTCTTGGGTGGTGCATCTTTCTTCGGCTGCATCTCAGCAAACTTCTTAGCTACAGGAAGAAAAAAAAACAAAATTTTTTGTTTCTAAGATTTTTGTTTCTACACTTTGCTAAAGCAACACATCGGCTTAATTCACAAGCCGCATTTTCACGACCATATGGCGCACATAAATCTTAAATTTTCTCCAAACTGGACAGGGTGCCGAATAATGTGAGTTGCCTTGTGTACGCACTGAGTTCCAATATCTGCGAATGCTGTGGTGTGACTTTTGATGACGGGTCCGCTCGACAGACTGATGTTGTGCAGACACGTTGCTTATATCGAGGAAAGGCATACGTAACTGAGGACAGCCTGTGGACGTTAGAAGTGAGGAGGGTGGATGTCAAAGAGGACGCTGAAGGCACGCCCCCACAGTACATGCTTTGTGTAAAGCATCCCGAAAATGGCACGTACAAAGAGGCGCCCTTTCGAAGCACGGTTTAAACTGCAAGCTATCAGTTACGCAGAGGACCTTGGCCATCGAGCAGCCGTGAGAGAAGTTAACTAATCCAAGGTCCTTAGTGCATTTGTTTTCTGAAACAGCACCACCTATCCATCCGGGTAAGGACGACCATGGCGCAGGAACATCCGGCGGATTACAGGGGAAAAGCTGGCCATTTTCCGCTCCTACTGTAGCGAATATTCGAAATTCGGGTCGGGCCTAAAATAATCAATCATTGCTTCGTGCATGCACGCTACAGTATTGGACCATGCGTGCGTCCAATATTACAATGCGTCTTGTGTATGCGTTGAATACAAAAATAGCACCTGTAACTTACACTAGACCAGGGGTGTCAAACTCATTTCGCGTTGTGGGCCACATACGGCCTCGGTAGATGTCAAGTGGGCCGGACCATAAAATTTTTTACCGCAATCTGCTATAAATAACCAAAATAATATGTCTTCCCTTTGTTTTGGTCTAAAGAAGCACAAGAACACTCGGAAAATGTTGAAACTTTTACAAAACATTTCATGAAGCGCCTAAGATTTCCTTACAAATGTGCAATTGACTTTTATCATTCACATATATGCATTGCAATTAATCCCACCGACTGTACAAAGGCACAAAACCTTAACAAGTAATTGGTATTAAAAAATAGAGTACAGTAATGCACTTTTAAGATTAAACGAGATTTATAAAGAAAGGAATTTTTAAACCATTTACACGGGCATATCAAATCTAAATGTAATCCCTGCCTACACCTTACAAACTAAGGAGATCGCTATAATATGTGTAAAAAAAATAAAGTATACACATGTCCTTGATAGCGTCTGTTGTGTTGGGTGTCTCAGTGACAGACCGAGGCTGCTGTTGCGTCTTCTTCTCTGATCAAATCAATGTGTCCCCCTAGCGGATATTTCATGAATTGCACCCTATTAAAAATATTAATTCCGTGTCTTTTATGCATTTTCCCACTTCTAAATGATCATGCGGGCCTGATCAAACCTCCTTGCGGGCCGGTTCCGGCCCGCGGGCCGTATGATCGACACCCCTGCACTAGACCTTCTAATACTGTGCGCCATATGGTTGTGAAAATACTAGAGCTAAGATCGGTCCTAAAAAAATCGAGCCCGACCCGACCGTACCTCTAGAAAATACGGCACACTTAAGTAATAAAGCTTTACATCACTATACCAGTTTGAGCCAATTCAAACATCTGACTCATTTCTTCTGAAATTAACGTGTGTAGATGAGGTACAAGCAAGGAAGTGACCCACCATCAAACTGGGCCATTTTTTCACACAGCTTGACCTCTCCGAGGACAGTCTTGAACTGGGGCTGGTTAACACATGTGACGAACCAACGTGTCACGTTGGGATAAGGCTGACGGAAAGATGGTTCAAGAACCTAGACAGGGATAAAGGGGGTGATAAGATTCTCCGAATGGGGGGATAATTCTGGGAATGTGGGCTTTTGACATACAAGTAAGTGTGCTTTTCAGCCTATTCTGCTATGTCGCATGAATACTCTTATGTGGCTAACCTGTTTATACAGCCACAGCATGGAGCAGGCCACAGTGATGTCCGCAAGGCTAACCCTCTCTCCAACCAGGAAGGTACGAGTATTCAGGTGTTGGTTGAGCACTCCGAGCACCTTTTTCATATCCTCCTTTGCCTGCTCTGTGGCCTGGGCACATCCAGACAGAAGAATGATTATGCAGGAGAATTAGTTAAAAAAAAAAACAATCTTTAAAATCAGCGATGGAGAACGTCTTTATCACCATTACTTGCCATCGAGTCAGTTGTAACCACAGCATGAACCAGCCTTTAACTCACTGAGCCAAGAGATGACTGGGATGAATGTGGACTAAACAATTATCTTCCCCTATCAGATTAAGACTTTGTGCCACGGAAAGGGCACAGCCTTGCCCAGTGATAAGGGACTGCCCAAAATGGGGAAGCTATTTCAGACCAAATCTTTTTTAGATTATTCTAAGTAGGGCTGTCCTGATCACATTTTTTTTGTGTCTGAATCCGAATCCAAGTCAATGGATTTTGAGTATCTGCCAATACCGTGTCCCAAACCAATACTTCTGCAAAGCAATGAGAAAAGGAAGGCCAGATACAAATTATTTCAATTATCTAGAGTTCTTTTGTTTTAAATAAAGATATCCAAATATAACTTTGAACATGGCTGTAAATCAGCAGTCATTCAAAATCATGTTAAGAACTAAAAATATTTCATTCTTGACTTTAGAAATTAAGTAAATTAAAAAAATGTGATCTTTTTCAGCCAATACCGATCAGCCAAAAATCATGTGATCAGCCATGATTTCCAATCATGTCAATTGGGACAACCTTATTAAATGTTCAATTAAAATGCACCACCCACTGTAAGGAATAGATGCTGACAGTGTTTTAACTATGTCCTTATCAATTTTACAAATTGATTAGTTAAAATGAGTTGCCGATTGAGAAAGTGCAGGAACAACGTTATGCTAGTTCACACACAAAACATTGTAGGAACATGTAAACAGTTTCATGGAGGCACACTAGTTATTGGTACTAATTTAACATGCTGCACACCTGCTTGTTGAACTGCATGATTCCCAGAGTGGGGAACACCCATGTGCTGGCTGGAGGGACAATCTCAGAGTCAGCAAAGCTCACCCATTGAAGGACCTGAGCCGAAGCTTGGGGTGTGGCACCACGAAGGACATCATTGCCCACTGTATTTGAGGGGGCAAAAGTGAAAAGGACATGACACCACTTATTTTCCCATTCTTCAGACAATCGTTGCATTCAAATGTGAGCACAGAGAGAGCCAGTCTTTTTAACTCGCTGAGCCAGAGATAACTGGGAGCAATGTTGTTCCCCTGTCAGAGAGACAACATGCCATGGCTGGGCACCGCCTTGCTCAATGACAGGGGATGATACTTGTGAAGAGCCATTAAGAAAAAGCAGATACTTTGTCTAATTGTACTGCAAGTCTATGATTGAATGTGTACATCATAATTGACAGCGCAATCTGAAGGGAGAGTCGTCTTGATAGTTTAGTTTTAAGGAAACACAAGCACATTTAACTTGGGTGAACATGATATGTAGTTGTGCATGTTTAATGACACTCAACAGACAGGGCATGGGGGGGAACACTTGTGGAGCGCCAATAAAGCGCATGTACCAAGTTGTGCCATGAGTCTACGAATGCAGCTATGTAAATATGCATGCGGACAGTATGGTATTTGTTGAAGGTCTTCTGATCGTTTTATCTTAGTAATCACATGTACTTTCAAGAATAAGTGTGAGTCTGAGTAGTTATTAGGGTTACCACAAACTATCATTTCTAATCAAGAGTTTAATAGGCCTGTCACGATAAATTTTGCGCTAGGATTGCCATCGAGGGCTTTGTCCGAGTTCAATAATGCAACAATCGTGCACGGTCGAGAAAGACCGTGAGGTAGCGTGTAAGCTCTGCTGTTTGATGTCAACCGGGAGCATATAAAAACTGTTTAATAAACTTGAGTTCACTGACTAATGCCTCCATAATTTATTCCAAATAGACAAAACGATGTAAGCGTACCGCAGTCGGACATTGTGTCTTTAGATCAAACACAGATGGTAACCTGTGCGTGCTAATGCCAGCTAGCTTTTGGACAAGACTGTCCCGTGTAACAATTTAAATGATGTATCGGGGAAAACTGGAAAATGAGGCAGTTAAGCAAGAAAACCAAAATGCCAAATAAATACATTAACGACTCGACAACTATTAAAATAATAGACAATTTAGATTGTCAACGACGTGACTTGTCCTTGCAGCCCAACTAGTTATGCCCATTAGCAGACAGTCTTAAAACTCCCAGAAAATGTCTACTATTGAGATGGAGCAGGAACATTTACAATTACAAAACAATAATGGAAAAGGTGACAAGCCATATCTCCTTCAGTTGCCAAAAGTAGAGTAGAAGACTGGTGTATATGCCCATTCTCGACCTTAACAGCAAAAAAATAAATAAAAATGGAAAAAAAAAAAAGTGCCTGTTTAATATCAACTAAGACTACCGGTACCTTGATAATGAAGTCATGGGGTTTTCCAGATAACGTTTCACGATTTAGTACTTTGATTTCCTTTTCATTAAACTTTCATATAGTGGTTGTAGTTTTTATTTTTGAAAGGAGTGTGGGCCATACAAACAGCAGCTCTAATTCAAAGAAAAGAACATCAAAATACTCACAGTAATGAGCAATGGCGTTACTCTCAAACAAACAGAAACCGTCATCTCCCTGGTAGGCAGGTACCTACAAGCAATTGGTTAAAAGAACATTTGAAGAAAACATAACCACTTTGGTTACATGCAAAATGGCCATTCGATTCGTCAAAACAGGTTTTGACCAGCACCACATGGAAGCTATCAGGTTCCAGAGGATCACAACCAACCTTGCCCTGGGGGAAGTTGTTGAGGAAGGCAGGAGTGCGGTTTGTCTGCCCGAAGGTAAAGGCAGGGGCACTGCTGGCCACTTTGAGGGCAGCACCGCTGTACTGGGCAGCAATCTGAGCCTTGAAGGCCCTCCAGTTCTCTGGATACGTGTACAGAGTCTACGAAGATGTGACATGAGAGACACATAATTGACCTTTTACAAATAAACACAGCTGAACTCTCAACTGTAGGTCTTATTTTATTTATTTATTTTTATTTGCGAACCAGTTTGAACCTATTTGTAGTTGCTCTGTATTGTGTCCCATTTAAGCAATGTAACTTTGCGAGGGAGATTCCACGTCTATCCACACACGAAATCAAGCTCCACCATCACTTGCGTCAAGCCATTTTACCGACCAGGTAGGGCGGGTACCCAATGATATATTTACAGCTATAATTTGCGTGAAATCAAAGGAAAACGCATGAATAAAGCCTGGCATTCTCGTGCCTTAAGGTGAGATCGGTACTAGCTAAGTATCAGACGAAATGGTTAGCGCCCTTAAAAACCCTATGCTAAACTACGGGTGGGCGTTTAAAAGTTGGATTTCAAACAAACAACATGAGCGTTTAGCGGTGAAATGGATAAAACGTGTTTTTTCGACCAAAAAAAACCAGCTAACGTGGCACAAGATTGGGCCGGGAGTTAAAACGTCAGGAGCTGACTGCAACGTCAGTGTAGCTCAGAGCGAACATTCGCTTCAGTCATACAGTGGTCGCTCTATTAGTTTTCCATGGCAAATACACTTTGGTATCATGACATAAGTAGCAGAGAAGGTAGCCGAGGATCAATGGTGCCGTGACACAACAACGATTGTGAAGATTTACGGCAGATTGTGGAGATGAATTCCACATGAATGAAAGCTCTATAACCACTCTCCATTTTACTCACCCCTGCCGCCATCTTCAGGACGAGAGAAAGAAAGAACGATGGCGCACCCTGATGACGTATTTACGCTACAAGACGCCTGCGACGACGAGACGTTTCACTTTCGAGAGCTGTAACTTGTAGAGGCAAACAATTTAGCAACAAAATGAAGATGGAATGTTCAATTCTTGACCGATATAAATTTACGAGGTTAAAGTTCTGATTGGAATTACCCTACATTCACGATTTCTTTGCTTAGTTTACGAGTATAATGACAATAGCCCTATACACATATTGACAAACGTAACCAGAATTAGTCTTCATTTTTCCATTTGAAGACATTTTGATTACCGGTAATATGCTTGAGGATGGACTGTTTCTGTTCCATAATGCTGTGCCGCAGTCCAAAACCATCCCTCCACAGACGAATTCTGAGATGATTTTGGTATGGACGAATTTCCACACGGTGGGATTATGAGGCACTTTTTGGACAAACTTTAAGTCAAGTCAAGTCAAGTCAACTGTATTTATAGAGCACTTTCAAACAGCCATCGCCGCATACAAAGTGCTGTACATGGAGCAATTTAACATATACAATAAACAGTAAAACAAATCGGTAATAAAGACAGTAGAAAGCACCAAACAGTAAAACCAAGAACAAATTTAAGTCATGCTGAGTCGAAAGCCAGAGAATACAAGTGAGTTTTGAGGAGGGTTTTGAAGATGGGCAGTGAGGAAGCTTGACAAATGTTCGGTGGGAGGTCATTCCAGAGAGAGGGACCAGCAACAGAAAAGGCTCGATCCCCTCTCAGCCTCAGTTTAGTTCTTGGTACTTCTAATAATGTCTGGTCCGCAGACCTGAGGCGCGGGCAGGTGCGTGGGGCGGATGAGCTCAGAGAGGTAAGGTGGCGTGAGATTATTTAGAGATTTGAAAACAAATAAGAGGATCTTGAAAATAACTCTAAAATGTATGGGGAGCCAGTGAAGGGATGCCAGAGTAGGAGTTATGTGCTCCCTCTTACGAGTACCAGTCAAGAGGCGAGCAGCGGCATTCTGGACCAGCTGAAGCCGCTTAATGGAGGACTGGCTGACTCCAAAGTAAAGGGCATTGCAGTGTCGAGCCGGGATGTGACAAAGGCGTGAATTACTGTCTCAAAGTGTTCATGAGAGAGGAGAGATTTTATTTTGGCCAGCTGTCTAAGGTGAAAGAAGCTGGATTTAACAACGGCACCAATTTGCCGATCAAATTTGAAATCACTGTCCAGTTTAAGGCCCAAGTTTGAGACTGTTGACTTAAGATAAGGAGACAGGGGCCCAAGTCTACAGGATGGGATGTACAAGGGCCACTGGGACCAAATAGTATCACCTCTGTCTTCTTTTCATTGAATTTCAAGAAATTTTGTGCCATCCAGGTTTTTATTTCTTCCAGGCAGGACAGGAGTGGCTTTAATGAGAAGGCGTCTTTTTTGCTCAGTGGGACATAGATCTGGCAGTCATCTGCATAGCAGTGGAAGGGAATGCCATGTTTCCTTAAGATGGAACCCAATGGGAGCAGATACAGCGAGAACAGCAGAGGCCCCAGAATTGAGCCCTGTGGAACACCACATGACAGGGGAGCAGTGCGTGACTCAGAGCAGCCAAGGCTGACACAAAAGGTTCTGTCAGCTAAATAGGACCTAAACCACTCAAGAGCACTACCGCCAATGCCCAGATTATGAGCCACCGGACACTCTCAGGTCTGTCCTCAATAACCCGGGCCTCACAAAAAATGCCGTACACAAATAAGAAGAAATCCCCAGGCACTCCAACATCAGAAGAGTCAGAATCACATTTTATAACCTTGAGTGCGCCTACTGCCCGGAGACAGTTGGGATGGGTTCCAGCACCCCCCGCGACCCTAGTGAGGATAAAGCGGTTCGGAAGATGAATGAATGAGTTGTGGCTAAACGATGCCCAGTCAAACTCACCATGTAAGTATTAAAGTGTAACATACAATAATTTATAGAGTACCGGTATATCATATTTTAAAAAAAAAACAAAGTGGAATGTGCTCAGGGCATTATAGTGAAAACAAGATCCACACATGAAGCAAACTTGTTTTATTATGGCCTTTGGGTATTTTACAAACTATGACTGTGGAAAAACAGATATACCTGAAAACTAAAAACGAAGTGACATAACAGTGATGACAGAAATATAGGTTGCCAATAACATGAGTAAACCTTGTTAATTATATAAAACTAATACAAAATAAAAACTAAAAATAATTTCAATAAACAGTTCAAATGACCACTTAAAAAACACTGAAAACTAAAAATAAAGTGACTCATCACAGTGATGACGGGAATCGACGTGGATTGCCAATAACATAAGACCATAGTTACACATTTCTACAAAAAAAAATAGCCTGAATCACCCCTTATAAAACAGAGTCAGAGAGTGCACTGAGACTACACAAATGTTGCCTCCTCCAACAGATCAACTCACAAGACCTAAAAAAAGAAACAAGAAACTTGTTCACGTCCAATAATTGAAACATATGTAGTCCATATTCACTGTAATTTATGGATTCTATTAATATTAAAATCTGACACCGCCTGACAATGTGGAAAGACTCACCTAGATAGTCATCCATCAGAGATCCAATGGCAAACTGAAAAACAGATATTTTTCTTAGTGATTTTGTACAAACTTCCAGATAAAGCATGGCATGGTATACATTGCAATCTTTCATAAATAAATAAATAGTAATTATAATAATACGTACAATATCATTTTTGTCGACTCGTGTTCCTACAATCTTTAACCTGATCTCATCATCTTGCTGAATCACAATGTCCTTGAAAACAAACAAAAAATGGATATAATTACAAACAGCTTGGATGCTTGACTGAGAGATTCCTAAATTGAAAATAGACATGGTATAGCTTGGGAGTGGTTATACCAAAACAAGTGTTTTTCTTTGCCTCCTGAATTTATTTTTCCTTGACAAATGATATACCCATCATGAAAATTTGAGAACATTTTCACATGCAAGCACAAAAAGCATAAAAAAAAAACAAAGACAACTTCTCAACTCAACTGTATTTATACAGCACTTTAAAACAACCACGGCGATATACAAAGTGCTGTACATGGAGCAAAAATAATTCATACAACAAAAAACAATAAATTAACAAACACAGTAGAAAGCACAACAAAAGTAAAACTCATGCTATGTCAAAAGTCAAAGAATGAAAATTGTTTTAAGACGAGCTTTAAAAATGGACGGTGAGGGGGCTTGCCGAATGTTCAGTGGGAGATCATTCCAAAGAGAGGGACCAGCAACGGAAAAGGCTTGATCCCCTCTGAGCCTTCACTTAGTTCTCGGTACCTCTAATAGTGTCTGGTCCGCAGACCTGAGGCAGCGTGGCAGGGGCAGCATCGGGCAGGTGTGCAGGGGCAGAGGAGCTCAGAGAGGTAAGGTGGGGTGAGGCCATTTCAAGATTTGAAAATAAATAATAGGATCTTAAAAAGAACTCTAAATTGTATAGGGAGCCAGTGACGGGATGCCAGGGTTGGAGTTATGTGCTCCCTCTTACGAGTACCAGTCAAGTATCTGGGGTACACCCTGAACTAGTTGCAAGCCAACCACTGGGCACAGACAGGCAAACAACCATTCAGACACAGTCAGTCACACCAAGGTACAATTTAGTGTTTCATTAATCTGCCATGCATGTTTTTGGAATGTGAGAGGAAACAGGAGTACCTGGAGAAAACCCACACAGGCATGGGGAGGACATGACAAACGGCGGCCCAAGAAAATACTTAGGTCATCGTTGACATTTCTGGAGTTCAGAATTGACCAATCACATGCAAACTCATATTAAATGGTAGTTAGCACACACCTGCCACCATTATAAGCGCCTAACCACAAAACGTTCAGTTGTTCTCGTAGGCTATTCCTGACATGTAGGGTTTTTTGCTTTCTAGTACAACCCTGAAGGTTCTGTACTAACACTGACTGCTATTTCAATCTCTTCATAATTCCATCTACTTCATTGATGGTCCCAGTTCCCCCTGAAAAAAAGAGCACCGCGGAATGATGCTGCCACCACCATGCTTTTCTGTAAGTACTGTAAGTACGGTGTTCTTTTGGTGATGAGCATTGTTGTGTTTGCGCCAAACTACTTTTTGGAATTATGCCCCAAAAGTTCAAACTTGGTTTCGCCGTGTGTGCTGATTCCCATTTAGCATGCATTTGAATGTGACAGGTTAATTCGGAAAACAGCCACATCCAGGTGTGAGTGTGAGCACTTTGGCAAGCAACCCCAGTACTTTGGTTGTTGTTGTTTTTTGTTGTTGTTTTTTTAACCCCCCCCCTCAAAATTACATACATAAATACATACATACGAACTGCTAAAAAATGTCGCTGTTTCCTCACACCACTGGGAATGTGAACAAAGTTTGGCCATATACCCGTGTTTTGACTTCATCACAGAACATACAACATATATTTTACCTCATCAACTGTCTTATAGCATGGTGGGTTAGAGTTTGGATCAAACTCCATTTCTGAGGGGATGGACTGCAAAAAGAAACATCTGTTTAGAGTGGATCGGACAATGTTCAGTGGGCAGAAGGCGGCAAGTAAAAGTGAAAGCTGACTCACATGACGGGAGATGAAACATGACATGGGCCCAATTTCTGTGAACAAACCAACCTGCAAAACCAGAAAAAAAAACCACATTACACATGACTAAGAGAAGCTAAACCTGAGCATGTGACGTGTACATACGCAAAACACCATGTCAACATTTTTTCAACAAACCAGTTCATTAGAAAACATAAACCCCGAACACTGCATACCCAGCTTTGTATAATGAGCATAAAACACAGTTAGTTGCAGAGGGATATGTTGTGACAATTTCCAGTAGCGGCTTCAACAGAAAAGCCCAGACATTCTTCTGCGCAGCCATTTTGTCCAGGTCTTCCGGAGGGATCCTAAGGCGTTTTCAGGCCATCAGGGAGACATAGTGTCAACAGCTTGTCCCAAGTCATCCCGGGACAAGCTGTAGGGATCTCACGCTTCAGGGAGGCATCCAGGAGACATTCTGATCAGATGCATGAGCCACCTCATCAGGCTCCTCTCAATCCAAGATACTTGAACTCCTCGACTTGGGGCAGGATCTCATGCCCTGGAGAGGGCATTGCAGCCCTTTCCGACTGAGGACCATGCTCTCAGATTTGGAGGTGCTGGTTTTCATCCCAACCACTTTACGCTCTGCTTTGAATGTGCAATACTAAGGCCACCAAATAGGGCTCTCTCCCTCTCCGCCTTGGGTGCGCCTAGAAAATCAGTGACAAAGGACCAACCTTCATTGGAAACAAATCCGACTTACTGCTAGCAACATGGACCAAAATGACACCAGTCGTAAGGTGCATGAACAGCCTGTATCAGAGGGTTCGATACCCCATACTAGGCAAGGCACAAGGTTGAGCGCCTTCTCCAAGGGTGTGAAGATGGTCCACTGTTCTACGGCCAGGACGATGGCAACAACAAATGTTACACTTTAATGTATGATGCCGGTTAACTTTTGTATCCATTAAATATTACCACTTTCACACTTCTTCCATCTGGCAGCTGCTACAAGAGTTGCAACAAAACAAGACTAAAAAACAGCTTCTACCCTCATGCCATCAAATTCCTGAACAAATGACATCACAATCTAGAGCTGTCAACCACACTGTAATATTTTTTTGTACGTGGTTCACTCTTGGATGTTAACACTGTGCAACACCTTTGCACCCTTATATTCACATTTTTGCACTACCGGCTTCCACTGAACTCACATACACTGCACTGCCCTTTGTAAATGGTCTTTTTTTTAAATTTGTTATTCATCGTGCATTATTTGTAATTGTGTTTGTCTTTTATATTTTTTGCATCGGTGGGAGGAGACTAGCAAATTAAGAATTTCATAGCCCGCTGTTACCATTGTTTTTACTGTGCACATGCCCAACAAACATCTTGAATCTTACCTTGTTAACCTGAGTCACAACAGCATCCACAACCTCCCCTTTAAATGGCCGGAACACAATTGCCTTGTACTTGACTGGATACAGAACAAAACCTCTGCCGGGCTGGATCACTCCTGCCCCGATGTTGTCTATGGTAGTGACTGCGATGACAAAACCATACCTGAAAGAAAAGTATAAGTAAAGGGTCCTTTAGTAGTGTAGAGGCATTATTATGGAGCTGAAACAGTTCATATTCAATTGTCTTGCGTCTGACTGGAGACAAGTACGTCCAAGTATGTTGTGCAAAGCACTGATTGCTGCTATCCTGAAGCAATGAATGCAAAATAAGAGTGAGAAAGATTTCAAATAAAAATCTTGCTAAATTGCGTGTTTGTGCTTACAGAATGACCGTGCTGTTGATGGACGTGTTGCATGTGATCAACTGAAGGGTTACGTGTGCAAAAATGGGCACAAAGTTTATTGTGCATGAAAACTAGTACAGAGGCTAACTAGATATATATGCGTCATCTGCAAAATCGGCCACATTTCAAAAAGTTACTTTTTCGAATATTGGGAGAGGTATACGATACGCAATGTGATTCATCAAACTTGAGACGAATTGCGCTGGATGAGTTTGTGTCTTAAAATAGCACATCTGAAGGGCAGGTGCAAACCAGGAGCAAAGTGGTGCTTGCGCAGTGCGAGCCAAGCGAGAAGAAACAGGGAGGAGTTTTTGTTATTTTTAGCTCATGTAAACATTTTGGAAATTCTAACAAAAGGTTATGTGACATTGACTAGTAAGCAATGCAATTTGGGAACTTCCTTTGAGCCAGTCACATCATGTTGTTGCCATATCAACAATGAAAACTCCACTCAACTCAGACTTTCTGCATGTCTAGGTCATTCTAGCGAATGGTAACAATTGGTCCTTGAATCTTTTTTTCCGGTATGCTGCTCCGAGTTTTAAACGATACTTTGCAGGGTGGGCACACACTTGACAATTGCTACACACCCGGGATGAGTTATAGCAAACAAATGTTATTTTTTTTCCAAGATGGCGCCCGAATAGGCAGTGCTCTTCAAGAGCCTTGTTTTTTTTTGTTTTTGTCTTTTTTTGTTGTCAAATGGTGGTGTTGTTACGTCGTGTGGACGTGATGTGGACTATTTTCAGCATTTTTGGCCACAACATTAGTCAAAGAAGAAGAATTTGTGCTTGGTGGTTGCGCCTTCTCAGCAGCACACGCGTACCAGCACTGATTTTTTTGATTGGGAGGAATGTCGGCGCCATTTAACTGTCGATGCTGGACATCCCCGGGGCGCTTATGTCTTGCGCCTGAAGTAGGCAGCATTTTCACAGCCCTGCTTTATTCAGCGAGCGAAAAGGTCGGTGCTGATGGACAGTCTGCGGCTGGATGGATGCATGGATTGAGGAGCCGACGATGAGAAGAAAGGAGCATCAGCGCAGAGCGCCGATGCGTATGTGGAACTGGGAGTCGCAGTTTGGAATTGAAGCGGATTTACATGGGACAGGAGAAGAGAGCCAATCTCTCTTTTTCGTGAATGGTTGCTACAGTTTCTTGTTGCTTTCAAGCTTAGCTTGTAGCAGACGTGTGCACATTGCAGCATGACGTATTTAATCCACTGGTGAAAAGGACACTTTGATTCGCTCCTCTTTCATCTATAACTGCTTCAGACAACAAGTGTATGCAGGAAAGTGGTTAATATTGCACGATTGTCTGTGTCTCATGTGTTGTCTTATATTATTTTGTCATTTTTTGTTAACTTTTCTTTTGATGGCGGTGCGGACACCCGCAGCGGCTCCTCTTGTTTTATGCTGACACATATACAGCACATTTGACAACAAAGTTATTTCAATTCAATTCAAAATACGGCTTTTATATTGTTTCTGGCTTCCCCGAAATTATTGCCGTGATTAATGTTTTTTCAATGAGTCAGTAATATTTGTTTTGCTTTCATGAGGAGGGTAGTGGGTGAGGAGCCTAACCCAGACAACTTTGGGCAAGATTGTTTTTCCTGTATGTACTCTATGATTGACAGGCGACCAGCCCAGAATGGTCGCCAGCCAATCACATTCTAAATTTGCATGGACAATTCAGTAAAGATTTCAGTTAACATAACGTGTTTTTGAAACGTGAGAGGAAGCTGGCGTACCCGGAGAAGACCAAACAAGCACATGCAAACGCCACAAACTAATGCAGGGCAAAGAGTTGAAAGCCAAATGCCACTTCTTTGGGGAAGACATGATAACCACTAGTCCACAATGCTGTCATTTTTAAATTCATATTTCTGTTAAGGTATTCATATTTTTATTTTAAAGAATGAAAATGTTTCTTTGAATTTTGGGTAGCACAGTAGACAAGTAGATGACTCAGCATGACTTAGATTTGTTCTTGGTTTTACTGTTTGGTGCTTTCTATCGTCTTTATTATCGATCTGTTTTACTGTTTCTTGTATATGTTATATTGTTCCATGTACAGCACTTTGTATGCAGCGATGGCTGTTTGAAAGTGCTCTATAAATACAGTTGACTTGACTTGGTTAGCATGTTTTTCTCAAAGATTTAAGGTATGGAGTTCAAATTTCGGTTCGGGTTTTCCTGTGTGTAGTTTGTATTTTATCACTGTGCTTACATGGGTTGGGTTTTCTCCACTTTCAAAAGTGGGGTGACTCTGTGATCACCTGTAAACCAGTCCAGGGTGAACTGACCTCTCCCGCGAAGTCACGGGTGTCAAACTCAAGGCCTGGGGGCCAGATCTCGCCCACCACTTAATTTTATGTGCCCCGTGAAAGCAAATCATGTATGTCAACTTCCATGATCCTTGCTAAAATCTGTATTGAAATGTCAAATTGTCAGGAGTAATAACTAACGTTGAGATCTTGTTTACACTTACTTGAACAAACTACTATATATAGTGGACTTGAGTAATTTCAAAACTAGTAAGACACCAATTTGTTGTGTCTAAGTAATGATATAATGAGAGGATTAAACATTTATTTGGTTTCACTTTTGTAACGGCCCTCAGAGGGAAAACTTAACTTGAAAGTGGCCCGCGACAAAAAATGAATTTGACACCCCTCAACTCAACTCAACGGTATTTATAGAGAACTTTAAAACAACCACCGCTATATACAAAGTGCTGTACATGGAGCAAATATCATATATACAACAACAAAACAATAACAAAGACAGTAGAAAACACAAAACCTGTAACACTAAGGTCAAGTCTCAGTCATGCCGAGTCAAATGCCAAAGAATACAAATGAGCTTTGAGACGAGTTTTAAAGATGGGCACCCATACTGCGCTAAGTCAAGCAGCATAGGCTCCAGCTCCCCCACAACCACTGTGACAATAAGTGCAGTGTGTGTGTAACTAATTTAATCACAAATAGCAAAGAAAATTAATCAAATACCCATCCCTATTCAAAATGTATAGTTTTCTTACTGTTTGTAGCTACCACTGACTTATCAAATTGCACTCAAAACATGACTGATGAGTTGGTAAAGGTAAAAATTTGTTTAAGAACGTTGTGCAGTTTTCTGTCGTGAAGAACTGCACAGCGTCTAAATTGAGGGACACATGAGGGTGTTGGGGGGAGTGTGTTAACCTTTTTGCACCGCAAAGTTCAAACGCGCAGGACCCATATTAGGCCCCAGCGTCCCAACGTGGTCCGTCTCTTTATTACACGTTCAATACTCAAAAAATACTTACTTTCCGGTACAAGTGCCCTCCACTTCGGTAAAAAGCTTCTGCTTCACGGTATTTAAGAGATTGGGACCAAAATACCTGGGGTGAAGTAAAATTTCATGTTCCAAAGATATCTGTAAACATAAAAGGGCTGCATGAATATGAGTCAAATTTGACTTTGGCTGTAGAGCATTTTGTCACTAAAATTTAAAAGATGCGGATTCGCTTGCTTTTTCGTACTCGGAGCTATGGAGCACAAAGGGCGCCCATTATGAGTCATTAAAACTGCCAAAATACAGTGAAGAGAATAAGACCCACACTTACATGGTAAAACATTTCTTCCTTTTTGTGTTCAATCTGTTCTCGATTAACGTATTTTAGTTGCATAAATGGCCTAAGATGGTTTACCCTGTCGCTTGGAAAAGTATGCAATACCCCTCACTATGTTTTAACAACCGTTGACGATGAAAGGTTACAGATTCCTTCCCCCCGCATTTTGCCTTTCAGGTGGTAAAATGTCTCAGAATAAACTCGTTTACTGTAACAACAGATCAAGCAAAAAAGAAAAAATAAGAAATAACATTTTTGTGTCCGACCAAAACAAGAATAAGACAAATTTTCTACAGTGCGTTTAGGGCCACAAATATGATATTTTTGATCAATTGTACTATGTTAAAACTGAAAGTATAGCTTTGATTGACCCCTAGCGGTCGGAAGACCAACATGACCCGGAAATAGATTGTTCTGAAATGCAAACAGTCAGCTGTCGCAAAATATAAACGATACCGTAAAGCAACAGAGAAAGACGTAAATTCAGTCTGCGTTTTTTCTATTTACCAACACAGAACCGTTTTCCCATAAAACATTAGAATTACAAATTGGGCACACAAGCAAAATAACGAACAAACAAACAACTATGCTGTCTAATATAAAACAAAACAAAAAAGACAAGGAAAGAAAGAGAGTGAGGAAAAAAGAGGTTTAGAAAAGTCTATTCAGAAAATGAAACATCATATATTATAACGTCCTGTTTTGTTTTAAGTATCATCGATGTCCCTGATACTTTTGTTAGTTGAGGGGTTCGTTGTTTTTTGAGAATAGCTCTACTTTACGAACGGCAAAAGGAGAGATGGAATCCTTTGAATGCAGTTTTATTAAGAAAAAAGACGTCTGCATCGCAGCACGTTCGAGAGCACAACCCAATTTTTTGGAATATATTATTTTAACAGATTCTTCCTTTTCATAGACAATAAAAAAAACATTTTTGATGCGAGGCTGATGATTTCTTAATACATTTCTAATCTACCAAATTAACTTAATCTATAACAATTGAAAGAATCGTATATATTCTTGTTTGATAAAGCAACATTCCTTTATCAAACAAGAAACATCAACAAACATCAACTCAGTATAATCCAGATTCTTTAGAAAACGCACCTATTTTATTAATTGCCAGTGGAACCTTTTCTGCTCTCTTGAGAAATATTATAATATCATTAACTATTTGCATTATTTTCAGATGATTACACCATACAATTAAAGGCTCAATATCGGGACTACTATTCAGAAAAATATCTAACAGCTCTGATACCGAAATAAATAATAAAGGAGATCACGGACATCCTTGTCTAACCTCAAACCCCACTATTAATTTCAAGTAATTGAAAAAAATGTTCTATCACATCAAGTATTTTTAATGTAATTGCAGGTGAAATAATCGCGAATTATATTACATAGGGCGAGCCTCCCCTACAGGAAGCTGCCATGTTTCGCCGGCTCGAATGAGACAAATTGATCGAAGGTGGTTCCAAAACCTGATGACGACAGCATTTGTAACAAATGACATGCATTACCCCGACACTTTAGGGAATACTACAGGGTGTCCCTTGAGCCTCCATACAGAGGGGAAATAATACATTCCATACATGTATGGTTCTAACGATTATTTCTTTATAATTCAGATAACTCAGAGAATGTATTTGAATAAAGAGCAAGCAATTGAAATTATCCGTAAAGAGCATATTATATAAATAAAATGTCAAAAAACGTTTTTTTCCCCCAATGTATGCAGATTTATGGGACACCATGTTTGTAGAGGGTTTTTGGGATGACATTTTGTTTCAGATTTGCTGAAGAATAAATCGTCGGCTTGCTATGTGTAACTCCAGGCACCGTCGTGCGCGTGCTTCAAAATACACGCGCTTCGAACTTAGGTCGTTGCATTTTATTCGTGCACAGTAGATACCACTAAATTCACCACTGGATGGCACAGATTATGCACATTGTACCTCAAATAAATACATTGCAAAACATGAAAATGAGGCACGGCTAGACCGACCCCCTACCCAAAAAAATCCTTATCGGAGGGAAGTACAGAACAGTAACCCGTTTACATGAAATTAACATACTGGAAGATTGTGTACAACACAGAGAAGGAAAAAAACCTATACAGTATGTTTCACGTACATTTAAATAAAGTAAACGTTTAGACCGCCCTTATTTTTTTTAATAGACCGCCCCTTTGTGTGACAAGGAAGTGTGAAACGGCAGGCGTACCCATAACACGGTACTGCGATTGGGTAGATTGACTCTTGAAAAAAAAGGGAAAACAAGTTATGGAATGACAGGGATATTGCATCGATCTGCATTGACATATCTATATTTATATACTGAAATTATCGAGTAGCGATAGACTGGAAAGTTGCTTTCGAAAACGTAGCTGTTTTTGTCAACCCTCCTTCTTCTATTTGCTACGGAGAAATAAAAACGGGATCTAATGGCGAGTATGTTTGTCCGGAGGTTCTTTCTGGCTGCCACTCACATTGTAAGTTGTGAGTCAAATGATTCGTTCTACGTTGAATATTTCCGTGTTATCTTGTAACCGTACTTGATTGCGTCCAGAAATCTCCGCGGTTGGCCTGTCTGATTAAGAGCAAACGAGAGCAGGAGACTGCCGCCAGGGCAAGAACTTTCTCCTGTGATCCTCCGGAAAGGATCAGCCGCTATCCAATTCCTTACAAGAAAGACTTGCCATACGACATAGTGGAACTTATGGAGGAAGTAGAGTCCAAGGTAGAAAAAAAAGCGCCTCGCGATATAAATGCAATATAATGACTATAACGCATTTGTTTATAGGGAGGTTTCTTACCAAACGTCTTCAAAGTCCTCTCTCACAGACCTGCAGAGTTTCGAGCCTTCTTCTCTTACTACAATGAACTCATGAGCAAGGAGACAGGTGTGTTTACTTCTCTCTATTAAAGAACATGCAGGAATATGAATATGTAGTACAGTATATGGCGGTATGGCGTGCTTCGTGGACACACGGAAAATTTTCTTTGTCTTGTACACAAATAATTTGCTAACTTAATAAACTTAGATACTGTACAAACCTTTCTGTGGGCAACAAATATATATATGAACCATTCATCCATGATCGGAACCACTTTATCCTTACGAGGGTCGCGGGGCTGCTAAAGCCTATCACAGTTGTCTTTGGGAAGTAGTCTTGGTATACTCTGAAGTGGTTGCCAGCCAATCGCAGGGCACACGTAGACAAACAAATATTCGCACTCACAATGGCACCTAGGGACAACTTACAGTGTTCAATGAACCTACCATGCTATACCATCGAAACATGACCTCTGCACCATGAGACAGACATGTTAACCCGCAGTGCACCATGCTGTCCCAAATATATACCCAAAACTCAATATTAATTACAATGTACACAATCAGAAAGGGGAAAATAAAGTATTTTGACCTTCTATATCTCTGAATTACAACCTGATGATTCTCATGTAATGACATTTTGTATTGATCAGTATTAAAATGAGATTCTTTTGGCTTCCAGGTGGACTAACCAAGGCAGATCGTGAGCTAATTGTGGTGGCCACCAGCATCCACAATAAGTGTCTTTACTGTGTAGTTTCCCATAGTGCACTTCACCGCATCTACTCAAAGAACACTACCCTCTCAGACCAGGTAGCACCTGTGACAAACCGACTATTTTCTACTGTTTATGCTAATTGACATTTAAGTTTTTAAGTCGCATCCATTTTTATATTATGGTACACAAGAACAGACAATTGAATAAACTGTACTATATATGGGGCTGTACATACTTCTCTTTTCAGCTCTGTCAAAATTTGTTTCTTTTAGGACGTGTTAGAAGCAGGAATATAATTATCCATTTCATTGTCACTGTCATTGTACATATTTACGCGTTTTATTTGACATTTTTATATGGCATGTTTCACTCAAAAATTAATTTGCCGCTGGTGTTAGCTCGCATGAGAATATCCTCATGAGCTCCTTCTGACTTCTCCCCCAGGTAGTGGTCAACTATGAGAATGCAGAGCTCCAACCACGAGAACGAGCCATGTTGGACTTTGCCATGGCCGTGTGCCGCGCAGACGCCATCACTGAGCAGCACTTCAAGTCCTTAGAGGAAGTGGGCTTTGACACCGAGGACGCCTGGGATATCGCTGCCATCGCGGCCTTCTTCGCCATGTCTAACCGACTCGCCCACCTCACTGACATGCGGCCAAACAAGGAGTTTTACAACATGGGCCGCATACCGCGGGACAAGAGCAAAGATAAAGAGGGCAGCAATTGATTTACCAGACAAGTTTAATTTAGGGTAAAATATTACGATTTACTGACTTAAATGTAAATCAGTCAAGGCTATCATCCATACTTGTTATACAGTCGTGAAATTATCACTTTTGGCTGTCATTGTTTGGGATGAAAAAATATTAAATGTTTTGTGTATTATTTATTTAGTTATGCAGACGGTCTGTAGTTCCCTTTGTTGTTTGGTATGATGTGTCACATTGATAACAAAGGTAAGAGCTCTGCCTAAAAAAATATTTGAAATGTGTAATATGCATTTTTTTTTTAAATAGAAAGATTTTTCCAGGGAACTGTGCTGTTCATGGACGGCCCAGTAGTCGAGTGGTTCGCTCGTCGACTTCACAGTGCAGAGGTACCAGGTTCAATTCCAGCTCCGGCCTTCCTGTGTGGAGTTTGCATGTCCTCCCCGTGCTCGCGTGGGTTTTCTCCGGGTCCTCCGGTTTCCTCCCACATTCCAAAAACATGCATGGCAGGCTGATTGAACACTCCAAATTGTCTCTCGGTGTGAGTGTGAGCGCGAATGGTTGTTCGTTTCTGTGTGCCCTGCGATTGGCTGGCAACCAGTTCATTGTGTCCCCCGTCTAGCCCGAAGACAGCTGGAATGGGCTCCAGCACCCCCCGTGACCCTAGTGAGGATAAAGCGGTTCAGAAAATGAATGAATGTGCTGTTCATAAACTACAGATGTTTTCTTGTCAGTTCTGTACAGTATGTAGTGTTCTTCATCAACACTAGATGGCACCAGAACGCCACATTATTGGAGTGATAACCATTTTAAAGCGCAAAAACTATTCCAAGACATTGTATTTCCACTAAAGATGCACAGTAGCAACTCTTACGTACTTTTGTTTTCTCTTCAAAATGGCAATTTAAGAAAATTATATAAAAATACATGATATGAAATCCCACTCCACCTCCGTGACAGAATTTCCTGTATTTGAAACATATATTCTTTCAAACATGAAACCATGTTTATTGGTATGGAGTATGTAGAATTGCCCAATTTACACAATACATTATTATTTGTGTACTTAAGGAATCTTTTAAAAATTGAACAGGAAGAAGTAGGTTGTTTCACTTCATGCATCTCAATGGGATTGATCACATGAAGACAAGATGAACAGCTTTCTGATGGAAGCATTCATCCATTTCCTACTGTAGCTTTGTACACTGATGGATGAGTCCATACAACTTTATCTTTGCATTAAACTATAAGGGAATATTGCATATGAGTAGTTAATTGTCCCGGGGCTCATCTAACCTGACATCAGAACAAGTCCAATTTGGGGCTCGATAAAGAGGAGAATAAAGTGGCTTATTGTAGTTGAGACTGTGGGTAAAAGGTGAGTGAACAAACACGAATGTTCATAGGTTCTGTCATTTTAGGTTGCAAAGGGGTTAATATCCTGTCGATGTAAGGTCACTATAATGTGATTCCAAAATTTCATAAAAAATACTATCCCAAATAATGTACTTGCTATGTTATGTAGTTGTCATCAGAAATATTCTGGAAACTGTACTATGAATTTTTCGGGCATCATTATTTCATCAAATGTTCTTGTCAAATTGTTTTCCAGAAGGATCAAAAATGACTCAGTGGCTTGCATAAACATGTTGGGTGACATTACAACTGATATTTTGAATTCAAAGACTGGGAAAACTACAATTCGTACTCATGATCATCGATGGATTACTGCTGGATCCCTCCACAGAAACACGGTGACTCTTCTACAAACACTTGTTTCAGATTAGAGCGTTCCGGATTGATAATCCAAATGCACATTCACTCAGATTACTTCATCCCTGTGGATTACGGGTCATGTGCCTTCTCATATTTGCTCAGAGAGAACGATTTAAGGTTTTACTATTTTTTTCCTTGTTTGTCCATGGGTGTGTTCTATTTGTGTCTTGTTTTGTATGCCCCCCCCCACCCCACCCTTCATAATGATTTCCTGCGGCCTGATTTTCAGTGTCTCTCAGCACACTGGGGCAGATGGCATTGATATTAGTCAAGGTTGTTTTTACACTGTGATATTGTTAAAGATTTGGCATCATTGCAGACAATCTCGACACAGTCACATCACATTAGTTTGATATGGAAATTGAGTGGATGACTCAAGACAATCTCAAAAGTTTCTTTGCCCTTGAAGACTGGCAAGATCACTTTTTGGCAGACTCAGATGTTTTGCTCATTTTGCTTGGGTCTGCCATGAATATGAATACCATTTCACTCCCTCTCGCTGCTTGTGTCTCTGAAAATACTTTTGTTCCATCTTATATCTGAGCCCAGCAAATTCATGACAGGTGGATATTGTATTGCCTCTTTTGCACTTCATGATGTTTACTCATTTTGATATGGCTCGATACGCTTTGTTGATACTTTTTCACTGGAAAAAGCAGATACTTTCAGGTACTATCGGGTACTATTTAAAACAAATGTATTTCTGCCCTCTTGGATGATATTTGTCTCCTTGTCAGTCGACCCCACCCCCATTCTTATTGTTGCTGTTTGTTGCCTCGATCATATTCAGTGTATGGTTTTAGCAGTTTACCACTGTATATGATTTTGAGGTATAAAACTGATGCAAACAGAGCTGTGCTCAGCCAAGGCAATACTATGCAGTGAAAAAGTCTAGCCAACCTCACCAGTGTTCTTTCATTTGGTGATGCATCATATTAGCATTCAAGTTGTCCTGCTATACTGAAAGGAATAGTAAATTCCGACAGCAGTCAATGTGTCATGATGGTATTAATCAAATAGGCCTTTCAGCTTATTGACATATTGCAATGTAGGACACAAGAAAGCCCAATTACATCTCAACTATTTTGAAAGAGTGTGCTGGTTAAAGCACATCCACAAATTTCTCCTGAAACGGTGCCAAGTGGTGTGGTTGATGATTTGAAGTGACCGTAGATAGTGACCTTACACTGGATGAATATTTACAGCATCTTACAATTAATGGTACATTAAAATAAAAAAATAAAAAAAAGGGGGAAAAAAACGCAACATACTGCTGTATTTACAGAAATTCACTACGGTGTAGAAAGTAATAGTTTCACTTTACACTGGAGTCCCAAAATAAGTTCCTATTAATGTGCCCTTAATAACTGGTGAACCCCTAAACTTTGGTTAACCAACCTGTGTTCATTCAACTTTGTTCTTGCTTCCATATAGTGACACCATCAATTAAAGGGGCCTCTAAAACGACACATTCTGAATGCATAAAAAATGTATATGCAGCACATGATAGCACATGAAGTGCAAAATGTGAGGACTTCTAATTACAAGGCTATTATATACTTATCTATAATTCAAGTTAATGGCTCTTCAAAAGACATACTGTTCTTTAAAAGGGGTGCATGACATATGATTTAATGACCTTCCATTTGTGTATCCCACTCAAGCATAGCCATAAGACCAAACCTCAATGCAACAAAATCTGGAAATCTTAGAGTTATAAATGATGACACAACAAATACAACTAAGTGAATTCAAAGTTTAGCAAGCAAATTAACAGACCCACCCCATAAAACAGCAACAACAACAAAATGGTAGGGCAATAATCAACAGAGGACAACTACTAAGGTGAGAGACTGTTTAACCTTGAGGACCTGATAGGTGTCTTGGAAACATGCAGGGTAAGGAGAGGCGAGGTGCAGCTTCCAGCAGTTTTGCTTCTCAACTCCAAACGCTCCCTTCCTGAAGTGAGTGGAATAAGCGGAAGATTGCATGGGACTGGCAACATGCTTTTTCTCAAGAGCACTTTGAAACAATCATTCATGTCTTTGTCACATCTCGGCTGGATTACTGTAATGCACTTTACTTTGGAGTCAGCCAATCCTCCTCCATTAAGCATCTCCAGTTGGTCCAGAATGCTGCTGCTCGCCTCTTGACTGGTACTGATAAGAGGGAGCACATAATCCCTACTCTGGCATCCCTTCACTGGCTCTCTATACATTTTAGTGTTCTTTTTAAGAGCTTATTATTTGTTTTCAAATCTTTAAAGGTCAACTGTGAAGTAATTTGAGGAAATCCCAAATGAAATATTTTTACGTCATGAGTAAAGTAAGGAAACAAAATACATTGAATAAAGCATGAAAAAAGAATTTATATTTCTTGTAGTCGACAAGGTAATCATTTCCTCAAAGTGAGATCTTGATGAGCAACAAACCCAAAGCGTGATGTCACTTGAAGACAACATTAATGGGGCTCTCAATGGAAAGTGTACAAAACCAGCCAGAAATCGATTCGGAAAGCGACGTTTTAAATGTATTTGAGGAAATCCAGGTGTTTGAAGAGTTGGAGGAAGAGGAGGTTGTTAGCAAGATTATATTAGACCACTGCTCTCCTTTATGTTTCAAGAGCATTACATTGTTTGAAGTAATTATATCAGAGGTCAATGCCATAATGGAAGGTCTTGGTTTTGACTTTGCCCCGTTGCTCCTCAATCCATGGCTGAGATTTTGAATGCAAATGAACAAGCAAGCAACCCAACAAGCAAAAACTAATGTTCTTCAGCGAGTTTCTGAGAGAATCAAAACAATCCTATACCTAACAGTGTGTGTGGTGGGTCTATTCTTTTATACTGTAGTTGTGTTGCTCAAGAATTATGATTGAAGCTTCAATGCCTCCAAAAGCGCCTGCTTTGTTTTGTAAGCTTTTAACCCCATGACGTTGACATCAGCTTCACACTGAGCTCAGCAGTCTGACCATTTGACACACAATCTGCTATCACGCACCCCCCACGCTGTGCGCAGTCTGCACGACAGTGTTTTTATCCACCAAAACTGTTTGTGGGGGGCGTCTCAAGGCTGCAGCCTGCCTTTCCCGCCATTGCACCATACCATGCTGTCACACCACACAACGCCCTGTTTCACGACTGGCATGCAAAACAAACAAGAACACAAGTCAACAACATATGCAGGTCAGTCACTTCAAGGTGCGAGCAGCAGAGAAAAAGCCTCCTCTCAGGGAGCTTACAATGTTCATGACATTGAGGGATACCCATCTGTTAGAATCGTTCTTCCAAGAGATGTGTGCACGTTTTTTAAGCTTCATCCATTTTCTCAGTACCGATCTATTATCATGTCTCGTGTAATGGCCCTGGAGGCTTGTATTTAATTCTCAGTTTTTGAGGAATTAGAAGTTGTTAAAAGGCCATGTTTCTTATGACAAATGAGCTCAGCTTCACAGCAATAATTGATTATCAGAAAGTACTCACTTACATGTGATACATAGGGTTTTTATTTGCATTTTACAATTCCTGAAATGATTCATCTTCACAAATAATAGTGTCTCACTTGCGGCATTCGCTGGTGCTTTGTTAATATTTCATAAAGTTAATGGTGTGCATGGTGCATGGTGCCACGATCGAATGGCCCAACGACCGGCCAAATCGTTGTAAATGGGAAATCAGCACTTTACATTACAAGGAGAGATAATGGTGCATTTGCACATGTTCAAAAGCATTACAAGCAAAATCCAGTGAATATTTCATATGCTGCATAATGCGTCGTTTAAGGCCTATACTATGTACTGTAATTATATCAAAGATACACAGTCCTATTCATTCAATAAGATACAGAAATTGTTGGAACAATCAGAACAAACCTCTGCATCACCGTTAATCTACTGTAAAGTCTTGTAAATATGTAATCCTAAAGTCAAACTGTCCACGTGACTGCAATCTGTTCTAAAATAATGGGGTAGGGGGAAAAAAAAGACGTATTATTGATATGCTACAACTGTATTCATAACTAGTTGATTTCGGGAATAACTGTGTCAAACAATTCTTTGGCTGTGTTACAGTTATACATATACAGTACTAGGCAACTTTAAATATGGTTCATATAAGGAGACAAACTGCACTGAATATGGCATATCAATGCATAATGTTGATTCCAAGCTGGCCCAAATGAAAAACTTTATCTAAAGGAATAATTATTCGGCAAGACTGTCTGTCTTGCCGACCTAAAATGAACCCAGATTGCTCTGAAAGAGGGGGCAGTCCTCCCCGGGGACAGTAGGCCAGTATATGAGAAATGTTCATTTCCAGAAAATAAAAAAATATTCCAGAATCACAGTCTACCCCCTGTGGTGTATTAGCAACTTTTGAATAAGTTGTTGCAATGGGCGGGTAATAACTTTTCCAAATTGGGAGCCCGACTTTCACTCTTCTGGGAAGATTTTTAAAAAGAGATTGCAGAGTGCCTGTGTGAAAGTTTTATCTTATTTAAAAAGAGCACGTGTGAGGTTGGGCGGCACGTCAGTTGACTGGTTTACACATCTTCCTCATTTCATCTTCTATTCCGGCTCTGGCCTTTCTGTGTGGAATTTGCATGTTCTTCCCGTGCCTGCGTGGGTTTTCTCCGGGTACTACGGTTTCCTCCCACATTCCAAAAACATGCTTGATGACTGAAACCTCTCGATTACCCTGAGGTGCGATTGTTAGTGCGAATGTGTCAGGTTTGTCCAATTTGACACTCAGGAATAAAACACAAGGAGGAGACAGGAGACTCAATTCTGGTACCAGGAGGGAACGAGGAGAAGCGTTAGGTTTCAGTTCTCCGCACGTCACCCCTGACGATCTCCTCCTTCACCACCTTATTTATTGGGAAATCTACTACATAGGTGTGTCCAACCTAAAGGGTGGGGGCTGTTGGAGACACACTGAACTTGTTTGACTATGTGTGTGTATGTGAGTGTAAATTACGTACATGTGTGCCATTGTTACAAAAACATCACGTTGCAGCTGGTGTTGATGGCTCCATCCACTGTCGAACCTTGCTCCTGTTTAGTCTTAAAACTTATCTCATCCCAACCACGTCCTCGGAAACCTTTCACACAGTGCACTAAGCATTCGTGAGTATAAAGGTGAGCATATAATGAATAAAAGGATTATAAATGTGAATGTTAATCATTCACATTTATAATCAAGCATTATATCTTTATTAAAAGCATAAGCGTTCTTTAATTAATGATTGCAGGCATAAGCGTTCTTCATTGCGAGCATAATCAATCAATCAATAATAATGTAACATTAATAATAACACTAATAATAAGCGAATGTATGATAACTAAAATAATCAACCCATCATTCCCCCCTGTATATCCTACATTTGCTCATATCATCGCACAGAACCTTCCCGACTTACTTTATTCAGCGGAGACATGTACATGCAAACATAGGTAGACCCAGGGGTTGAAAAGATAGAGGTAACAACCAGATCAAAAAACAATCCCAAACAGAACCCAGGAAAAGATGGTAAACATCGTCCACAACATCCTGATATCAAAATGAAAACAAGTCACACAAGTCACAACAACCCGAGTTGTTTTCCACATCAGAATCACTGCCATCCCAAAGTAACAGCAGAGGGTAAATTCCATTCACTTTAGACGTCGTGGGTACCATAACCGTAGTGATAAATTGGATAAGCAGAGCTTTTGATACAGGGACCTCAGCAACATCCAAATTGGATAAGCAGAGCTTTTGATACAGGGACCTCAGCAACATCCACACAATGTCGAGATAGCTGAGGAAAAATAATTTCAGAGATTAAAACATAACACACCAGTATTTTACGTGACAAAGGTCTCACTCCATAACTCTGATGACAAGGGCGTGGTCACGCCGGAGCGATCCGGTTCAGTGTGCGGGGCCCTCAGGGCGTGGTTGAACGGCACCGCTCACCACATGCCGCACACGCTCGATTGGCCTCAACCAAGAGCACATTGACCGCTATGCGGTCCCGGAGCACCATCAGAGAGGCGACTGTCAATTGTTTTACTTCCAATTGCCAAAAAGGCTTCCTCAGTACAATTTGCAAGCTTCTGGACAATGTAGTGGAGGTAGCAGATCCGTCAGCATGTTTATAAAATGGACTCTCACCGTGCAGCAACCTGGTTAACCAATTTATACTCATCTGGTACGCCACGAGGAACTCCAATTACACCAACGTAGGTGGAATCTCAAATATCCTCTCCTGTGGACAGAAACATAGTCATTGATAAAGCAGTGACACCAATGCGCAAACACCTGTGACAACCCTTAAAGCAGAGCTCTTTCATGATTTTTCGCAAAGAAAAAGAAAAACCCTCCGCCTCGATAATCATCATTTGCCAATAAAATTTGTTCGACGTACATTACTACATTTCATCGTATCCACATTAACATAAAATAAAGAACAACAGAAAGAAATATAGTTCAACTTTCAGCAAAGAATAACTATATTAATGTCGTGTTGTTTTCTATTTTCCTTTTACCATAAAAGAAAAGATCCTCAACGCATAAAATTACCCAAAACATGTATTTAAAATCCGTATTTGAACCTTTATGATCAAATTAATACACCATTTGAACTAGAAATAAATCAATAAACAGTGATAAATTCAAATTCATTCCAGCAACATCAACCAAGGAGCACAATACATAATCACTTCAACCTCCAAAACAAAACCGAATAAAACAAGTTATGCTCTTTTTATTAGCCTTGGTGCGTTGCCCTTTGCCCAGAACATATATATAATTTTTTTTTTTTCATAATGAGATCGATTAGATTGATTATAAATAAAACACTTTTGCCTCCAAAACAAAATGTATCCAACACTTTGTGCCAAAATGTGTTTTTCTTTTCTTTTCCCAAGACCATCTAGATCACTGGTGTCAAAGTCGAAACCCCACATACATTTATGTGGCCCGAAAAACAATTCACGCGCATCAACTTCCATGAACCCTGCTAAAATTTGTACCGAAATGTCAAATTTTTATATACGACAAATGTCGAGATTTTGTGATAATTTTGTTACCTGCTAACACTCACTCAGACAATAATTGAACAAAATATGACTGGTTTCAGAATTGGCAATTCATTCATATGATGTTATTAATCAATAATTTCAGCATTGTATTATTTCTGATATTTACTCCATGTACATCACTTTGTATACAGCGATGGTTGATTTAAGTTGCTCTATAAACACAGTTGAGTTGAGTTGTGCAATTAATAACATGTAACCATTTCATCAAATTTCACCGTCGTACCGGCCCACCGAAGGAATGTGTAACCCCAAAGCGTCCAGTGACAAAAAATGAGTTTGACACCCCTGGTCTAGATCTATTAGCAAAATGTAGGTTATTATTAAAAAATACATCCCCTCTCACATGTGCTAAAGGAGAGCACAAATACCATAAAATATAACAGGAAATGACATGCCACTACTGATATTCTAGCATGTCGACAGAAACACTCCCTAAATGAGTGCAAAGGTGTCTTGAAACTTCTTCCGCCGGCCGTTTGATGTTCCCAGTAACTAAAATACTGTGCCCATCGCGTCACCGGACTTCGCTCACCTTTCTCGGTGGATGTTTCTATCGAGATGACCTTTTTACAATATCCGTCAATCGGTGTGGTCAGCAACCCTTCAAAGAAGTACAATGTTTCTTTTTCATGTTTCGAATCAGAGCCAGGTCTGCTGGAACCACCATTTTGTCCTGCTGTGAAAAAGCACAATCGTCCGACGGCAATCTCAATTCGTTGTTTCTTTTATCTCTAAACAAAGAAAGAGACACCATTCTCGTAATATAACATATAAATCAATTCCATTTCAATTAAATTTCTTTAATTGAATTTTAACCATATAATTTCATACCAATCCCGCAGATTGTGGATGGCGGGAGCAATAGTGTCTCGAATAAAATGTGAAACATGCGTTCTGTTTGATCAATTAACCTGTTCACAAAATGTGTTCCATTGCCATAAATTTCCGACCCGTTTTGGAAAAGCCTCAACCAAACCCAGGCAATATGGCATCCCTTCAATGAAACCCATGTGCATTATCTGTAAATATAGAAACTGACCCCATTCTAGATACAAATTACCTTGTGTATTAAAACATTGGTTAAAACCCATTGGTTGTATAATGTTTCCGAACCAGAGACACTATTCCCCCTGCCAACGCATGAGATAATCCATGACGCAAAAAAGAATTTTGGGCAAAATGGTTTCACTGTCAGTGCTGACATAAACCCTATCTTGCAATATAGCTCTGTTGTTTTTCGCCACACTCTTTGTTAACCGATTGGAATTTGTTGCCGCATATTCAACAGAAGTGAACTTAACCTAAAACGTTATCACGTTGCTGATAGTCAGCAAGTCCCCCCTCTCAAAAGATTAAAATAAAGAAATAAACAAGGCAGAAGCACCTTTTGCTGCTCCGCTGCCGCGTGTGCCACGCACATAAATACCACAACTCGACGCAATAAGAACAGCATTCGTCATACTGATCTACCAATACGTCACGCACAATACAATATACCCTAATTTGTAAGGCGCTTTCACAACAGCCGCAGCCTTAACAAAGCGCCCCACAAAATAGTCAATATAAAGTAAAACAATAAACACATAACATAAAACACGGACATCCTAACCACTTTTCCCTCACACTCTTCGTTGTTGAAATACCATATCTACATAGATATACCGTATGTATTTTTTATGTTACTCTTAAGCCTAATCCTAACAATCATGTTGGCCATCATGTTGACCAGAAAATGTGTGACCAACCTGCTGTGTTCAAAAACAGGTTCAAAAGCAAACCGCAAAGTAACTAGACAAATCAGTTTTAAGCCAATAAACTGATGCCATGTCGTAATGTAATGGAGCACCAACTTTGAGTCAGAGAGAAAAGTGAGCGTACAAATATGCTAGCGTATTAGCTCAAACAGTATGTGTACAAACCGAAAGTTGTATAGACCTGCTTAAGTATAGCCTGCACAAGGGAAATGCGGTTGTTTGTATCTAGATTTCTTCCTTCGCCCGTCAAACCGAGATATACACAATAAATGACCCATTACTATATTAATTCATTCATTCAATCATTCATTTTCCGATTCGCTTCATCCTCACAAGGGTCACGGGGGTTTTGCTGGAGCCTATCCCAGCCATCTTCGGGCAGTAGGTGGGGGACACCCTGAACTGGTTGCCAACCAATTACAGGGCACACACAGACACCTACAACCATCCAAGCCCATGCTCACACCTAGGGACGATTTAGAGTGTCCAATCAGCCTGCCATGCATGTTATTGCAATATCAATATCAAACAAATTAAAACACACAAAGAACGAGGGGCAGGACTAGAAAAGTTTGTTGTACTACCTCCTACAACCTCTCAAATCACTATTGCCAGTTTATATGCCCAACAAACAAACAAACAAACAAACACTCATCAGGGAGCAGTAATAAGGCAGTAGGGTCAAGTACCGTGCATAACAAAAGCCTAGCAGGCAAAAAAAAACCACATGTTAGTGTACAGCTCATCCACTTGTTTCTTTTTGGGGCTTTTTTTCTTGCACTCTTCCAGCATGCAGAGTTCGCACCATACTCTGTTCAAGGCTGCCAAGTGGCTTATCTACGCCGCAACTGTCTTTGGTAAACACCACCTAGGGTTTGTGATTTTCAAAAATGCCACTGCTGACCTTAAAACGTGCAGTCCTTCTAAGTTAATGAAGCCAATTCTAAATTCTCCACATGTGAACTTGAAACATAAACATTGACTAAAGCTGGAAGATTTTGCTCTTGTGACGAACGAAATTAGAAATCCAGCCTGTGTATGCACAAATGAGACATGGCTTAAAATTTTTTTTCATGACTCAAACCAACATGAATTTGTATGTTCGACGTTATGATTGGTATTTCATAGCTTCAACTCTTCAACTAGTCATTAAATTTAAGTTTCATAATGAGGAAAGCACAACACTATCCAAGGATAGCAACGTTGTAACTGAATTTACATAATCTCATGACACAAGACCATCATTTCTCCCACATCAGGAGCCGTGATGGCTCTTCTCCTGTTTCAAGAGAAATGTCATCCGCTAGAACACTTCATCCAAATATCGATATACACCAGCAATTTACCGTCAAACAAGCCACTGTCACTTTCCGTGTTCCTTCAAAATGAAACTTCCTTCCATAATGAAGCCAACAAGGAAAGTTGCTATCTCTTTCTGAGAAGCAGGAATGTCTCATCATGCACTTACAGATTTACTCTTGGGACAGCCACGGGAAACGTGGCCTTTCGCCCCACAACTCCAACAAATAATCTCTCTGTCATTTTCGCACATAGTTCTAATATTATCCTGCAGGTGCATTAATGTTTGCGTGTTCAGCTGACCCGCGAAATTATATTTACTTATCCACAAATGTAATTGTTTTATCTTTGAAGGACATTGGCTCTCTACGAATCTCCAGTCCTTACACCTCAACTGCATTCTAGGACCAGTATCCCCGGTCTTACTATTTTGCATTCCCATTTTGCAAATTTGAGAGTCAGCAGTTTACCTAGGGTAACTATGCTAACTTTGCCCTTGAACAGGGTGACAATTTCTCCGACTGAGGTAATTTCCAACCTTCTACCACCAAAGTGTACCAAAGTATACCAAAGTGGCGGGAAATTCTTGCATCTGCTTCCTCAGACAGTTGTCACACCAAATGGCCTGTTCGAATGAGGTAGCAAACCTCCACTCCGTTCTACACACACACTATTTACACACGGAGTTTAAGCATGTACAGGACACAGTCGCCACGCACAGGACACCGTCGCCCTCACAGTTCTAAAGACAATATTTACAACACGGAGTTTAAGCACGTGCAGGACACCGTCGCCCTAACAGTTTTAAAGACTATACTCTGTCTATATGCCTGATAGGGACTAGTATGGCTCAGGGCTTTAAACGGCGTTAAAGACCACGTCTTTTGCCGGCGCGCAAACACTCAATCAACGCTTGAAAGAGTTCCTTCCCAAAGGACCCCCTCTCAGGCTCAACACCGGCCCTGAGAGAGTTCCAACTAGAAACAGGTTCAAAGACCACCCTGACCTCTGTCTTCTAAAAACCCGGCGCGCAACACTCAGTCAACCCTTGAAAGAGTGTCAATGCGGAGTTTAAGTACGTACAGGACACCGCCGCCCTACTCACCAAGAGTCGTCCTCTCTCCTCGGGATTCGCGTCAACCCTCAGCCCCCAGACGAGGGCGAAACCCAGTCCCGGAAAGGGTGTTTTTGCCGTGGCCACGGTCTTCCTGGCCGTCGACTCAGCGTCTGTAGGCGTCAGGTATATTGCGATCCCGGACGAGCCCCCAAAAATGTCAGGTTTGTCCAATTTGACACTCAGGAATAAAACACAAGGAGGAGACAGGAGACTCAATTCTGGTACCAGGAGGAACGAGGAGAAGCGTTAGGTTTCAGTTCTCCGCACGTCACCCCTGACGATCTCCTCCTTCACCACCTTATTTATTGGGAAATCTACTACATAGGTGTGTCCAACCTAAAGGGTGGGGGCTGTTGGAGACACACTGAACTTGTTTGACTATGTGTGTGTATGTGAGTGTAAATTACGTACATGTGTGCCATTGTTACAAAAACATCACGTTGCAGCTGGTGTTGATGGCTCCATCCACTGTCGAACCTTGCTCCTGTTTAGTCTTAAAACTTATCTCATCCCAACCACGTCCTCGAAACCTTTCACACAGTGCACTAAGCATTCGTGAGTATAAAGGTGAGCATATAATGAATAAAAGGATTATAAATGTGAATGTTAATCATTCACATTTATAATCAAGCATTATATCTTTATTAAAAGCATAAGCGTTCTTTAATTAATGATTGCAGGCATAAGCGTTCTTCATTGCGAGCATAATCAATCAATCAATAATAATGTAACATTAATAATAACACTAATAATAAGCGAATGTATGATAACTAAAATAATCAACCCATCAGAATGGTTGTTTGTCTCTGTGTGTCTTGTGATTATCTGGTAACCAGTTCAAGGTGTACCCAGCCTACTGCCCGGAGACGGTTGGGATAGGCTCCAGCACGCCTGTGACCCTTGTGAGGACAAACGACTCAGATAATGGATGGATGTGTGAAGTCAGAGGTCACTGATGTGAGAGACTCATCATCTCTCATCGGAACGTTTTTCCACATGCACTAAGAACGCCATGCTTCGTTGCCCCCCCCCCCCCCCCACACACACAAGTTCGAAGCATGGAGTTCTCCAAAATGTAATGAAAAGATGAATAATTTAAATGTACTGGGAAGAAAGGCATAAGAACCTGATGGGTTCTGACACTTGTCCATATAGGTCACAGGCCTGAACTCACAGAACGCAGTGTTCCAGAGCAGGACTGCACAATGACTTAATGTATTCCTGTTCTTATGTTCCACATCTGTGTATAAAAACAAAGGGACATTAGATCAGGTGGAAATTGCATCCAGTTTGCATTTGCTTCCAAGTTATCAGTGGAACTCTGCGCCCCAGTTCCAGTTGGGGGAGGGGTTGACAAAGTCAATGGACAATTAGGTGACCTGAGGCAAAAACAGGGATGGGGTCGATGACAAAGTACATTGCGAATCATTATAAACATTTGCGCTGTGCTTATGTGTGATGTGATTCATTGGATTCACTCACGTCAGCATTCATTTACTGTGACTGAAAGTGACTGCTTCAATATGAAGATTTTACTCTGAGACTCAACACAACCTTCAGTCTGTCTGGTATTTGCTGTTTTCCAATAAGCTTCAGCCTGATGTAATGGTTGATCCTCCAATCCAATCGTTCTCTCGTTTAACTGAGAATTTAACAAAACAGATATCGCGTGTTGACACAAATTATATTGTTAGTTATCAGTGATTACTAATCTGTAATATAAGTGTGTTATTTGCTGTTTGATTAAAGCCTCATACAATGTCTGTGTTAAATTAAAACAGTTTAATTTATTTTGATAGTGACACTATACATACAGTACACAAAAATCAGCAATTAGAACTGTAGCAAATGTTCTATTCCATTTAAAACACAGATCGAGTATTCTTATCTTCGCTAACCATATAAAAGCTGAGATAAAAAGTACATTTTTGGCCTATCCGAAACCCCATCTTATTTGGGAGTTCAAATAAAACAATTAAAAAAAATCCACGCTGCATATTATTTGTCTGATATTCTTCGCAGTCTGTTTTATTTTCTCTCTGTTGTTTCCATTTTGGTTTTATACAATCTGACTGAATTCAAATTAGAGACTTTTTTAATACCATCCAAAAGAAGCAAGCTGTGTGCAAATAAGTTGGCACATCACTTTTTAAATGTAGCATGTTGAATTTGTTGAGAGGTTCTTTTTCCTGACATTTCAAAAATAGCCAGGCTCACTAGGGTTAATGTGGTCCATCATATTCATGTTTTGAAACATGCTTTATGCTTATTTGTTTCCTGAATACACAAATCTTCAAAATTGTCTGCCATTCAATTTTTCGTTATTTCAGGATAGTGATGTCTGCATTTAGGGAAGCATTGCAAATTCTCTCACTTTGCCATCAGGGTACTGACAGAAATAAAGCTGAGTTGAGGTAAAATTATAAACCTCCAGATGGAAATTTACTCTGTTCCACTCTCATTGATTATCTCTACAAAGATCTAAAAAGCGACAGTTATACAGAGAATAAATATACTTTTATTATGGGCCAAGGGACAACATTTACAATTGAAAGGACACAGAGTATGGTAAAATGACGATAAGCATGACAAAGATGAAACCTAAAATAAACTATTATGTACTTTAGTCACTCAACTCGCTTCCATAATCGCACACAAAACCATTATCATTATTGACACGCAGCTTCTATAAAAGTTCAGTATTTTGCTGTGATGTCATTTTGATTTCTACAAATAACAATACATTCTTGATAGAACAGACCTAGTATCACAAGTCACATAAGCCTTTTTCTTCAATGAACATTTTAAAACAAGCAGCTCTGAACTATTTTTAATAGTAGCTTATGGTGTAGTTTCCAAGCAAATGGTCGAGGATGTTAAACATAAACTACAGTCAGCTACGTTTGAATTACACCTTTGCATCTGTGTTATTGGTCCACTCCAACCAGTCAGCACAAAGCATTATTGCACAATACACTCACAAGAGACTGTAATACAGCACGCATGTGATCACTCAAAATAAAGAGAGAAAAGTGAAATGTGATTCTTAATCACAGTAGTATTCAATTTCAACATGAACATCTCTAAGTGATTACAAAAGCAAGAGGGTGTGCACACTTGGACAAGCACATTATTTCAGAGTGAGTGTGTTGTGCAGGTTAGTTTTAAAATGATATATCTTGGTCTCCTTTTTTTTAAATCTCACAAAATATCTGCCATTTGAACAGAGGTGCACGTGTGTGTGGGTGTCAACATTTTGTATCCACTGTCTGTAAATCATGATTTGGCCAGTGACCTCTGACGGACATCATGTTTGTAAAACTGAATGTGTGTTTGCACACAGAAGTTAGCAATAGCTGAGACATAAAATAATTATATTTACACAAGAAGACCACAATAGCATTATTCACATTAATGGCCCATTGAGGGCGATATATATATATATATATATATTAGAGCTGTCAGTTTAGCGCGTTTTTATTGGCATTAATTTAAATTAATTTTATCAGGATCAAAAATTTTCTCGCGAGATTAACGCGGCAGACGTCACAGCGGATGTTACGTTGCTCTATAAATAAACCAGAAACAAAACATCAATCGCTCTGCACAGTTCCACGCACGTTTGTTTTGCCAGCCACGGCAGCGCGAGACACCGAAAACGGATACTTAAATAGTTTATGAATGGAAAATTTACTTTTAAAAAGTTGCCAGATTGTTCCAATGACAAGACCAAAGTTACCTGTATGTTTTGCAGTCGTAAACTGAGCTATCATCATAGCACGTCGAGTCTGAAATACCACTTAATGGCCAAGCACACAGCTGACGTGCTTAACTCCGCCCCCTCGTCTCAGACCGACAGCTATGGATCATTTCAAAGCAAACAGCGTGGGCTAAAATGTTGCTAGAACAGGTGTGTCTTTATTTAGCTCATTTTTGCATAGTTGTCATGTTTGTCCGTCTGCAATCTGACGTTTAAACTAAGTAAATTGCGTTTCAGCTTGGGTTTCATGCCGGCGCTCCACTTCCGGGATTGAGTATTGGGACTTGTAGTTCTTTTGTTCGATTCGACTTTATGTTTGTGTTGTATGGTTTCTTACGTTTAAAACAATGAATAATGATGATGATAATGATACATAGTGAAATCAGGGTTGATAAAATTATTTATTAAACGTATTGTTAAATAAAGGTATTAATTAATGTAAATAATATACATATTTACATTGTGATGCAGAAAGATAGATATATTAATTTTTTACTGCATTTATGTGTAGTTTAGGTTATTACCTGCTTCTGATACTTCTGTTACAACTACTACTACTACTACTTCTGCTGCAAAGTGCTCCAATAAATGATCAAAAAAGTACAGAACGAGAGATCCTTCCATGCTGACCGACAATCCCTATTCAGGGGGCCGTGAAAAATTATAGGCTGAGTACTAGTTTACCTTAGATGTGCACTTTATATTGCGCTGTTTTGATTCCATAAAAGAGCTGTTCAAGCAGCTGTTGTGTGACAAAATATTTTTCACTGTTGTTGATGGACAGTAATATTGTGTGAGAGATGATGTGTGAATAACTGCTCCAAGTGAAAAATGTTCATGTAAGATTGAAAATCGAAATTATTTCAGTAAATATTTGCATTTTGCACATAGAAAACTGATTCATGATTCCATGTTGATGAGAGCATTAAAATGGGGAAAATAGGACAAAAATATAAAAGGAAATTCAGAAATGATAAAAATGCGTGAGTAATCATGATTAATTTTTAGTTAATTTGAGTTAATTATGACAGTTGAGTTTTTAATTAGATTAAATATTTTAATCGTTTGACAGCTCTAATATATATATACTGTATATATATATATATATATATATATATATATATATATATATATATATATATATATATATATATATATATATATATATATATATATATATATATAGTTAACTCCAGCTATGTGAAGTCCTTGGAGACAGCCTCTATGAAGTTGGGCGCTGACATGAGGATGGTGAAGGTACAAATGATGGAAAAGAGCGAGAAGGCCACCAGGCATAGACGGTCCACCACCGCTGCTGCAAACTTCCACTCACTGCTAATGGCCTCAGCCTCATCCTGATCCCGGAAGCGCTGGGCAATGTAGGTCACCTCCTCCAAGATGCGCTGAATCTCTGGTGGCGGGATCCTGACTCCCATACCTGCACCCATTCCCAAAACATTACTGCAAACACCGGGGGGCTCAGCCTCGTCACCGAGGGAGCCGTGAGCGCGACCCCCCAGTGTTACACCAGAGTCACTGGAAGGAGGGCACTGTGGACTCTCCATTGGGTGGTAGCTGCCAAAATAGAGGCTCATTGAACCATTGGAGGTGCCCGAGGTGCACGGTGGACAGGAACTTTGGGAGGGTGGAATAGAGAGGCTCGGAATGGCGCCCATTTCAATCGAGTTGGTGCTGGAGTGGTGCTGGGTTGGATGCCGGAGCTTGTAGCCGGGACGCCTGCGCTCATCGCCAGGTTGCTTCATGCGCAGAAACCAAGCACACCAGTTCAACAGGACCACCCGCACCTGAACGTATATGAGGCACTCATAAATAATTGAGCTTACCATACATTTTCACTCAGCAGATTTACACATTTCTTTTGTTCACACAACAACCTGTCATTATTATTGTACTTTAATGATCAAATGCTGTTCCAATTTCAGTCCATTTTCACTGAGCAGCATCCGAATGGGTAAATGAAAATTACATCAATTCATCATTGACAGGGATTTTAATGTAAAATATCAATAGAAGACTTAGAGGGAAAAAGGTGACAAAAATGAGCATTCCTTGCATTTACTCTTCCCAGGGACACGTCCACTTGAACATTTAAAAACATGATATGAATTGATGGTCAACTACAGTATATCGCCCTTTCGGTCTTCGTCAGGTATCCTCTCACTCTGTCTCTCTGTCTTCTCTTTTCTTTGCTATGTGACCCAATCAGTGGAGGCAGACGCCCACCACACAGTCAGTCTTGTTCTGGCTTGCTCGGATTTTCTTCCCATGAGTGATTATTTCCTTGCCTCTGTCGCCCCGTGCTAGCTTATGTGGGGTTCATTTGGGGTTTAGTTGGGCTTCAGTTGGGGTCCAGTTAGTGCTCAGTTAATCTATTCATAAGTGAGTAGTGTGTTCTCTGACCTGCTCCATATGCAAAGTCCCCTGAGATAACAACTACTGTATTGTGATTTGGTGCTTATTAAAAAAAAATAGAATTGAAAATACTGTACTTAATTCGGTTTAAAAACAACTATTTCCCAAATGTATCGCTATTCTGCATAAAATACAAAATACATACTGAAAAGCAAGAAGGATCTTGTCAATTGCTATATCTGCTCACGGGGACCTTGGGTCAAAAAAAAAAAAGAGCTGTACCACTTACCCACTTAGGCATCTTGCCTCCCTGAGGGTCATGGTGATGAAACTGCAGGACTATCACAGTCACCACCACCGACATTCCTACTATCATCATGGTGCTGGCAAAGTACTGAGCTGGAAGACACACATCAAACATGATCAGCCTCAAATTGCTTCTTATGAATATTTTTAGTTTATCGGTAACATAAAGTGGCGGCTTGGTGGACTAGTGGCTACCACTGTCTCACAATTCTGAGGTCTGAGGTTCAAATCTTGGCTCTGGACTTCTTGTGTTGAGTTTCCATGTTCTTTCCGTGGCTGTGTGGGTTTTGTCAGAGGACTCTGGCTTCCTCTCATATTCCCAAAACATATATGTTCGGTAAATTGAAGACCATAAACTGCACATTTGTCAAAACATTCAGAAAACAAATGAGGGAAGGGGCAGTGGTTCCTTCTCACAAGAACTAAACTAAACTAAACTAAAGAATATACTTTCTGGTGATTCAAGGCTAATGATAAGAGACATATTCTCTATGTCAGGCAGCTGAAAATAATTAAGAGCCACATTCGCTCACAATCCGGAAAAGATGAATGAATCATTTTAATTATGAGGACAGGAGGGCTTGTCCTCGAGTCATTAAAAATAAAAGTTTTATTCGGCTGGGTAGCCATTTATCTATACTGTATAAATACATCCATTCCATTATCCAAACCGCTTATCCTCACGAGGGTGTGCTGGAGCCTATCCCAGCTTTCTTTGAGCAGTAGGTTGTTAACTTTATAACTCTCAGACAGTGTCAAATACAGTGGAGAAAATATATTGATTCCAGTAATACCATGAAATCTGTGGCTTGTACATTGGTGGGGCAGACACAAAATTTCCATCCAATTTGGTTGTGTTAACTAATATGCTGCAAAAAATGTCCTTGAAATTAATTGTTCTCTAGGTTACCATATCTAGAGGTCAAGAAGCATCAAATAACGGATTAATGCGGTTGTTAATACTGCTGTCAGAACCAATCCAAACGACGCGGTCATTAATGTCGGTGTGTTGGCTGACAAAATCAATATTACAGTCACTTTTCTTTGCTATATCACAACAGTGTCCACACTCACCAACATAATTCCACGTTAGGATGTGTCAGGTTCTCTTCCTGTGGGTTATTCTGTGTAGATATATTTTGTATAGATATAGAGGCACACAAAAATAGAACCCACCGATGAGAGGAACCGAGTCAGAGGTGGCCGGCATGATCTCAGCCACCAGAAGCATGAAGACAGTCAGCGAAAGCAGTACGGTGATTCCTTCCGAAAAACAGTGACAGGCAGAACGTTAGGAAAATGATTTGTCTGAGTGGAATCATTGGTGTGTGTAATTATTCCTATGATTACTTCTGGATGTAATCAGTTATCATCTCCAAATCACAGTAATTTGTCAGGTGGAACAGACAAGGAAGCTTCTTAGCCCTCCAGAAATCTGTCAAATTCACGTTAACTGCATGTTGACTGCTCATTCACACGTGGATATCCATCAAAAACCAACTCCACTCAGAAATGCAATTATTCCGCGCAGTTTTACATGCATGTATTCATGACTCGATTACATGATTTATGAGAATGTTTCCGTGCACATATGCACACACAGTATTGCATGCTATGTGGTAAAAAGGAAGGCTGGCGAAAGATTCAATGCTGTCAGCATTCCTTCTTAAATAAAAAGGGCAAAAAATGAGACCCACATTCCCATGTTGATTTGGGCAAAGATTGAAGTAAAACCTAATTTCAATGTTGTAAATGTACAGGATTCTTTAACAATTCTGCCGTTTCAGTTCCCTACATGTAAAGGCCCATCTGAATTGTCAATCAGTGCAAAGTTCCCAAGTCGGATTCTGTGACGGTATGGGGCGGTGTTAGCGCCCGTGGCATGGGGAACTTGTACATCTGTGAAGGCTCCATTGATGCTGAAACGAACATATAGGTTTGTGTTGCACATTATGACGCACAAAATACCACAAAAGAGACTCCGGCCTGTTGAGCAGCTCAAGTTATACATTAAGCAAGAACGGGAAAGAATTCCACCTACAAAGCTTCACAATTAGTGTTCTCAGTTGCCAAACACTTATCAAATGTTTTTTTTTAAAGAAGAGATGCGATTAATCAGTGGTAAATGTGTTCCAGGCATCAAATCTAAAAGAGTGAATAACATTTGATTTTTAATTGATCACACTTGAGCACCATCTCACCTAGAGAGATCTTTTCTCCTGAGTCAGCAGGCAGCAGGAAGACCAACAGGGCCAAGCCAGAAATCAGCACGCAGGGAATGAGCAAATTGAGGCCGTAATAAAGCGTTCTGCGGCGCATGGTGACTGTGAAGGTCACGTCAGGGTAGGGCTCCTTGCAACAGTCGTAGTAGAGCTCATTGCGCTTGACTGGGACACCTGAGGGAAACAGCGCAACGCAATTACAAAAATAAATAAATAAATAAAATAAAATAAAAACATGAACGCAATCATCCCATCTGTCTCCGTAAACAGCCATATGGCGAGAAGAAGGATGAATGGAGAGATGGGTCACACAATTTAGGAAATATAGCACGTTGCCTGCATTGCAACAGCCTTCGTTTCGTATGTTAGTAGCAATGGCATGACTTGTGAAACACTGGAATGAAGTGAAACATTTTGGGATTTATCCTCAGAGAAGATATTTTTCTTTGACATGCTTCTGTCTGCTCTTAAATAATACATGCCTGTCAATGTGTCAAACAATTGTATTCCTTGACAACTGTTCCCGTCCAACCCTGAGTTTCAATCTGCCAACACCTCCTCGGGGCTCCAACATGAGAAGCCACCCTCCTAGCTGAAAGGCTTCGCTTGGGTGGTGTTCCAAAACTGACGACTACACTCAATGGTTGTTTTCTCTTTGGCTCTGTTTGAGTCAGGATTTTCCCCCAAACATTTTCAATTTCAAATCCAAATGATGGCCTATGGTTCATTCCCTGTGCTTGCTAAATAACCAACATCAATATACAGGTTCCAAATTACTGGTTTAAGGAGTCAAGTCAAAGACATCTATTCAGATAAATGTACCGGTAAAAAGATGCTCCTGTAATGGTTTATCTGAGATCAGCTTTCTCTCTGTTGTTTTTTCAGGATTGTCTTGATGTCTTACTGCTGGACCCTGGCACCTCGAGGGATGGGCATGATAAATGTATTCTTTCATTTTAACAATTCAGACAAGCTAATTTGCTGCCTAAAACAGTTCCCACATAACGCTTGTTATTTTTTAAGTACTGTATGTAAACACAGCATATACAATACATCCACACGTCCGTATTTTCGGTACCTTCCAGGCAGGAGCTTTCACTTGCCGGACAGGAGGACACCTGAGCCTCATTTCACTCCATATAATCTGGTTTCCTTTCACAGTCCCAAAACATGCATTTTAGATGCAAAATCAATAGTGGACACAAACTTGATTGCGCACACAAACAGATGTGAGAGCCGATCTGTTAATTACATGTGCAAAATGCACAGATTAATTTCGCACTTGCAGTGTAATTTATCAAACCGCACAAGGCAAGTTTAAATACGTCAGTCTCCACCACTTTTACCACCAAATGAATGTAAAATTATTAATTAAATGTATCTTTCGTGAATCTTGATGAATTTATCCTCTTCCTCCAGCAGAACACAAAGCAACTTACCCACAAGATCCCACTCGCCATTGGGTATGTAGGTGGACGTGTCCACGTCAAGCATCTGGAGGTCCAGCAGCCAGCCATTGTGTGTCCAGGAGCCAAACTTCAAGTCGCACTTCTGGACATCGAAGGGGAACCAACGCACGTCAATGTAGCAAGTGCTCTTCAGGATGCCGGGCGGGATGTACTGGCAGTAACCCGACGCATTCACTAGAACGTTGGTGTGGAAGGTGGCATCAAAACGATCATCCGCACTAGAAAGAGAGTTACAATGGTTGCAGTCGCTTCACTCGCAATAAAAGTCTTTTCACAGCGGAATGCCAAACTCAGACTATCCTGATGACTGTATAGGCTTTGCCCAACATGAAGTAGTGTTCCCAAGCGAAAATACACATAATTACCAGTGTGTGTGTGTGTGTGGGGGGGGGGGGGGGAGAGGCAAAGTGATGAAATTTTTAGATACAAAGTCAGCCAAGTACTTTCTGCTCCTTTTTGACCCAAAAGCTGTGCCTTTTTGCACAGTGAAACTGTATAATCACAACATGGGCACTATTTTTGTGACCGGCATAAGTTTAGCGCAGCAAAGCGCAGTCGAGCCATGCACATGCACGTGGAGTTTTCTTTCTTTTAGTAATTTCGTAGATGGTGCAGTTAATTAGGGGCCTTTGCACCACTGTGGGAGTAAACACAGCCAATTTACCGTATTTTTCGGATTATACGTTGCTCCGGATTATAAATCGCACCAGCCAAAAAAATGCATAATTAAGAAGGAAAAAACATATATAAGTCGCACTAGAATATAAGTCACATTTTGGGGGGAAATTTAGTTGATAAAATCCAACACCAGAAACATACATGTCATCTTGAAAGGCAATTCAAAATAAAAATAAAATAGAGAACAACAGGCTGAATAAGTGTACGGGATACTACGGTATACATGCCTGGTAATGTCAGTAACGTCAGTAACATAAGAGTTATTCAGATAACTCTAGCATAAAGAACATACTAACAAATTTCACTCCAAATCACTAAATCCAATGAAATCTTCATCCTCGGTGACACATTTCAACAACTCCCCCAACTCGGGAGGTAGACGACGCGCCGCTTCCTCTTCTGCGTCGCTTACATCAGACTCATTGGTGATTTATCAACACAGACCGAGAGCGCCTCCGTTTGGTTGAATGTGAAAATGACATGAATAACGATTAGTTAGTTGAGAGTGCATTCAAACTAGTAGCGATGGAGAAATCAAAACAATTAACCCGTATGGATTGCTTTTGGGGAAGAAAATCTTCTACCATGACGGGGAGATTGATTTCCTGAAAGCAGCAGGACACTTTCGTCTGCACAAAAGTAACAAGCAGCCATCTACCTATATATATATTCATTCATTCATTCATCTTCCGAACCGCTTGATCCTCACTAGGGTTGCGGGGGGGTGCTGGAGCCTATCCCAGCTGTCTCCGAGCAGTAGGCGGGGGACACCCTGAATCGGTTGCCAGCCAATCGCAGGGCACACAGAGACGAACAACAATCCACGCCCACACTCATACCTAGGGACAATTTAGAGTGCCCAATCAGCCTGCCATGCATGTCTTTGGAATGTGGGAGGAAACCGAAGCACTCGGAGAAAACCCACGCAAGCCCGGGGAGAACATGCAAAACTCCACACAGGGAGGCCGGAGCTGGAATCGGTACCTCTGAACTGTGAAGCCGATGTGCTACCCACTGGACTACCGGGCCGCCCCTATATATATATATATATATATATATATATATATATATATATATATATATATATATATATATATATATATATATATATATATATATATATATATATATATATATATATATATATATATATATATATAAAAATGGACTACTGTGTATCCGATTTTGACGCAGTGTGATGTAGCATGTGGTTAGCACACTGAGTTGCCCTTAGGTTTGAAGGTGAGAGGGAACGGATGTGTGCCCTGACCTTGACTGCTAAACCGTACAAGTTGTACCCCATAAAGTCATCTGGGATTCGCTGCAGCTCACTCGTGACCCTGGACCGGACAAGTGGTAGAAATTGAATGAATGAATGAACATCTTTTTGAGAACTCATTGTCAACCTATAAAAAGGAGCATTGATCACCAAGGCAACCCTTTAATTAATGGACTTTGATACTGATGGAATAGCCTGGATCTCTGGAATAGCCTGGATACTAATGTTACCGTTGCTTATTTCAATGTAGTGCTTGAATTTGGTAATTTTGTTTGAATTGATTCAATGCTTTTGAAATGACTGAACCCAGGGGAAGTTTGTCCAAGTTTGTGATTTCACAGTTCAGAAATAAAGTCGTCAGTCAGGAAATTCTGACATCAACCATTGCGTCTGGGCTCAGTGTTTAATGAGACGGGCGAAGAAGCCCACTTGCAAAAAGTACAGTACAGTGACCGTCTAGTTTCAAGTGTGACATATTTATTGTAAGCAGAGAGCGTATGCAGCAAATGAAGTGCGCTGAATAGATTATTTCATGCACCTCCCTCAAGTCATCAATCGTAAGAAATGTGGAAACATACAGCATGGGATCATTTTTGTGAAATAATGTTGCATTACATAGCTGTTGCAGCAAGTTAGTTATTTTGTGATGAATATGCCAAATGATGATGATATCATTTCACACGTGCTTGCATGTGTTAGTTAACTGTTAATAGTTCATAGTTGGATCAAGGAAAATTCTTAGTTGTCAGACTAAATAATTTTAGCAACTGTATTTTCACCTCTATAGTATAATTTTATATTTTGTTTTGACTAGATGACAATGACATTTATTATTCAGCTACA